>CANIUD010000587.1:1867500-2246685 GCA_947470075.1 Closterium sp. Yama58-4
TATTCACCATGAACGTCTTCTTCGATGCAAACTATGTCTCGGAGGATTCGGCAAAGATTCGTTATGCCGTGTCGCTGCTGCAAGGACCCGCAATCGATTGGTGGCGCGTCATCGTCACTAAGCCAACGGACTACGCGACTCTACTAACACGGGAAAGACAAACTGGACCCTGGGCGCCGTCGTATTTCGTAGAAGTGCCCCGGTATCGTACGTGGGACGCGTGGTGCGCAAGTCTGCGCACGAGATTCGAGCCAATCGCAGCTTCGATTGCGGCGCGTCTGAGGCTCCGCACTTGGTGCCAGCTCAGTTCTGTCTAGGACTACACCAGCGGGTTCCTGGCACTGTATGAGCACGTAGGCTACATGCTACATTGGCCGCTACATCGGCGGCCTGAAACACGATATCGCCCAGGGAATTCAGCTCCGCAATGTCGCTGAATTTCAAGACATACTCGCTATGGCAGAGAAGCTCGACTTCTTACGCCGACCGAGACCGGGGTCCTACGGCAGCAGCAGCAGCTGGGGACATCGGCCTCGTGGGACGAACGAGCACGCCACGATACGCGCCGTCGCCGCGAATGCTGCTGCCGCACCATTCAAAGGGCGCTGCTTCGCGTGCAACAGGCCGGGACACCGCAAAAGCGAATGCCCGGAAAATGCTACGGGAAAGGGGGAAGATGAGCAACAGAAATAGACCAAGCAGTAGGGAAACGCTGGGAGTCAGTAGTAGACGGGCCCTCTATTGACAGGTCACGCCGCTCGCCCGACCCAACCGACCCTCACAGGATGAAATGCGTCGTAGCGGCAGGAGCTGACGTGTACGCGGTTGACATTCGGGAACCCGAGGCAGCAGACAAGGGGAGTGTTTTATAGAAACTGCTTGCCGACGTACCAGACGACGTGGCAGCGTTACTGAAGCGGTACAGTGGGATTTTTTCGGAAAACTTGCCAACAGGAATGCCACCTCTGCGACCGTACGACCACACGATAGAACCGGAACCGAGGGCACAGTCGATAGTGCATCGACAGTTCCGACTGACCCAACCCGAACTGGATGAACCGTGGAAATAGTTAGACTACCTGCTCGAAAAATAGTTAATTCGCCCGAGCTCGTCACCCTTCGCAGCACTGATTTTGTTCACACCGAAGAAAGACGGGGGTTTTCGCATGTGCATAGATTACCGCGCACTGAACCGAGTTACCATCAAGTCCCGTTACCCCATCCCACAAGCCGACGAACTGATCGATCAACTGCGCACAGCCCGGGTTTTCTCGAAATAGACCTTCGAGGAAGCTACCACCAGATCCGCATCAACCCACCTGACTGCCCAAAAACCGCCTTCCGAACCCGCTACGGCTCTTTCGAATACACCGTCATGACATTCGGACTGACCAACGCCCCCGCCACCTTTCAAATGACCATGAATGAAGCTTTCCGCCCGCTTTTAGATAAGTGCGTCATCGTCTACTTAGACGACATACTGATTTACAGCCCAGACCAAGCGCAACACCTATAGGATATCGGAGTCGTTTTCAAAATGCTGAGTGAGAACCGGCTACTGACCAAAGAATCTAAGTGTGAGTTTCTACAGGACAGACTGGAGTTTTTAGGCCACATTATTTCAGCCGACGTAGTGGAAATAGACCCGAAAAAAAACGCGATAGTTCAAGCATGGTACGCCCTGACAAATTTGACCGAGCTGCAGAGCGTCTTCGGGTTTGTCAACTACGTGCGCTGGTGTTGGACCTGCTGAGGAGGGGGGTTGAGTATATGTGGGGGGAGAAAGAGCAAGCCGCCTTCTCGACCCTCAAGAAAAATTTGTGCTCGCCGCCCGTACTGCACATCGCCGATCCACACCGCCCGTTCGAACTGGTCACCGACGCAAGCGACATTACTGTAGGAGCAGTAATTTTGCAGGACTTCGGGAACGGCCTTCAGCCAATCGCGTACGAGTCCCGCAAGCTTCACCCACCCAAACAAAACTATCCGATACACGACCGCTAGATGCTAGCAATCGTGAACTCGTTCAAAGTGTGGCGATGCTACCTTACTGGAGCCGACGTGACAATACGGACAGACCACAGATCCCTACAGCACCTCCGCGCCCAACCAAATCTCAATCCGCGACAGATTCGCTGGTTGGACTACTTGGAGTCCAACTTCCACTGCACTGTCACGTACAAGAAATGAGCGTCAAACATCGCTAAATGCACTCACCCACCCCACCGCCCAACTTCACGCCATCCTACTCGCCCAAGCCAACTCACTATTAATAGGCCTATTCACCCACGGATACCACACCGACCCATTCTTTACGACCGGAAATTGACAGCAACTGACAGAACCCGAATATTTTACGTAAAAGTCGGTACCAATTGCATCTGAGTACCAGTGTATTCACTGCTGAGAGAACTGTCACTGCAGGAGGCACACGATGGGTTTACCTCGGGACATTTATTGAATTTGCTGGGTTTTTTTTTTTTTTTTTTTACCACCGTTAGAGCAACAGCGTTGCCAGAACGCTGACCTGGGCAAGTCAATCTGACACGACGCAACTTCTTGAAACGGCTGGAAAGTAGCACACTGCTCATTGGCTAGCAGTTGCTGCGCGGATAGACTGGACCAAATGCGCACGCTTGAGTTAGAACCAACGCGACACACGCAACATCCATACTCCCTACTTCCTTTCCAACTTCCCACGCTCAGAATGGTATGGAACACGTGATACAGCGAGCTCAGCTGTAAATCAACAGTTTGCAAGCAAATATATCCAGCCCTGTTTACCTGCCCAGATGACTCCACGCAGCGCACACACCTGCGTTGCTTGCGCCCCAGAAGACTACCTTTGCGCCAACTCCTCGCCCATCTTTTTCCCCAACTCACTGAGTATAGAATGTTTCGCCCAAACCTCCCCCCCCAGGTTACTCGTTTCTGTGCCCATTTCCCACCATCTCTACTCGTTATCCGTAGGTTCAACTTCACAAGTTGCGGTCCCCTCTAACGTCTGCGCTACTATATCAGGTACTACTGATAGTTCCAGTTCGTCGAGCGACTCCCCGCAGCAACTACTGCTCCGCGCCTTGTCGTGAGCCCATCCAAAGCAGACATCTCATTTGACTCATCCCCGTCCCTCCAAGGTGGCGCGCCATCTGCGCACACCCATCCCCAGCCCAGACTGAGTGCCCAACTCTCATCATCCGTCGAGCCGAGGAGTGAGAGCAGTCACGAGCAGCGGTGGCCCCGGCGGCGCCTCGCCTGCCCGACCTGGGCTCAGCGATGAACCGCCACTGGCAGTTTATGGCGCGTGAGCTGATGTTGCGTGCGCTGCTACTCGCATGGTGCCTCACCGCCACATCCGTCGGTGCGGAGCCGCTCCAGGCCTCGTAAGGTACAACCTTAGGCTGCAGTTATTGTATGTGATCCCCACGTGTACCAGCTTCGTACAAAGTTGTTCCTGATGTACATCATGTACTATCCTTGGATCCCCACAAATTCACCTCGAGGTACCTCAAGGTTACCCTCTGGTGGATTACCTCAAGGTTTTCCATGGGGTATTGCGCAGTTAAGAGGTAACCTCGGGTGTAACCTACAAGGTGACCTTAGGTGCGTCCACACTCAACTCACCCGCACCTCACCCGCACGTAACCTCACACTAAACAGACCTGCCTTCTAATTGGCATTTAACACAGGGGTACGCGTGGACTGATGGAATTTCATTGGCTCCGAGAATTCAGCACAGCGCATCTTGCTGTGCCTTCTGATTGGTTCACGCGACCAGACGTATCATTGCTTTATTAAAGCCTGAGTCTAGAATGGCAACTCATCAAGTTCAAGATCTTGAACTAGTATTTCGCGAAGAAACCAGGTAACCCGGTTTGGAACATCGATCTCTCGCAGCCCCCAAAGTGGTGATTAAAGCGTTTGAATTTGATTGGCTGAAACTACAACAGCCGTAACAGTCACAGCCATCGCCAGAAAAACACAAAACTAGAACTACTGTTCATACTTCTTAAAACTTGAAGCTCGAGAATACCTTTATACACTCGATGATAGTGGGCTCCCTAGCCTCAGAATCGGCTTTATCTCGTAAATGATGAGGCTTTTACCAGTCACTCGACTTGGAATGTTACGGTCAACGGAAGCATTACTCACACCCTTCACTCTTGTCACTCGTAATCCTAACGTGCACAAGCTATTCACAGATAATGTTAGCACGAACGTCCACAAGGTGGCTATATATCGGCTTCCTAAGGCATCGCTCACTCGCACCCATTTAGGATTCGAGCAAATCCCCTCTCCGCATCTGTGGTGTCCGTTGGTCCTCCCATATGTTGACCGCCTGGAAGTTTTCCAAGGGACCAACTGTTAGTAATAATCTTACGAGCTCTTCACATCCAGCAGTCACCATACGCTTTTATTTCCGTACCTTCTCTTCATAGTTGCAAAAAAGCTGCACCACGTCGAGCCTCCCCCCCCCATCCCACGCCGGAGGCATGGCGTGGTCGTCCATGTCCATCGTGTTCGTAGAGGGAGAAAGCGTATCGTACGCCAGACAATCTATGCTCTAGGCGTTGTAGAACTTCTAGAAGGTCATCAGTCTTTTCGTAGCCTCGCCCGAAGCGTGTCTTGAATTGATGCGCATACTCAGTACGGTGCAGCTCTGTAACAAGACGGAATTCGACATGCGAGTATGCATGGGAATTTCCGAAAGGGAGAAGGGGATGTTGCCTAGCTAGCTACGAACAGTAACACTTGCTAGCATATCCTCGTCATGTTCCAGAATCCAACAAGGCATGGCATCGAGGTGCTATGACAAGATGCCATGCTGAAAGCTTGGCAACACGATCTTTCTATCCGAGCCGTGCTTCCTAGTTCCTAGCATAAATATCTTCTCTCAGATTCTTGTTGTATCATTCAGTATTCTTCTAATCCTATTCTTGGAGTCTTGCTCCTTCTCTCAATCTCTCATCTACGAATCTGGAGCTAGGCTTCTCTAATGGCCTAGCTTTCACTATTCCGCTGTGACACAATCATCTTTCTTCTAGCTACGGTGCCTCCTTCGCCTTGGCAGGCTCGGCCAACCTCGCCTAACGTGGCTGCGCGCTGTAGCCTTGTTTCAAGCTCGATCATTGATCTCGAGTGCTCCCGTTCGTCCTCTGGAAATGCGAGGTGCTGTAATTAACGATTACAGGTAGAAAGGATCCGTATTTTATTGTTGAACAGGTGCTGGCGTCCTCAACCGCAAGTCCTAACTGCAACTAGGCCAGCATCGGTAAGTCGCTTTGTCGCTTGCGGGGCTGCCTTAGTAAGGAAGTGCAAGACGCCGTCATGTGTCGCCACGGTGATGCCTGGATAAAGCGCCGGCATCCCGACCCGGAGTACATATAGTAACGGTCGCATGTGACGAGAAATTGTTGCACTCCCCTTTGTTGCATCTTTGCATGCCTGAGACGCTGGATGATCACACACCATTGAGTGCACCTGACAAGGTGGGAAGGCGCATTGTTGAGCATAAAAGTTTCCGCAAATCTGTTTGTATTGTGTAGGGTTCTTCTCAAATCCAGCCCAGTGGGGGGAGTTCAACCCCCCCACACACTCACCTCGTACACACTTACTGAGGGGGGGGTAAGCCTCCCCTCCCCCTCTTCTCCATTCCAGCCCAATGGGGGGAATTCAACCCCTCCCCTCAGCCTCTTCTCAAATCCAGCCCAGGGGGGGGGGGTTCAACCCCCCCACACACTCACCTCGTACACACTCACTGAGGGGGGGTAAGACTCCCCTCAGCCTCTTCTCAACTCCAGCCCTGTGGGGGGATTTCAATCCCCCCACACACTCACCTCGTACACACCCACTGAGGGGGGGAAAGCCTCCTCTCAGCACGCTCACCTCATACACACTCACTGGGGGGGGTAAGCCTCCCCTCCCCCTCTTCTCCGTTCCAGCCTAGTGGGGGGAATTCAACCCCCCACACACTCACCTCGTACACACTCACTGAGCGGGGGTAAGCCTCCTCTCAGCTCCTTCTCCATTTCAATCCAGGGGGGGAGTTCAACCTCCCACACCCTCACCTTCCGTACACACTCATTGAGGGGGGGTAAGCCTCCCCTCCCCCTCTTCTCAACTCCAGGCTAGTGGGGAGAGTTCAACCCCCCCCACACTCACCTCGTACACTCATTGAGGGGGGTGTATGCCTTCCCTCAGCCTCTTCTCCATTCCATCCCAATGGGGGGAGTTCAAACCCCCAACACACTCACCTCGTACACTCAATGAGGGGGGGTAAGCTTCCTCTCAGCCTCTTCTCAACCCCAGCCCAGTGGGGGAAGTTCACCCACCCACACACTCACCTCGTACACACTCATTGAGGGGGGGTAAGCCTCCCCTCAGCCTCTTCTAAACTCCAGCCCAGTGGGGGAGTTCAACCCCCCCACACACTCACCTCATACCCAATGACTGAGGGGAGCATCGCCTCCCCTCTGTCCCATTGCAAACCCACTCACTGAGGGGGGTTTCAGTCAACGGGAGTTGGGTCTCCTTCGGGTGGACAACAAGTCGGCCATCACAGTCGCCGAGGGCATGGGGTTGACGGGCAACCTCAAGCACATGGAGCGGCGACAGGCCTGGCTGCAGCACATGGTGAAGCGGGGGAAGTTTTCGCTGAAGTACATCCCGACCACCGAGCAGCCGGCCGACTTCCTGACAAAGGCGCTGCACTACCCGGCCTTCAACCGGTGCTCCGTCGCAATCGGCCAAGTGCGCCTGGCCGAAGTCGGCAACGGCAACAACGACGTGCAACAGTAGGTGCCATGCCCTTTTGCATGGCTGGTGCGGTGTCCGGCGTGCTGTGTGTGCACGCCGCCGAGCTATTCTCCGAGCAGTGCTGCCGTGTGGGCTGGGGGCCCAAGCGTGAACGCGGCAGGGGAGTGTCAACGGGAGTTGTGTTTGGCCCCGTCCTCGCTTGGGCGGAGCCGATCTCGTGGTCGGGTGTGCGGGGGATGCAGCCGACCTGCACAGCAGGGGGTACGGGGGCGCCTGGCTGGAGGGCGTCGAATAGGTGGACGCCATCCTTGGCGTCTGGGCGGCGTCCTGGGCGTCTGCTCGGCGTCCTGGACGCCTGGACGGCGTCCTGGGAGGCTGGACGCCGACCTGGGCGCTTGCTCGGCGTCCCGGGCGCCTGGACGCCGACTTGGGCATCTGGCCGGCGTCCTGGGCGGGTGGACGCCGACCTGGACGCCAGGACGCCGACCTGGGGACGCCGAGCTTGACGTAGCTGGCGACCGACTGGGCCGGACGACCAGGCGGGGTTGCCCGGTCGACCGGGATACCCGGGCGACGTGTGCGAAGGTCGCCGGGAGATGGTTTCTGCGAGGACGACCTCAGGGGTGGTATCCCGAGGTCGACGTGGCAGGTGGGCGTCGTCACGGACGGAATGAATGCGCTGGGCCCGTGATGGGGTGTTGGACGCCAACCAACCGCGCACACCTGGGAAGCAGGTGCACCGTTGTCCTGCGGGTGCAACGCTGTGCAGCCGACTTGCTGCAGCGTTGGCACACCGTGGACATGCAACGCTGGCGCACCGCATCTCTGCAGCGCTGGAGCGATGCGAGCATTGCTGCGCTGGAACGCGGTCGACCGTGCTGCGCTGGAGGTCGACCAGCAGCCTAGCTAGCTCTGATGTAGTCTGTGTTGCCAACGTTGTTGCTATCATTGTTGTGAACTTTTGCTAGTGAAACTCTTGCCAATTCTCCCCGTGAATGTGTGCGTAGAGAGAACACAAGCAAACGACTAAGGAACGAATGCAAAGATTACTCGAGCTCCGTGCCTAGCCCGTAGTCTAGCTCCCGTTGACAGAGTTATCTCCGCATGGTGCGGTGAGCGTGGACGACACCGCAACGTCAGTTTAGCCGACTTCGCACTCACCTAGCTAGTTCGTAGACCGGCGGTCGTGCTTGGACGCCATGGTGGACCCCGTAGTTGAGGCGGGTGTCGTTGACACCCAGGAGGCACGGCTGGAGAATGCGAGGAGACGCCATGCGGCGAACGAGTACGGGACTCTCCCGCTGTTGGTTGTTGAGGCTGGCATCCACGCTCTGTGGGTGGCGGAGCACCCTTCTCGACCGGCGTCTCCTCGACCGGTGAACAACGCTAGCGGCGTCGACGTGGGCGTCAACACCGGTGACCAGGTCGGCAGCAGTGCGGGAGGCACGTCGAGGCAAAGAGGTGTGATACATGCCGATGAAGTCGGCGGCGTTCAGGCGCGAGGGATGCAGTCGCTGGCGGCTGCAGGGTCCTCGCAGGGCGACGTCGGACGCTGACAAAGTGGATTGGCGCCGATGTCGGCGACACACGTGACGGCGGGAGGGATAGCGCCGAGCTACGGCTACTTCAAGTTTACGTCGGACAGGATCTCGGTCACCCCCCTGCTGGTCGGTCGACCCGACATTCTCACCTGGAAGGAAGCCATTGAGCCCCAGCTGGAGATGGCCGGGCTGATCGGCTTCGCCCGCGGCACTATGGCGACGCCGGAGGAGATGTACCCCGACTTGCGTGCGGAGTTTCGCGCCGTGCAGTTGCTGACCTTCACGGTCATCTCGCGGTGCTGCTCGCCGGGTGTGCAGATCGCCTTGAAGTGGTGCAGGGAGTACCTTGACGCCGGGCCTCCATCGAGCGTGGCACTTCATCGAGACGATGTACCAAGTCACCGACGACCTGTACATCGGCCAGCTCGAGGAGCAGCTGTCACACCTGCGGATGGGCGAGCAGGAGACGGCGACAGACTACTGCAACCGAGCTCGGCGACTTCTCACCATGATGAGGATGGCCGGCGTGAACTACTCGACGGCGTCGTACGTCACGCATGTGATCAAGGGACTCACAAGTAGCTACAACCTACTGAAGCGGCTGTTGGTGGCGCCGGGCACACGGGCGACACTCAACGAGGACTCCCTTACCTCGTACATCCTGCAGGACGAGGCAATGCAGGAGGTCGAGAAGTCCTCAGAGCTCCTGCTGCAGGCGAACTACGCCGCCCCGGCGAAGCAAGGTAGCCGACCAGGGCAGCGCGGCAAGCCTGGCGGCAATGGTAGCGGAGGTGGGAAGCTGGCCAAGGACGCCGACAAGGGTAAGTCGGCGAAGGAAGGCGGTCGCGAAGAAGGAGGTCGGCGTCGGGAGTGCTGGATCTGCCGCAGCCCCGATCACCTCTCCTTTGAGTGTCCCGACCGCAGCGAATCCGACGATGACGACGCCAAGGGAGGCCGCGGGAGGTCGGCCAGCCGTCGTCCACGTCGAGGAAACCAGCCGCACAAGGAGAAGCAGTCGAACAAGTCGACCTCGGCGAAGGACGCCGACTCCTCTGCTAGCGGCAAGGGGCGAGGCGACGGGGAAGCGTCGTGCTCGCTGGTCGGCGTCGTGGAGCCGACCGTCTCACTGGCGCCAGAGGCCGGTGAGGATTTCCAGGCGGTGGCAGCAGCCGTGCAGGCGAACCCGGCGGTGGTCCTGCTGGACAGCGGCTGCTCGCACCACCTGATGGGAACGACGGACGCCTTCGTCGACATAGGGCCGAGCGGCGACGTTAAACACGTGCGCGGCTTCAATGGGGCGCTGCAAGACGTCAAGGGACGAGGCACGGTTGCGCTGCAAGGGGAGGCCGGGAAGCGTGTGCTCATCCCCGACGTGCTGTACGTCCCGGGCGTGCACGCGAACCTGCTGTCGGCCGGTCAGCTGAAGGGAAACAGCGTGAAGCTGCAGGACGACGACGATGGAATGCTGCTCGTCTCGGCGACGGGCGACGTGCTTGGTCGAGCAACGTACTCCGGCCGGGTTCTCTGCACCGACCTGCGTCCTTACCCAATGACGACTGCGGCGGAGGAAGTAGCCCTACGGGCTATCGTCTCGGCGACGAAGGCAACGCCGGACAGGCTGCACGCGAGGCTCGCGCACGTCGGCATGGACACCATCCGGAGCTCGGCGAAGCACGAGGTCGCCACCGGGCTGGACCTCAAGTCGGCGTCTGGTGCCACTTCGCCCTGCGTCTCGTGCGTCGGCGGGAAGCTGGCGCGGCACTCCTTCCCCGACAAGGGCTCGGACGCCGAGGACGCCCTGGCCGTCGTGCACATCGACCTGTGCGGGCCATTTCGTGTGGCCGCCAAGGATGGCAGCCTGTATTTCCTGCTGCTGAAGGACCGTAAGACCCGCTACGTGTGGGTGAAGCCGGTCGCCAGGAAGTCCGACGTGCAGCAGGAGTTTGAGCGGTGGCTGGTGATGGCAGAGCGACAGACCAAGAAGTCGGTGCTGATGCCACGCTCAGACCGGGGAGGGAATTCCTTGGGAAGCAGTTCACCGCCTTCGTGGACGGCAAGGGGATCATCCACGACCTGACCTGCCCATACACCCCGCAGCAGAACGGCATGGCGGAGCGAGAGATGCGGACGGTGGTGGAGTCGGTGCGGACAATGCTGTTGCACATGGGCGTGCAGCACCACTGGTGGCACCTCGCCCTGCGCCAGGCCGTCTGGATCCGGAGCTGCCTGGAGCGCTCGTCTCTGCCGCCGGGACGACGCCGTACCGGTTGCTCACCGGGAAGAGGCCCGACTTGTCGATGGCACGGGTGTGGGGCTGCATGGCGCAGTTCTTGGTCCCCGAGCAGCAGCGTGATGGGAAGCTGAAGCCAAAGGCCAGGTGGGGCCTTCACCTCGGCGTGTCGGAGGAGAGCAAGGGCTGGGAGCTCCTCGACATCGCCGACAATCGGCTGGTCACCACGTCGGAGGTGGTGTTATACGAGAGCATGTCGCTGGAGGTGTGGAAGTCGATCCAGCTCGGGCCGGCGTCGGGGTAGACGCCGACCAACCTGCCGACGGACACCTCCACGGCGACACTCCCTCTGCTCGTCGAGGTCGGTGAGCCTACAGAAGCGGACGCTGAGGGAGTCCTCTCTTCTCCCCCTACCCCTGCCATCCCCCCTCCCGTGGCCGTTTTGCATGCGCCGACGCCGCTGTCGGCCTCCAGCGATGAAGGGAGCAGTGGGGCGTCGCCTGTGGCGCCGGCCAAAGACATCGCCGGTGGCCGCAGTGGCGTTGAACAGGTCGGCGCGGAAGCGGAGCCGCCGAAGGCAGTGGAGCAGCAGGCCGAGGAGCCAACGCCAGCAACAAAGAAGTCGGCTGGGACGCCGGCTTTGGTGCAGCAGGACGCCGATGACTGTGAAGCCGGCAAAGCTGAAGGAGAGCAGTCGGACGCCGGGCAGTCTGGTGACAGCGAAGTAGTGGGGGTCAAGCCTGGGCCGCGGCGTACAGGGCGGATTCGGAGGCCGTCCGACTTCTACGTCCCGGCTGCCTTCACCACGGCGTATGACATCGACGACGACGACGACGACCTGGCGTACGACGACGCCAAGGAAGATGAGGACCTACCGGAACTCGACCCCGACATGCACGCCGACCCTGAGCACCGCTGGGACATCGCGACGATGACGGTGAAGGAGGCGTTGGCAAGCTGGAAGGGCAAGGCGGTGAAGGCCGCCATGGACGAGGAGATACGGAGCCTCATCGCGAACGGCACGTGGGAGCTCGTTGAGCGGCCTCCCGGCGTCAACATCATGAAGAACCGGTGGGTGCTGACTACGAAGTACCGCATCGACGACACCGTCGAGCGCGAGAAGGCGAGGTTGGTCGTGAAAGGCTTCACGCAGGTGTATGGCGCCGACTACGATGAGACGTACGCGCCGGTGAGCAGCTACGTCACGCTGCGGATCTTCCTCAGCATCGTCGCTGTCCTCGACCTCAACCTGATGCAGCTGGACATGAAGAACGCCTTCCTGCAAAGCAAGCTCGACCGCGTGCTCCACATGTACCAGCCGGGCTACTTCAACGACGGGACCGGTCGGGTGTGCAAGGTGCTGAAGAGCCTTTACGGGCTGAAGCAGTCGCCGTTGTTGTGGTACAAGGCGCTCAACGACGTGCTGGTCGGCGCCGGGTGGAAGAAGAGCCAGGTCGACGAAGCTCTCTACTTCAAGGTCGGCGACGACGGTGTGGCCTGCTGGGTGCTGGTCTACGTCGACGACCTGCTCGCCGCCAGCAGCAGCACCACGATGCTGAGGGAGCTGAAGGAGCTGCTGGAGGCCGCCTTCGAGCTGCGCGAGATTTCGCCAGTGCAGAAGTACCTCGGCCTGGAGATCGTGCGCGACAGGCCGGCGAGGAAGCTGTGGCTGCACCAGCAGGGCTACGTCGACAAGCTGCATAGGCGTTTCATCGACGAGGAGCAGGGCGGTCGGACCCCGAAGACGCCGGTCTCCGTCGACGCCTACGCCGAGCTCACCTTCGACGACGAGGAGGCGCAGGAACGCCAGGAGGAGGAGTACCGGCAGAAGGTCGGCTCGCTGCAGTTTGCGGCGACAACAACGAGGCCAGACATTGCCTTCGCCTGCAGCAAGCTGGGGAGCGGACTCACGGTGAGGAGTGACCAGCACTGGCGCGAGGTCGACCACTGCCTCGCCAATACGCGCGACACCGCCTTGGAGTTTGGCAGTGGTCCGGAGACGCTGGATCTGGTCGCCTACGTTGATGCCGACGACGCCGGCGACAAGCAGAACCGGACGAGCACGGGAGGCTACGTGTTCGTCTACGGAGGGGCCGCTGTCTCTTGGTCAAGCCAGCGTATCTAGTGCGCGACGCTGTCGTCGACCGAGTCGGAGTACGTGGCGGCCGTCGACGCCGGGAAGGAAGGACGCCGACTTCGCTTCCTCCTGGCAGAGTTCCGGCAGCTGGACGCCGGGAAGCCGACTGTCCTTCGGGTGGACAACAAGTCGGCCATCACAGTCGCCGAGGGCATGGGGTTGACGGGCAACCTCAAGCACATGGAGCGGCAACAGGCCTGGCTGCAGCACATGGTGAAGCGGGGGAAGTTTTCGCTGCAGTACATCCCGACCACTGAGCAGCCGGCCGACTTCCTGACAAAGGCGCTGCACTACCCGGCCTTCAACCGGTGCTCCGTCACGATCGGCCAAGTGCGCCTTGTTGATGTCGGAGACGGTAACAACGACGTGCAACAGTAGGTGCCATGCCCTTTTGCATGGCTGGTGCGGTGTCCGGCGTGCTGTGTGTTGTGTGCACGCCGCCGAGCTATTCTCCGAGCAGTGCTGCCGTGTGGGCTGGGGGCCCAAGCGTGAACGCGGCAGGGGAGTGTCAACGGGAGTTGTGTTTGGCCCTGACCTCGCTTGGGCGGAGCCAATCTCATGGTTGGGTGTGTGGGGGATGCAGCCGACCCATAGCAGGGGGTACGGGGGCGCCTGGCTGGAGGGCGTCGAACAGGTGGACGCCATCCTTGGCGTCTGGGCGGCGTCCTGGGCGTCTGCTCGGCGTCCTGGACGCCTGGACGGCGTCCTGGGAGGCTGGACGCCGACCTGGGCGCTTGCTCGGCGTCCCGGGCGCCTGGACGCCGACTTGGGCACCTGGCCGGCGTCCTGGGCGGGTGGACGCCGACCTGGACGCCAGGACGCCGACCTGGGGACGCCGGGCTTGGCGTAGCTGGCGACCGACTGGGCCGGACGACCAGGCGGGGTTGCCCGGTCGACCGGGATACCCGGGCGACGTGTGCGAAGGTCGCCGGGAGATGGTTTCTACGAGGACAACCTCAGGGGTGGTATCCCGAGGTCGACGTGGCAGGTGGGCGTCGTCACGGACGGAATGAATGCGCTGGGCCCGTGACGGGGTGTTGTACGCCAACCAACCGCGCACACCTGGGAAGCAGGTGCACCGTTGTCCTGCGGGTGCAACGCTGTACAGCCGACTTGCTGCAGCGTTGGCACACCGTGGACATGCAACGCTGGCGCACCGCATCTCTGCAGCGCTGGAGCGATGCGAGCATTGCTGCGCTGGAACGCGGTCGACCGTGCTGCGCTGGAGGTCGACCAGCAGCCTAGCTAGCTCTGATGTAGTCTGTGTTGCCAACGTTGTTGCTATCATTGTTGTGAACTTTTGCTAGTGAAACTCTTGCCAATTCTCCTTGTGAATGTGTGCGTAGAGAGAACACAAGCAAACGACTAAGGAACGAACGCAGAGATCACTCGAGCTCCGTGCCAAGCCCGTAGTCTAGCTCCCGTTGACAGAGTTATCTCCGCATACCCACCCCACCCGGGGACTTCAGCCTCCCATCATCCCCCTCTCATACCCACTCACTATGCGTACCTTGGCTCCTTTCTGCTGATTCCTCGTCTCGCATATCTTTTCTCATCTGATTGTTTCCAAATTTGGTGATGCATGTCGAGTGCGTTTTAGGACGTTGAGACCGTGTATCAGTAGGTTGGGCGCTGCACTTCCTAGAATTGCGTGGTGTGACCTGCTTGAAGAGGTGCCAAGTTTTGTTCGTCGTTTGTGCTTATTCAAGATTCCTGAAGTAGAATAAGATACAGTGCGAAACACTAGGGGGCATTCCACTTTCGCCATCTGTTTCAAGAGAACTCTGCTCTCGTCACCCTTCGTCCATCCAGCTATCAAGTTTAATAGTTTTTAACTATTGCCATTCTAGACTTGGGCTTTAACCGAGAAGTGTGACACAGTTTGAATATATTACATCGTGAATTATCAACAACAATTATCTGTACTCTGCTGGTTTTCCCCCAAGAACCACATGTACTTCAGCATAGCTGAACTGCAAAGCAGAAGGTACTTCTTCCAACTGCACACACTGCAATAGAAAAACATGAAAAAGGTTACGGAAGAATAGGATGACTGCTTGGAATTTAGATGTACACATTGGTGTCGCCGAAGCTAGCGTCGCGTAGTCGCGATGTAGAATATGCGTAGTCACGAGACGATGAAGCGAATCGGCCGTCAACATATCAGTTTGGCCTTGAAATACACAGGAACCGTTTCTACTACAAATATTGCATAGGTGTACGAACAGCAGCCACTGCACGGGCGTACGAACAGCAGCCACTGCACGGGCATACAAACAGCAGCCACTGCACGGCGTACGAACAGCAGCCACTGCACGGGCGTACGTACAGTAGCCACTGCACGCGCGTACGAACAGCAGCCACTGCACGAGCGTACGAAACATCAGCCACTGCACGGGCGTACGAACAACCTCTAGCTGGGAAAACCATGGTTTGCTGGGCAAACATCATAACACCTTGCTGGTTAAACATCATAACACCTTGCTACTACCCTAAACCCTGGGTCAAAACGAGGGTGTTATGTGCGCAGCTGGTTCATGGCCTAACAGCCCACCGGCATTACATCATGTACCGCCTGTCCCGCTCTCAAGCTCACAACACCCCGTTCCCCCTCTCCTGCCCTCTCCTTCGACCCTTCCTCCCCCCCCCCAACCTGCAGTGCGATTCCTGCAGGACTGCTAGAATGCATGGGGGGTAACCTTCCCAGGATGGAGTGGCGCCAATCCTGACTGATCGTGAATATGTGAGAACGTCATTTCTGCAACACTGCATGGGTGACAGCAATCACCCCATGCAGTGGCAAAGTCCCCACTTAGACCATCACGTGGGTCACGTCCTAGTGCCGTGCCTTACCACCCAGTCAATGCTGATTATAGCTGATGTTGATGCGCATGGTTGGATGCAGGTCCATTTATGGAATGAAGGATACGCCGCAGGAGAGAAAATTTCCAAACTCGATCAGCAACCTCAAGGAGCTGACTTACCTGTACGTTTTGGGCAACCCCTTGCCTGCTTACCTTACCTGGAGGCTGGAAGATGGCTTGTGGGGGTGAGGTTTGGAGAAGGGTTGACTCCCTATTTCCGGCTCCTAGCTTTCCCGCTCTTACCCAAGTTTCTCCGCTTCCCATTCCACTGCCCTAGTCTCCCAGCCCTCATATCATTCGACCCCGCGTAGCACTCCCGGCCAATCCTGCTTTGGCATTACCAGCTCCTTTATGGTCGTTGGTGAAACTCGCAACATTCACATTTTTTCCTTTCTGATTTCCTCTTCTTTTTCAATCTTCGCTGCATCAATCCGTTTTTCTTGACACAATAGTCATTGTGCAATTTCTGTCATACCTCCCTTCTCCCCTCTATTTCCAACTACTTTGTTTTCGCTTTTCATTTCCTCCTTCCAGAACATCGTTTCGTTTCTTATACCTCCCCTTTCCTCGCCCTTCCTCCCTTTCCACATCCTCTCCTTTCTTGTGTCCCCTTTCTGCTGTGTAATTCTCTACCTCCCATTTGTAATTCTTGATCAAGTCTTATCATCTTGTTGTGGTTTTGATTTCATATTCTCTATCCTCTTATTCTCGTACATTTCCCGCCCTGCCCGCCCGCGCATCGCGGCGGCTGCTTTCGGGGTCACGCTGGGCTCGTCGCGGCCTCGCCTTGGCCTCCCGACGGTCCCGCCCGCCGCGTCGCCCGTGCTCCCGCTGCTGCCACGCTTTCAGGTGCGCGGAGAAGCACCTTTGGCGCCTGCCCGTCGCCTGACCGTCCCGCCCGACACGCCCCAGCAGAAGTACCCACCCGCCCTCCCATCGGCCCTTCTGCAGCCGCGCTTGCACCCGACGTGGTTGGGGTGGCGGACGGTGAGGGGGAAGTGGAGGGAGGAGCTACTGCCACTGCCGCTTGCCTTCTCCTCACTCTCCCTGCTGCACGTGCAACAGTGGGAGGGGGGTTGGGTTTGGAGTGGCGGGTGTGAGCACCCAGCTGCCGCCCCTCCTCCTCTCTCTCTCACTGCCGCACGTGCCGCTGTGGAGGGGGAGGGTGAGGGGGTGGCGGGCTCATGGCCGCCGTGTGAAGGCTTGAGCAGGGTCAACCGTGGGTGGGGAAGGCTTTGGAGGAAGGGTGAGGGGGAGCAGTGAGGTTTCAGGGGGCGGTTGACAAGGGGGGTGAGGTTGAGGGGGGGGTGGCTGAAAAAGGGTGTGACTTTGGGGGGTTCGTAAGTGGGGTTTCGCCGCGTGGCTCCCCCCACCTCCTCTCCTCATCCCTCTCTCACCCCCCCTTTTGTAAAACAGAGGTTCGTAAGAGGGGTTTTGCCACGTGGCTCCCCCCCACCTCCTCTCCTCATCCCTCTCCTCTCCCCCCCCTCTCTCTCTCGCCTCCTCCTCGCATTCCTCTCTGCCGTCTTCCGCTGCACTGGTGTACCCCTTTCGGGGGTGTTTCTGCACATGGCTATTCCTGCATGCAGTTAGGGGGTGTGTCAAAAAATATCTTATATATATTTTTGTATAACTGCATGTAGTTCTAGCTGTAGTGTAGTTATTGACATAGTCCCTGTAGGTGGTGCACCATTTTGCCATCACTTGCTGCTATAACTTGTACCTTGCTCAACAGTCAAGGCCCTCTCATCTCCTTGCTTCAACACTCTCGACACTTGCCTGAGCTCCTCCTCAACTAAGTCCTAACTACTGTTTCAATAGACACATATACCACCCCACATTTTAAATGTTACCCATGTATGACCATTGCACTAATTTATTGATCAACGCTTATCAGAATGCCACATGTTTCACAGTTAAAGTTCAAGCTTTCACTTAGGGGTAATGTGGTTTCAACTGCGGCTCTGGCCTGGTGCCCTCACAGCCACTCTTGCTTTTGTCATGTGGGCCATGCCGTTCCCAGAATTCTCAGTTACAACCAGATAACTGGCTCAATCCCTGCTGGCATTAGTCTCCTCACAGGATTGGTGGAATTGTAAGACTCTATGCGTTTCCTTCCTGTCACTTCAATGAACTGGTTTTGTACTTCTCTCTGAATACTCGTAACTGCTAATCCTGCTGACGTGCGTTCGTATGAAGAGGGGTTACTCCACGCGCCAGCGTGAGGGCATGAGCATGAGTCTGAGTCAGCAACTCGGCTTATCGACATGAGTCGTGGTTTGAGCAGTCCAGTGTAGCAGCTAATCAAGTATGTATGTGTGTGTGTGTGGGGGGGGGGGGTGTGTGTGTATGTATGGGTGTATGTGTTGTTCGTTTACTTATTATATATTTGTTTCTTATTGGCTTACATGTTGAGAAACCAACGCGTTTCTTGTCTGTTTGCTTACTCGCGTACAAGAGCGGTCACAAAACAAGAGCTGACAGTCGCTAGTTGCGTGTCCATTTGGCACACTGTTTGTACGCTGCCTTTTATGTTGTGAAAGACGCGCCTTGCATCTTGGTAGATGTCGTATCCAATCTAGAAGGGCTGCAATGTAACCGATCTATGCGATCAGTTAGGAGTTGGTGGCACTGTGCAATGCATGTGTTCAATGATGTACAGTAAATCCTGCTAGATCATATTTTCCAGAGACTAGATCAGTGCATGGCTGCACTGGTGCCCCTAGCGCTGACGGTTTGATATTTGAGCTGAGCACAAAATTCCACTGTCGTGTGGTAAGGGAAGGGTTTCTGCATTGATTGTTGTTCCCTACTTAGCCTGTGAACATGATATGCTCCAGCAAACTATCCAACATCTGTTGGGCAAGGAACATTATGGCAATTCTTGTGGTGGAGGCAGCCGGGGAGGTCCTCGGCCGGGTGTTCTACACCGGCCGGGTCCTTTGCACCGACCTGCGTCCCTGCTCGGCGAAGCATGAGGTCGCTACTGGCCTGGACATCAAACTGTCGGCCGGCTTTGACTCCCCATGTGTCTCGTGCGTCGGCGGGAAGCTGGCGCGGCACACCTTCCCCGACAAGGGCTCGGACGCCGAGGACGCCCTGGCTGTCGTGCACATCGACCTGTGCGGGCCGTTTCGGGTGGCTCCCAAGGACGGCAGTCTGTACTTCCTGCTGCTGGAATGCTGCAAGACCCGCTACGTGTGGGTGAGGCCGGTCGCCAAGAAGTCAGACATGCTGCGGGAATTTGAAAAGTGGCTGGTTTTGGCGGAGCGGCAGACCGGGGAGGGGAGTTCCTCGGGAAGGAGTTCACCGCCTTCGTGGACGGAAAGGGGATCGTCCACGACTTGACCTGCCCCTACACCCCGCAGCAGAACTTTACAGTCGAGAGGGAGATGCGGATGGTGGTGGAGTCGGTGGGGACGATGCTGCTGCACATGGGCGTGCAGCACCACTGGTGGCACCTCGCTCTGCGGTAGGCTATCTGGGTCCGCAACTGCCTTGAGAGGGCAGCGCTGCCACTGGGGACGACGCCGTACCAACTGCTGACCGGGAAGAAGCCCGACTTGTCGCTGTTACGGGTGTGGGGCTGCATGGCGCAGTTTCTTGTTCCCGAGACGCAGCGCGGTGGGAAGCTGAAGCCGAAGGCCAGGTGGGGCCTTCACCTCGGTGTGTCGGAGGAGAGCAAGGGCTGGGAGCTCCTCGACCTCACCGACAACCGGGTGCTCACCACGTCGGATGTGGTGTTCTACGAAACCATGTCACTTGAGGTGTGGAAGTCGGAGCACGGGCCGGCGTCGGGGCGGACGCCGGTCACCCCGCCTACACATACCTCGTCGGCGACACACCCCCTGCTCGCGGAGGTCAGTGAGCCTGCTGATGAGGACGCCGAGGGCGTCCAACCTTCCTCTCCATTCTCCGCCCCTACTGCCCCTCCTCTTGAGGCCAACCTGCGTGGGCTACAACCAGTGTCGGCCTTCGGAGATGAGGGAAGAAGTGGAGAGTCGCCAGTGGCGCCGGTCAAGGGCATCGCTGGTGGCCGATGTCACGCCACGCAAGTTGGTGTGGTAGGTAAGTCGCCATCGTCAAAGGAGCTGCAGGCCGAGAAGGTTCAGCCAACTTTGGTGGAGCCGGCGAAGGTGACATCGGCAGGACAACAGCCGACAAGGGAGCAGGCAACAGCGAAGCTAACCGAGCAGCAGTCGGTGACCGGGCAGTCGGCACGGGAGCCGACCATAGGGGAGAAGTCGACAGGGACGCCGACCGAGGTGCAGCAGGAAGCTGAGGGCAGTGAAGCCGACGACGACAACGGGGAGCAATCGGGAGCCGAGGAGTCCACCGACAGCGATGTGGCGGAGATCCAGCCCGTGCCACGGCGTACAGGGCGGATTCGGAGGCCGCCAGATTTCTTCATGCCGATCGCCTTCACCATGGTGCATGACATCAACGTTGACGAACTGGCGTACGACGACGCCGAGGAGGATGAAGAACTGCCGAAGCTCGACCCTGACATGCACGCAGACCCCAAACACCGTTGGGACATCGGGACGATGTCGGTGAAGGAGGCGTTGGCGAGCTGGAAAGGCAAGCTGGTGAAGGCCGCCATCGAGGAGGAGACCCGCAGCCTCATCAGCATGGGGACGTGGGAACTAGTTGAACGCCCACCGGGGGTGAACATCATGAAGAACCGGTGGGTGCTGATGACGAAGTACCGCATCGACGACACCGTCGAGCGCAAGAAGGCGAGGCTGGTCGTGAAGGGCTTTACGCAGGTGTATGGCGCCGACTACGACAAGACGTACGCGCCGGTGAGCAGCTACGTCACACTGAGGATCTTCCTCAGCATTGTCGCCGTCCTCGACCTCAACCTGATGCAGCTCGACATGAAGAACGCCTTCCTACAGAGCAAGCTAAACCGAGTGCTGTTCATGTACCAGCCGGACTACTTCAACGACGGGACCGGCCGGGTGTGCAAGCTGCTGAAGAGCCTTTACGGGCTGAAGCAGTCGCCGTTGTTGTGGTACAAGGCGCTCAACGACGTGCTGGTCGGCGCCGGGTGGAAGAAGAGTCAGGTCGACGAGGCTCTCTACTTCAAGGTCGGCAACGACGAGGTGGACTGCTGGGTGCTGGTCTACGTCGACGACCTGCTCGCCGCTAGCAGCAGCACCGCGATGCTGAAGGAGCTGAAGGAGCTGCTAGAGGCCGCCTTCGAGCTGCGCGAGATTTCGCCGGTGCAGAAGTACCTCGGGCTGGAGATCATGAGTGATAGGCCGGCGAGGGAGATATGGCTGCACTAGCAGGGCCATGCCGACAAGCTGCGCAGGCGTTTCATCGACGAGGAGCAGACCGGGCGCACCCCGAAGACGCCGGTCTCCGTCGACGCCTACGCTGAGCTGACGTTCGATGACGAGGAGGCACAGGAGCGCCAGGAGGAGGAATACCGCCAGAAGGTCGGCTCATTGCAGTTCACGGCGACGACGACGAGGCCGGACATCGCCTTTGCCTGCAGCAAGCTGGGCAGCGGCCTCACGGTGAGGAGCGACCAGCACTGGTGCGAGGTAGTCCGCTGCCTCGCCTACCTCGCCAACACGCGTGATACCGCCATAGAGCTCGGCGGTGGACCTGTATCGTTGTAGCTAGTCGGCTACGTGGACGCCGACGACGCCGGCGACAAGCAGAACCGAACGAGCACGGGCGGCTACGTGTTTGTCTTCAGAGGGGCCGCGGTCTCCTGGTCGAGCCAGCGTATCAAGTGCGCGACGCTATCCTCGACCGAGTCGGAGTATGTGGCGGCAATCGAGGCCGGCAAGGAGGGACGCCACCTTCGCTTCCTCCTTGCAGAGTTCCGGAAGCAGGACACTGGGACGCCGACTGTCCTCCATGTGGACAACAAGTCGGCCATCACAGTCACCGAGGGCATGGGGTTGACGGGCAACCTCAAGCACATGGAGCGGCGACAAGCCTGGCTGCAGCACGTGATGAAGCGCAGGAAATTAACGCTGAAGTACATCCCGACCACCGAGCAGCCGGCCGATTTCCTGACGAAGGCGCTGCACTATCCGGCTTTCAACTGGTGTTCCATCGCAATCGGCCAAGTGCGGCTGGCTGATGTCGGCGATGGTGACGATGACGTGCAGCCGTAGGTGCCATGCCCTCTTGCATTGCTGGTGCGGTGCTCGGCGTGCTGTGTGTTGTGTGCACGCCGCCGAGCTATTCTCCGAGTGGTGCTGCCGTGTGGGCTGGGGACCCAAGCGTGAACGTGGCAAGGGAGTGTCAACGGGAGTTGGGTTTGGCCCCATCCTCGCTTGGGCGGAGCTGGCCTCGTGGTCGGGTGTGCGGAGGCTGTAGCCGACCTGCAGCAGTGGGCGAGCTGGTCGACGAGGTTGGTCGACCTGCACAGGTGCCACTGTGAGGGCGCCGACTTTGGAGGGCGCCGATTTCGAGGTGGTCGACATGGCGAGGCCGACCTTGCAGGGCGCCGACCTGCGGTGGTCGACGACTTGGCAAAGTAGGCGGCCCAGTTCCTCGTGGTCGATGGAAAGAGGCTGACCAGGGTTGACGCCGACCTGGTGGTGTCGACCTGGTTGCCCGGTCGACCGAAATACCCTGGCGACGGAGCATCTGCGGAGGTGCGCGACGGTCGCCGGGTGCGGGGTGCTTTTGTGAGACCGACCCCGGGGATGGTATTTCCCGGTCGACGTGGCTGGTGGGCGCAGTAGCTGGCGTGGACTTCGCCAGGTGTCTACGGTGTGCTCCGCGTGCACTTGCAAAGCAGGTGCGCCGTTGTTCTGCGGGTGCAACGCTGTGCAGCCGACTTGCTGCAGCGTTGGCACACCACGGACTTGCAACGTTGGCAAGCCGTGTCCCTGCGGCGCTGGAGCGGTGCGAGCAGTGCTGCGCTGGAAGGCGGTCGACCGTGCTGCGCTTGAGGTCGACTAACTTGCTAGCTAGCTGGGATGAAGTCTTGCATGCCAATGTTGTTGCTATCATTGTTGTGAACTTTTGCTAGTGAAACTCTTGCCAAATTTCCCCGTGAACCAGCAAGTAGTGAGAGCACAAGGACTGAACGCAGAGGTCACTTCTACTCTGTGCCTGGCCCGTAATCTGGCTCCCGTTGATAGAGTTATATCCTCAGAAAGTACAACCATTCATATGTTTTGTCTTCTCTGCAATGTGTTCATCCTGGCTACTGATGATTCCATTTCTCCGCTCCTCCTAGCTTGACCCTCCCCCTATCAACCTGGATCTTGTCAGTGCATGTTTCGTCCAGATTTCTCATCCAATTTTGGTTATTCCCCTCTTCCCATTCTCTCCTCTTGGATCCCTATACTAGGACCTTCATCCCTTCACACTACTATCTTTTATGCCTTTTTGGTGATTCTCTGAAAACCATAGGGTTCTTATGGACAATAATCTTGAATTCCTGCCACCATTACCTTGTATACGAGATTGCAAAATCTGTATGGATTTTTTCTTGCACTGTTTCCGTGTGTGGCTTTGGTGTAAGAGGCCAATATCAACATTCTGTTCACCAACTCTTGCCTTTCCGCTGCAGCTGGGTGTACACAGTTGGAAAATGTCCATTGTGTTACTAGCTTACTCCCGTGGAAATTGGTTGACGATAGAATCTTGTTTGTTTAAGTGCAAACTTGGTATTACAATCTTTTCGTATATTCACATTGCTTATTAGTTTTTCGTTTTGTCTCTTTTGTTCCTTATGTCCTACCTAGCTCACTCACCCTCCCTTCTTTTGTGGGCTTGGAACTTGTGAGTCCATCTTTGTTTCAAGCTTCCCATCCTGCTATGCTTTTTGATTTCATCTTTGCTCCCCTTCCTCCCCTCTTTGATCCTCAATTAAGACCTCAACACCCCCTCTTGCCCGCTGACTACACCACTCCATTCCTTTTGTCTTGCTCGGTGTTTCTCCAATCTACAACACGGGCTGGAATCTTTATGCCAATCAGCTTAACGGCTCCATTCCCACTACCATTATATCGTTAACAGCATTGGCAATATTGTATGACCTTTCATCTCTTGTCCACCTTGGGAAGGCCAAAATCAACATTTTTCTCACTTTTTTTTTTGTATTGCTGTCTATCCCGTCCCCTGCTACAGGCTGCACTGCATACATCTTTACGAAAAATGTCCACGGTACTTCTTAGGAAATGACGGATTGCAAATAGAAAATTTTGATATTCATATCTATAAAACGGTATCAATTCCAACTTGATTTTTCAACTGCAATGTTTATTAGTTAGTAAAAACTACAAAAGGGTAGTCGTAAGTACTGGATCCTTGGTAATTCATCCAGTGTTTCCCAAGTGTACACCCTGCGTATGACTTCTTTGGCTTCTTTGTTTATGTGCAAACCCTTTTGTGCCTTATCTCATACCTAGATCACTCGCTCTCTTGTCTCTTGTCATTTTGGAACCTTTTAGTCTATGTTTACTCCAAGTTTTTCTTCCTGTTTTGGGTTCTGATTTCATATTTTCTCCCAGTTCTCCTTTCCGGCATCTCCTTAAGCACTTCACCATCTATTTCCTATGCATTGCTACTGTTTTTCTCCATTCTTTTACAAGCATAGGTGTTTTGGATACAATAATCTCAAAGGCTCCATTCCCGCTACCATTGCCTTGTTAACAAGATTGACATATCCGTATGGCCTTCCTCTTGTCCTGCTTCCTTGTGTCACTTTAGGAAGGCCGAAAGCACCTTTTGCTGCACCGTTTTTTCCTACTTCTGCCTCTCCTCTGGTGTCCGCATATATTTCATGGACATGGTCCGTCCACTGTGCTGTTGTGCTTGTATCGTTCTCTTGTAGGATTTGAAGAATTGTGAATAGCGGAAGTCTACTTCTTTTTCATATCAGTCTTAAAGATTTCAGGTTAGGGATCCGAAGTAATCTATTCCTATCCATTTATCACAAAATATTCACTCTTCTATAATGGATTTCTCTTCATGGGTTTATGGTTTGTCCAAGCTATCTCATTCCCCATCTATTGTGTTTTGTTTTTTTGGTTGCAACTTGTCAGTCATGTTTTCTCCCAAATTCTCCTGTTTCTAGTTTCTTATTTCTTTGTACATGTTGTGCTCAATTTTCAATGCCCCTCGTTCAGAATTTCTCACTGTTTCTACAAGCATAGGTATCCCAAGGAGAATCAGCTAAATGGCTTGATTCCTAGTGCCAATAGCTGGTTAACATGAATGAAAATACTGTCCTACGCATGAGAAAATGGCTGACCATTCAAGCTGCGTCGTCCATTGAACAGCCAATCCTTTTATTTTCGAGCTGTTGACTCGTCACAAGCTGGCCACGAGCAAGACCATGCTCAATGGGCTGGCAGGCTCGTTGAGGACCTTGACAAGCCGAGCCACTTTGAGTTGCTTCTACAACTAATCTTGCTTTTAAAATTCATTCATGACTTAATTGAACGTTACTCACAAGCTGGGGGGGTTTTCGTGGGTTGCAAGGCTCGTGGCGAGCTTCGCAAGTTCGTCTGCCCCCGCTATTGAAGGCTACCATGGCTCAAAAGCTGAACAGAGCATTTTCCGACTCATGATGAGCCAGCCAGTGACCGGCCATCCAGAAACGATGGCCGCCATTGGCAAGTCACGACCAGCTACCAGTCATGACTTATCTGTATGGTGTTCCTATTTTCATGGTTTCATATCTGATGGCTCACTCAACTGTTGATGTGTTGTGCTCACATGACCAGTCAAAATTCTGTTTGGATTTACGACCAAGTGCGTTCAAGTATTCTGTTCAATCATTCTTTTTGCTTCTCTGTTTTTCAAACGTTCCCATCCTGTCTTCGGCTATCTTCTCCAAAATTTTAGTATCCCTATGTTATTGTCTTAATTATGAGAATTTTTGAGCGGCTTTGTGTTCCGTTCATCTTTCCCACTTATTTCTTTCCAATGTCTACAACTCGAAAGTAACTAGACAATTCTTTACAAGGTTTCGCAAACTAGAGGCTTTGATGATCTAATAATTTCGTCAAGTCAGTTTAAGATGAAAGCATGTGACATTCTAAACAACATAAAAAGCACTGTAAATTTTCTAAAATTTTTTAGCAATACCACATTGTCCATTATCTGTTCTCTTTGTGATTAAGTACTTTATCAAACTTGTGTCTTGCTCTCTTACTGTCTTGCCATCTTGGATTGATTGTTTGAGAGGCACAATCTCAGTGGAAACCCTCTTTCTTACCTAAAAGTTGTTTCTTTGTTTTTCTGATACTTGCATCATCTGGTTTTTTTTCTCTTTGCTTTTCTCTCAAAGTGTAAATCCTCATTGTGTACAAACCAAAGCCACGTGCATATCCTTGTTACTCCACTATTCTACTTTCGCATGCTTCCTTGTCTTTTGCCTGCTCGTGCTTTCCTCGGGTATCTCGATCGAAATAAACTCAGTGGCCCCATTCCATCTGCATTCTAGAATACATGTGAGTGTTGTTGATTCAATTGCAAGGTTAAGTTTCCCAATTTGTGTGGATTTTCCTTACCAACTCAAATCAAAGTAAGGGCACTGAACAGGAAGGCTGGTTGGAGGAGCACAGAAGAACTTAAAGAGCACAGAATTGCGCATCGGGGAACAGGGACTTATGAGACGGGCAGCTAGAGAGAGAGCGTGGGCTTAAGAGGAAAAAGAAAACTTATGGATGTTATAGTAATGAGACGAACTCCGCAATCCTTTCCCTCTTAATTATCTTCCGCATGTGATCCGTATTTGTGATTTATTTGCTGCTGCTTGTGCATGATCGTGTTTCTCCTCGTCTTGTGGTATTAACCATATGTCTGATTTCAGCTATCAATGCATTTGTATCTCTGGTGCTTGCATCCACACTTCCAGCAATCTTTCGTTCAACCAGCTCTCAGGGAGCGTTCCTACTCAAATTGCTTTTCTTTCTATACTTAACTATACTTAGTAGCCTGTGAGTCGTTTGCAGTGAAGCACGGAGGAAGGAAAGTACGGTTGTATCAAGGTCCAATTGTGCGCATTCTTGCATTATTCACACTAGCGTGTCATGACTGCCTAACCCTGCTAGCCTCGCCGTTATCATTGGCCCGCCTGAATTGGTTAATGAGTCGTGTATCTCTCCCTCTCCTTGATGATTGGAGCCTTCGTCTCTCTTGTATTTCTTTTGCTTGTTGCTCCATCCCAGTATCTCCCTAGAAATCAGCTCACTGGCCCTATCCCTTCCTAGATTGGTTCCCTCAATGCACTAGAAAACATGTAAGCCATAATCTTCTCTTCTCTCCATTTGTATTTGTTTCATTTCTTGACGTTTTCACATCTCTGATTGGTTTCAGAATGATTTTGGTCCAGCATTAATAAACAGGTCCCCAGCCTGCCCGACCTTTATCTCCTGCTTCTTTCTCTCTTTATATATGTCTTCACTTATCTCCTCATCCCACTCTGTCAATCCCTTTCATACTGATTCGTTAAAACCTCTTAGTTCCAAGTAAATAATGTTGCAGCTATGGCTCTGGTCCGGTCGCTCGCTCCCTCTTCGCTTGCCGCGTGGGCCATGCCCTTCCCAGGAGGCCCTATGACAACCAGCTCACTGACTCTATCCTTGTTGGCATTGGTTCCCTCACAAGATTGCAGGGACCGTAAGTCAGGCACTTGGTGCTTCCTATATTTTCCTATATCAGTGCATCAGAATGTTGCAAGATGTCGGTTTGATCATGCACAAGGAGACCACGGTTTTCTATCCGGTTGACAACCGAAAGGCAGACTTAGCTATTCGGACCACTTCTTGGGGGTGGTATTTGGTGTGTGATGTGATTGTCAGTAATCCAATTAGTACTCGTGACCCTGAGGTGGTTAAGGGAAGGGGCTGGGCGGCGAGAGAGGCAACGGCAAAGAAGGTATCCCTCTACCGCGACTCGACGACCACTTACGTTGGGTTCTTCCCTCTCGCCATTGAGACGTATGGCTGCCCACGCGACGAAGTGCCGGCCATTCTCACATTGGTTGCCGAGGTGGCCGCATGTAGACACTTCAAAGCCGACATGACAACTTATCAAGCAACGAATATTCTCCACCAATTCCGCCAGCACTGGTCCATTGCGTTGCAGTGTGGGCAAGCCGTCAGCTACATGAAGAAGTGTGATGACGCGGACCAAGTGGGGAGCCACCAGTGGGTGCCCCGGGCAAAGGTATGTCCCTCGAGGATTGTTTCGCCATATTGGAGCTTGCCTTGGAGCTCCTCTATGGGACTCGAGTGGAAGACTATCCATGTTAAGTTTTGTTTGTTTCGGTTTTGTGTAGCTTTGGTGGGTTTGGTCAGCTCCTAAATGTGTTAAATGAGTATTGCCGCATGACCATGATGCATGTCATGTCAGTATCTATCCGCCTTTATCAATAGAAGGACCATATGAGAGAGGCAAGGTGGGCCTTTCTGCATGTATGCCATTTCCTCTCGCACATCCAAGGCCTAGCCTGTTTATCGCCCTTAACAAGGGCTCGTCAATTGCCACCGCAAACTCCTTTGCTTTGCTGGCCATGGTCAGTGCACTTGACGTGCATTGTGCCACACGCGCTAATGCACAATTGCTCAAGGTCTGCCTTACACGAGGGGTGCGGGTCCTTGGCCACCGTTCCCATTCCATGGGCAACCACTTGTTATGTGGCCCGGCTGGCCAGAACGGAAGCACGACCCACGAAAGCCGTGAAAGCTACCCTTGGGCAGCAGGCCACGCTTTGAAAAGAATGGTGTCTGCCCGTATCCTCCGATGCGGTGGGAATGAGCATGCGCACCATCCACGCAATCCATAGCCACCTTATCAGAGATTGCGTGCATGAATGGGCGAGAGGCAAGGAGGCTTCTCTAGTAGTACATTCTGAATCGCTTGGCAACGAAGTCGTCATCGGAAGCGTCATCGATTTGAAGCATCTCAAAGCGCTCAGTGGTGTAGTCAAGGGCGTTTACGACCATTTCAAGTCCGCATGCCGCATCACAGTGCTGCATCTATTTGAAGTACGCCCTCATGTCCTCCAGGGGCTCTGTTTCCGCCCGCACGATTGGGCGGATGAAGGTTGCCGCCGGAAAAATGGTTCCATTAGTAGAAGGGAGAAGGGAAGCTTTTTCATGGGGGTGAGATTTGTTATGTTGAACAGAGCCTCACCGGCGTTATCGTGATTTGTCACAGCCGTTCTCGACCTTATATTTTTGGGAGCACTGGTAGCCGCCTCCTTGTCCTAGTGGCGTGTTGGTATCCTTTCACTCCTTTCATTTTTTTTTTCTTTCAAGTATTCTTTTTTTGCAGATGCAGATGCTTATGCCGCAAGTTGTATAGTTTTGGTTGCAATCATGCTGGCATGTAGCTGTTGTAACAAGGCCAGCAGTGCGGCATTGGTCAAGCCCTGGTCAGTTGTCGCGTGACGAGGCGGCCGTATGCCTCAGTCACTAGCGTGACGGCCGATGGGGCGTCTGTGCCGCTGGCGCTTGTTTGCATCAGTCGCATGTGGCGCCATGTTCGCCATGTTTTCTGGGTGCTGCTGCTGCTTGGCGTTTTTGTTTTCCTTGAGCCCTGCAGCACGTCCACGATGGTTGAGGCGGATGTTTCGCCGTCTGCGATGCATTTGTTGCGACGATCAGGCGTCATTTCCTGGACGTTACAGTCGTTGTTGGAAAATTGCGGGTTGTTGACAGAAATGTTATTTGCGCGGTTAAGTGTTGGTGTAGTAGCCATTGTCGAGCAGTTGAAGTTAAACATGTCGGCTAATAGAGTGGAAAGGGACTCGCCTCTAGGTAATGTGCGAGAATTTGCCAGCTTGAATGGGAGGGGCGAAAAGTGAGCTATAGAAAACAGATTTGCGTGAGCCGCTTGAAAAATGGGAGACATAGGTGGACGGAAATGAGCTCCACAATTTATAGTTGGAAAAGTGCATTAAGTGCGTTTTGACAGTGCCTAATCATGTGTTAGGTCTTTAATCCCTCCTTTTGCCCACTTCTCTACTCCATCCTTTTAATTCCATTTCAGGACTGATTCTCTGTTCTTTCTCTCACAACTACCATGTGATTTTTCCTTACAAGCGTTTGCTCACCTTCAAAATTTCAAGCCCACCTTATGGTCCCACTGCACAGTCTCACCCACCTTTTCCTCATATTGTCAGAAAGAGGTAGCAGGAATGAGTGCATTGAATGAGAGTTGGGTACAAGTATCTAACCCTAAAGGGGTTGTACCCCATATTGGCTACCCCACTACAGCCTACACAAATATAGCATGCATATAGTTTGACACACCCCCATAGGCAAAGTGGGGGAGAACAAGCGGTCACAAGACCAGTCAAGAAAAACAAAGCAAGCTCAGGGTGGATCACAACGTCACCACACACACTGAGCACAAACAAAGGGCCACAAGGCCAGTTCACATGCAGAGACATATATGCAACAACAACAGTACAGTGATCACTACCTAGCAAGAGCAAACATGCAGGCATATATATATACAAATATATATATTTATAGATCACAGTACAATTAGAGTCCACAGCAAGTGTGGAAACGTAGGCACAAGGCCCAACAAAGTACAAAAGCGCTGATGGTCACCAGACGGAAGTGCCTTGGTGAATATATCAGCAGTGTTGGCCTGAGTGGCCACGTGAGCAAGACGAAGCTGACCACGCTGCTACAACTCTCGAGCCAGGAAGTAACGCAGAGCGATGTGCTTCGTTCTGTGCTCCAGTCTATGCTCCTGACACAAGGCAATGGCGGCCTTGTTGTCGACGTACAGAACTGGAGGAGAACGAGGCCTCCCCCCCAAGTCAGTCAGCAGGTAGGTAAGCCAGCGTAACTCCTGTGCAGCCATGGCTGTGGCGTAGATCTCAGCCTCACAACTGGAGCCGAGAACAGAAGAGGAGCGAGTAGACCGCCAAGAAACAGAGCCAGAGCCAAGGCTGAAGGTGTAACTCTGTGACGACCGCTGCGTAGCTAGGTCGTCAACCCAAGAAGCGTCTGAGTGCCCAATGAGGACAACTGGACTCCGCCCTCCAAGCACAAGCCCCATGCTCGATGTACTGTGCAAGTAGCGCAGTACCCTCTTTGCAGCATCCATGTGCACCTTTCGGTGCCGACCAGGAGCCACGTAGCGAGCCAGAAGGCCAAGAGGGTACGCAAGGTCAGGACGAGTGCAAGTCATCAGGTACATGAGGCAGCCCACTAGCTCTGGGTAAGGACCACTCGGCTCTACGGACTCGTCCGAAGGTGGAGCTGAGAGCGAGTGACCTGTAGCCAGAGGAGTGGACTGTGGCGAGGACCAGGTGAAGCTGAAGGGCTGAAGGACCTGCTGCACCATGTGTGACTGAGTCAGAGTCCGTGACGGTGCGGCGTGCTCGGTCCCGGGTGATCTGCAAGCCAAGGTAACTGCGCAGCTCACCCAGGTCTGTGCACGTGTGTCTCTTCTGCAGCTCCGACTTCACCAGAGCGAGAGCCTCAGTGCCAGCAGTGGCAAAGACCAAGTCGTCGACGTACACGAAGATGTAGAACGGCGGCAGCGAAGTGTCGGTGCGCAGAAACAGCGACGGGTCAGCTGTCGAAGGAGCAAACCCAAGTGCCGCAAGTGTAGTCCTCAGTGTGTCGTGCCACTCACGAGGCGCCTAACGGAGACCGTAGACTGGCCGCCGGAGGCTCCACTGGGTACTAGGAGGGAACGACCCAGTGAAGCCAGGTGGGCGGCACAGCCAGATCTCCTCGTGCAGGCTGCCCTGTAAGAAGGCTATGCTGAAGTCAAGAGAGTGAAGCTTGTAGTCACGCTGAGCGGCAACGTGCAGCAGCACCCGAAGAGTGGTCATCTTCGGGGTGGGGAAGAAGGTCTGGAAGAAGTCAACTCCCTCCCGCTGACTGAAGCCTCGAGCAACGTAACGAGCCTTGAAGACAGGCGGAGAACCTGGCGGCCGCTTCACCCTGAAAATCCACATGCCATCGACGATGTTCGCCCCAGGAGGGGGAACCTCGTCGACGTAAGTGCCTGTGGACTTCCAGGATGCCATCTCAGCGTCCATGGCTGTCTGCCACTGAGAGGAGTAGGGACCCGCGATCGCCTCAGCGTAAGAACGCGGAGTCGGGATGTCTGGTGCATCCGGGTCTTCCTCAGGGGCAAGCAGCATGGACACGAGATGAGGCGCAGCGGCTGCAAGACACTCAAGGTCCTCCTGCCTGTCCTCAAAGACGTCCGTGCCAAGAGCACACTCACCCCCGACAGACGGAGGACAGACAGACTCAGACTCAGCAACAAGACTAGCAGCGTAGTCGAGACGACAGGCAGCAGCAAAGTCAACAAGCTCAGCGACTAAGGCAGACGCAGCAGCAGACTCAAACAACGGGTCAGTGTTAACAGTGGCTAACAGGCGCGTGACAGTAGGGTGGGCAGCACGAAACTGGTCAGACTCAGGGTCCGCAAGGTCAGGCAGAGGAACACGCTGGAACACGCTGGGGAGACGCTGAGGAACACGCTGGAACAGGCAGAGGACGCATGGGGGGACGGCAGAGGAACACGCTGCGGAGCAGAGGAAGGACGCAGGTCTACGAGGTGGGCACCGGGGACAGCCGGCTGACGCGGACGAGGAACACGACGACCGGTACGACCTGTGCGGACAGGCGAGACAGGACACGACGCAGGCTCACGACGCTCAGTAAGGCCGCCGGTCTGCTCAGGGTAAGGAGAAGGAGCAGGCAGTGGTGAGCCAGGCTGTAACGGAAGACCAGTAGAAGACGGGAGGCTAAGAACCTGGCGAAGCACAGAGTCAGGCGGTGGCTGAGACGACGGAGACGGCGGAGCGAAGAATAGTTGCGGCGGTGCAGTGCCACCTGCACCAGCAGCTCCAGCACCTCCAGCAGCTCCAGCACCCCCAGCAGCACAAGAACCTCCAGCGCCAGCACCTCCAGGACCAGCTCCACCAGCAGCAGCACCCCCAGTCCCAGGGTCTCCAGCCTCAGCGTCTCCAGCAGCAGCACCCCCAGACACAGCACCTCCAGTCCCAGCAGCTCCAGCACATCTGGGACTAGCGACTCCAGCACCTCCAGTAGACAAAGTACCAGTACCACTCCTTGCTCCAGCAACGTCAGCAGACGCACCTCCAGCGGCAGAGCCCCGAACTCCAGCAGCGCGACCCTGACGGCGACCGTACCAGTCGTGCAGCTGCTGTGAGGTGAGAGGCACACGCGGACGAAGGCGGCCACTCCAAGGAGACTGCACACCAGCAGGCTCCGTACCCTAAGGCGCCGCACCCCTAGACTCAGCACCCCTAGACTCCTCACGTACAGGCTCAGCACCCCCAGACGTAGTACCTCCAGTCTCCTCACGCTCAGGCTCAGCACCCCTAGACTCAGCACCCCCAGGCTCCTCACGCTCAGGGACAGCGCCGGCTCCAGTGCCTCCAACACCAGCGCCTCCCGCAGCAGGGCCCCCAGCTCCAGCAGCTCGACCCTGACGGCTAACGTACCACTCATGAAGCTGCTGTGCGGAGAGAGGGAGATGACGACGAGAGTGCAGCGGCGAGGCACCAGCGGAGCGGCTACAGAGACGGCCGCTCCAGGGAGACTGCTCACCAGACGCCTCAGCGCCCCCAGGTGCAGCACTTCCAGACTCAGGACCCCTAGGCTCAGCACCCCCAGACTCCGCACCCCCAGGCTCAGCACCCCTAGGCTCCGCACCCCCAGGCTCAGCACCCCCAGGCTCTGCACCCCCAGGCTCAGCACCCCCAGAAGCAGCACCCCGAGCAGGACCACCCTCAGTAGGACCTAAGTCAGCAGTGACCTCAATCGGCGCAGTCAAGGGAGGAGGGTCTACCTGAGACACACCTGAAGGAGCAGGACCGGGAGCGGGGAGGGGGTCTACCTGGGGAGCACCTGGAGCGAGGAAGAGCGGCGGGGGGGGGAGAGGGGCAGTGCGGTAGGGGAAGAGACGGTAAAAGGGAACCGACTCGTCGAACGTGACGTCCTGAGAGGGGAAGACACGGCGCGAGGTGGGGTGGTAAAACTGCCAACCAGGCACGTCAGGGACAAAGCCAAGGAAGACACAGGGAACAGCACGGGCGGAGAGCTTGTCCGCGGTGGTATCGTGGACAAAGGCACGAGAACCCCAGACCCGGAACACCGACGCATCGCCAACCTCCCCCGTCCACCGCAGTGTGGGCGAGGTCTCCGGCAAGGAGACACGGGGCCAGAGGTTGAGCTGATGCGTGGCGTAGCGGACTACAAACGGCCACAGAAAATGGGGGGCAGCTGCATGGATCATGGAGGTACGAGCGACCTCCATGACCAAGCCAATGCGGCGCTCAGCAACCCCATTCTGTTGCGGAGAGGCCGGAAGCGTGAACGTCTGGCGAATGCCCTCCCCACGACAAAAGCTCTGCAGAAGGTCGGAGGAAAACTCTCCACCTCTGTCAGAGTGCAGACGCAAGACGGGAAAGTCCGTCCCGAACCGCTCGCGGAGCTGGAGACGCGCCGCGCGGATCCAAGGGATCAAAACATCAGGGACTTCACCCTTGGTGCACAAGGGGAAGACCGTGGTGTAACGCGAGTAGTCGTCGACAACCAGCAGAAAGTACTGCTTGCGGCCCTGTCCAGTGACGCGGGCTGGGCCCCACACGTCCATGTGCAGGGTCTGCAGGGGAGCAGTCGTCCGGGAAACGAGGAGGAGTGAGGAGTGGCGCGCTGCCGCCCCTCGACACAGGGAAGACAAGGAGGAGCAGGCGAGGGTGGGAGGGGAGGGAGAACCCTGGGAAGACCAGAGACAAGGACACGGCGGTGCATGCTACGAAGGCGCTGCACCGAGGGGTGACCAAGACGGTGGTGCCAAAGGAGGGTCTGGTGCGACAAAGCGCGACACGAGCAGGGGGCCGCTAGCTGACCTGACGCAGACGCAGACGCAACGACTTGAGGGGACACAGTAGTCAGTGTGTACAGACTCGAGCCAGGCGCACGGGTAAACGTGGCCAGGTGCCGGCCCGTCCGTAAGCACGTACAGTGGGTCACGCGCTGACCTCCAGGAGTGAACTGGTCAACCCACTGGTCCTGGAGGTCAGCACCACTCACCAAGTTCGTAGAGAACGCGACACGGCAGACCGTGGAGGAGTGCACAAGGAGCGGTCTGCCAGGGTGGTGTTGTCGTGAAAGAAGGAGCGGGAAGCACCTGAGTCAAGCGTGAAGGTGTACAAGGCCTCAGCAGGCGCAGTACCAGAGAGAGCAGACTCACCAGCACCTAGAGCAGGAGACGCACTAGCACCTAGAGCAGCAGCCTCACCAGCACCTAGAGCAGGAGACGCACTAGCACCTAGAGCAGCAGCCGCACCAGCACCTAGAGCAGTAGGCTCTATACCTGGGTCATACATTACGCACAGGTAACAGGCACCGTCAGCACTAGTAGGCAACGCATACATGGCAGTGAGAATAGCATCATAGTCAAGAGCAAAGATATATACCCTCTGCCTAAGCAGCTCCAGCCAGGTGGGGAGCTCAGCCTCGTCGCCAAACTCGGTACGCCAGGCGTCGCTCAAACAGGCAAAGCAGCGGGACTTTGTGTACCGCAAGCTTGACCAGCTCGATTACCTGTGCGAATGACGTACGGGCAGCGAACGGTACTCCGAGACCCTCTACTCTGAGCGTACCACTCATGAAGCTGCTGGGGCGTAAGTGTCTCGCGCGGACGCCGCTGCAGCTGCAGCTGGCCACTACCAGACGCTCCCAACTGACCAGCTCCAGGGCGACAGCCACGACGGCTACCGCCACAACCCCAACTAGCGTACCACTCACTAAGCTGCTGGGGCGTGAGAGACTCGCGCGCACGTCCCTGGAGCTGCATCTGGCCACCGCCAGTAGCAGCACTAGTAGTAGGAGCAGCAGTAGCAGCAGTAGCAGCAGTAGCAGCGCGGGTAGGGCGGGCGCGGCAGGCAGGCAGACAGGCAGGCAGGCAGGCAGGCAGGCAGGCAGGCAGGCAGGCAGGCAGGCAGGCAGGCAGGCAGGCAGGCAGGCAGATGGCGCGGCAGCGCGCTAACAAGGCAGGCGCGCGGGAAGCGCGGGTAGGGCAGGTGCTCACCAGTGGTGGGCAGGGCCGGCGCTCGGCGGGCGGCGGGGCCGCAAAAGCGGCTGCAGAGTAGGGCCGCGTCAGCTACAGGGCGAGGCCGTGTCGGCGGCAGGGCGGGGCCAGGCTGGGCCGCGTCGACGGCAGGTTGAGGCCGCGAAAGCGGCAGGGCGGGGCCGCGTCGGCGCCAGGGCGGGGCCGCGACAGCTGCTGCAGGGCGAAGCCATGTCGGCGGCAGGGCTGGGCCAGGCGGGGCCGCGTCGGCGGCAGGGCGGGGCCGTAGGGCAGTGCCGCGACAGCTACCAGACGGGGCCGCGTCGGCGGCAAGGCGGGGCCGCGTTGGCGGCAGGGCAGGGCCGCGACAGCGACCCGGCGAGGCCACGTCGGCGGCAGGGCGGGGCCGCGACAGCTGCAGGGCGGCGTGTGGGGCCGCGGGGCCGCACGACGGGCAGCGCGGGAGGCGGCGCAAGGGGGGCCGCGGGGAAGCGCGACGGGCAGCTGCAGGGCGCGCGCGGGGCTGCAGGGCTGCACGACGGGCGGCGCGCGGGGCTGCGGGGAAGCGTGACAGGTTGGCAAGGCGCGCGCGGGGCTGCGGGGCAGGGCAACGGGCGGCGCGCGGGGCTGCAGGGCAGCGCGACGGGTGGCGCACAGGGCTGCGGGGAAGCGCGGCAGGCAGTAAGGCGGGGTAGGGCAGGGCACGGGGTAGCACGGTAACCGCGAGCGGTTGGTGGTGGGCCCTCACTAAATCGATCCTAAGGTTTTAGGGACCTTCTGCTCTGAATACGATGTCAGAAAGAGCTAGCAGGAATGAGTGCATTGAATGAGAGTTGGGTACAAGTATCTAACCCTAAAGGGGTTGTACCCCATATTGGCTACCCCACTACAGCCTACACAAATATAGCATGCATATAGTTTGACACATATCCCTTTACATGCACACACCTGCAGTTTCGAACTAGCCGAAAAAAATATTTCCATTCGTTGTTAATTTTCCCTCTCTCACTTTCCTACTGTCAGCTGCCCCGTTTCTTATGAATGTATATATATGTACATATCTTCACATATAAGTACATAAATATGTATATATGCAGGTGTCTTGATTTCAACAGGCTTAGAGGAGACATTTCTGTCATTTCAACCCCGACTAAACTACAGAACTTGTAATGCCTTATCCTTGCCTTTTCTCCATGAGAGTGGTAGTAAGAGTGAGAGAACGAGAGATGTATAAGAGTGAAAGGCGTGACGCAATCTTCATTCTATACTATTTTTCAGGCTTGCCATCTTCTCTGCCAATTAATATTTTCCACATGTATCTTAATAATTATGAACTCAGTGGCTCCATGCCTTCTGTCATTGGCTCTCGCTTCCACAAACTGAAAATTTTGTGAGGCCCCTACTTCTTCTTTTGCACTTCACATTCTCATCACCTTCACCTTATCCCATATACTGTGCATGCACTCCCCTTGTTTAGAATCTGTCCGCTCCACTTCTTCCTTTTAGTCCTCTTAGTCTCCTCTGCCCTGTGCCCGTTTTTCCTCTTTCCTTCTCCTCCTCCTCCCCTCTGTCCCTCCCCACCTTCCCCCCCTCCTCCTCATCCTCCTCCTCCTCCTCCTCCTCCTCCTCCTCCTCCTCCTCCTCCTCCTCCTCCTCCTCCTCCTCCTCCTCCTCATCCTCTTCACTTGTCATCATCTCTTTATCCTTCCTTTGTCCTCCGATTTTAAGTTCATGCATATGAAATGCTCAGATTGCCAAACGTTTACCCTTTTCCCTTCTGCTACAACATGTCCCCATATTTACTACCCCTCTCCACCAACCAGTAATGCCCGTCAAAACTACCTCTCAGGCCCCATTTCTAATCTTCCATGGAATAATTGGCGAACACGCAAACGGTAACGTGGTGCATGCGAGCTAGCTAGTGCTAGGCTGGCATCGAGGTTCGGGCTAGTCCCAAAGCGTAGGCCGACTCAGCCGTACCAGCGTTGCATGGTTTTGTAAAACAGTGCGCGTGAAGTTGGCAAGGCCCCGTTAGCAGTAACGGGCGAACAAACGGCTGCTGCTGTACGCGATGTTGATCAGCGCAGTAAGGGATGCCAAAAAAATCCCTTACACTACCACGCCCCCCCCCCCCCCCCTCAAGAAGCCCTCTCCGCTACGCGAGTGCGAGTATATCATGGAAACCCCGGCTCCTCAGGTACACTTGCAGGGCAGGGTGGTTTTCGATGTTGGCCAGGGGCACCCAGCTATCTTTAGTTGGGAGGCGGTCCTTCCAGCGAATGAGGAACTCGATCCTCCTAATGCCTGTGGGGTGGTGGATCTGATGGCTCACAATCTTCTCAGGCTCGATGATTGGCTCCGATGCAGGGCGAGTCATGGATGGCGGGCGATGACGAGGCATTTGGCTTGTGGTCGGAATGTATGGGCGAAGCAAGCTGACGTAGGGGCTGATGTACCAGTCTGTCGGCAACAGTAGATGGGCGATAACTGGGGTGATCGTGTGGCTGATTTGGAATGGTCCACAGTAGCGCGGTCGCAGTTTCGGTACGATGGGAAGTCTTGGTTCTGTATATTGAGTAGTACGTAATCTCCTGATTGGTACGTGACCGGGCGGTGGTGGCGGTCAGATTTCGTTTTGTGATGATGTTGGCTTTCTTGATTGCGTCTACGGCTCTAGTTCGGGCACCTTGCAAGATCTCCGCGAATTGTTGTGCGCGTGGCGTTAGGTTGTTCGGACTCGGCATCATGGGCACTGTTGGGTTTTGCCCATAGTTTAGGTAAAACAGGTTTTGCTGCGTCGTCGCTGACGTCGCGTTGTTGTACGCGAACTTGATCAGCGGTAGCTGCTGCTCCCACGTTGTCGAGTCGTTGCACGTGGCACGAATCAGCTGCTCCATGGTCTGGTTCGTCCGCTCCGTTTGACCGTCGGTCTCGGGGTGGTACGACGAGTTCAACTGTAGCCAGGTCCCGAACTGCTCCCAAAGGTTCTTCCAGAAGTTGCTGGTTAACTTCTTGTCACGGTCTCTGATTATCGCGGCTGGCATCCCGTGCAGTCCGACGACTGTTGCGAAAAACAGGCGAGTGGTTTCTTTGGCTGAGACCGATTTCCTCCACGCAGCCAAGTGAGCCATTTTTGTCAATTTGTCAACGACGACCATAACCGCGTCGTCACCCCTAGGGCTCGAAGGTAACCTGTGACGAAATCCATGGTAACCTACTGCTAGGCGCACTCTGGCGGTGGAATCGGCTGCAATTGACCCGCCTTTCTTTTTCGCGGGCTCTTCATCACCTAACACGTAAGACTCGACCCCACGTGGTGCTGTACGTTGATCAACAGCTCCGGCCAGTAGTAGTACCGCTGCAGTTGCTGTCGCGTTTTTGCTTTCAGACAATTATTTGACTGGTTCTCTGCCCAAATCGGCCTGCAATCAAGACGATGTACTCGCTAGCAACTGCTTCACACGCGGCCGCTGTTCATTGACGCAGCAGCGGCTCGCAACAAAGTGCACCGCATTTTGTGGCATCTCCAACACGATCAGTGCTTGTGATGGTCATGATATCTGCTATCCAGATGAGGCAAGCTTGGTGCCAACGTGCTTGTGTAACCATGGATACGTGCGGGTTGGAAGAGCCAACTGTTTTAGATCCTCGAATCAAATTCTTCTACTGTTTCACAAAGTGACTGCAGCCAATAATGCACTGCAATGGAGGCGTGTACAGTGAGTAGAGATTCGACTCAACTCCTTGACTTGACTCTGATCGCATTGGTTTGAGTTGCTCAGTCGGCTGTTAGTTGCTTAACTCCACCTGTTTCGTCGATTCTGCAACCACTTACCCCATCCTCTCCCACTTATCCTCTCCCCAACCTTTTCCAACACCCCCCCCCCCCCCCCCTCTCCCACCCCCTCCCCCTCCCATCCCCCCCCCCCCTCTTAAGGGGGCACAAGATTCTCTTCCTTATGCAGGGTAAAAAAGGAAAAACAAACGACCTTTCAGTCCGTCAAAACTCATGTATGAAACTCTTTTCCCCCCTTCCCTTTCTGTCCTCCCTGTCATGCCTTGAATTCCAGGTTGGAATCCAAGATTTATTAGCAAGAATATTCTCTCATCATTCAGTGTTCTTACAAAGGGCACGAAGCGTGAGACGTCTGGGAAGTTTATGGCAAAGCCGCTGCCCCTGTTTGCATACCCAACTCCTTTGAGAATGGGATGCGGGGTGCAGTTCGGTTTCAATGTCAACTTTACATTCTCTCTCCAAACCCTAGACAGTAGTGTCGGCTCCAATGGCTTCGTATTTGTGATAGCAGCAAAGGGCAAGCTGGTGGGGAGAACTAATGGTGTGGGGTGGCACAGGTCCAATGCTGATGCTCTGCAAGCCGCTTGGTCAAGAAATCTGCAGGTTGCTTGGTAGTGTTGATGTAGTGCAAGGAGACCGTGCCCTTCTTCACCTCCTTCCTCACCCAATGCCATTTGATATGCATGTGCTTGTTCAGCCCATGGAGCACAGCATTGCGAGCCATTGCAATTGCTCCTTGACTATCACAAAACACAGGAGTAGGACCCTCTTGCTCCTGCCCCAACTCCTCAAGCAACCTCCTCATCCAAACCACCTCCTTCATCCCTTGAAACAACGCCATGTACTCGCTCTCCGTTGATCTGTGAGCTATCTCCCCTTGCTGCTTAGACTTCCAGCTTACTGGACTCCCTCCAATACAGCATACATAGCCACCATGGGATGTTGCATCACTGATGTCACTTGCCCACACCTTGCAGGTGCACCGGTCATCATGCTCACCTCCTCCACTCCCTTTTGCTTCAGCTGCCCATGCACTGAATATTGCAGCCCCACCCTTGAGGTTGCCATGCAGTACCTCACCAGCCTCTCTGCTGCATCAAGGTGCTCTTGAAGGGGCCTAGACACCACACGAGCCAGCTGCGAAACCGAGAACGCAATATCGGGGCGAGTGTTGACCGAAGCATACATCAAGCTCCCCACCATTGACTGGAACCGACGCTGCAACTCGGGCTCCAACACCTCACCCTCCTCTTCATCAAGGTGTAGCTGAAACCCTGAGGGTAGAGGAGTCTTCACACTCCTCCCTTCCTCCAGCCCATACCTCTCCCCCATGGCTGCAAGGTACTTGTGTTGGTGAAGCCTCAACCATCCCTTCACCTCGTCCCGCTCCACATGAAGACCAAGGTAATACCCCACTGGTCCAAGGGCCTTGCATTGAAAGGTCTCCTTCAGCTTCCCTTGCACCTCCTTGATCCTCTCCAGGGATGGAGAGAAGAGGAGAATGTCATCGACGTAGACAAGGAGAAACACCTTCTCCTCCTCCCCCTCGGTCATGAAGAGACTCTCGTCGCACCCGCTAACTTTGAAGCCAAGAGCCTCCAGTTAACACCTCCACCAGCCTTGCATACCAGCACCTTGGAGCTTGTTTGAGGCCATAGATGGCCTTGTTGAGCCTGCAAACACGTCCGCTCCCATCGTCGTACCCCTCTGGCTGCTTCATGTAGATCTCCTCATTTACCACGCCATAGAGAAACGCTGTCTTCACATCCATTTGCTCCACCTTCCAGCCATAAACAGCAGCGGCTGCTAGCAACACCCAGCGCGTGGGAGCCTTCGCAACAGGAGCAAACACTTCTTGAAAGTCAACCCCCTCCCTCTGCTGGAAGCCCTTGATCACAAGCCTTGTTTTGCGCCTCTCCAACTTCCCCTCCGCATCGGTCTTTACTCGTAATATCCACATGCAGCCCAATGCCTTTCTTCCCGGGGGCAGATTGGTGAGGGTCCACGTTCCATTCTCCATGTGGCTCTGGAACTCATCCTCCCTTGAAGCCAACCAAGCCTCTCGATCATCTCCAGCAAGTGCTTCCTCCATTGAAGCCGGTTCATGAGGTAAGTTGACACCGAAGCAACAAATCTGCTCCATCTCTCCCTCGGCTCCCTTCTCCTCATCATCTTCCTCCTCCTGGACAAGCAATGCCTTGGGACCCCCAAACCTTTCATACTTGAGGAAATCCCTTGGGTGAGCAGCTCTCTTGGGCCTCTCCTTGGCTGCACCTTCCTTAGCTCCACCACGGACAGCACCACGCTTCCCTTGGGTTGTCCGCCTTGGTGGAAGTGTAGGGGATGGTGTAGGCTGCTGCACCTCCTCGACATCACCTCTCTCAGCTACAGAGGCCTCCTCTTGCTGCAACACTCCCTCCACCTCTGCTGCCTCCCCTCCCAAGCCATGTGACACCTCCGTCACCTCTGAAGATGAAGACAACTCGATGGGAATGAGAAGTGGGTCATTCGTTCCCACCTCTATTCCGAGCGGAATGGTGACCTTGCTCCTCCCTCGCTCCAACCACTCCTTGAACATGAGCCCCTCCATGAACTTGGCATCTCTGGTGGTGAAGATGGTGTTGGCTTTTGGGTCCCACATGAGCCACCCCTTGCTCCCTTGTGCAAGTCCCAAATGAACAGCCCACACCGCCGCCGCTTGAAGCTTGTCACGCTTCTCCTTAGGGACGTGCACGAGTCCCATGCACCCGAAGACTCGAAGCATATCCACCAGAGGCTTCTTGCCTCTCCATTTCTCCATAGGGACCCAATACTGCCCACCCACATGAGTCAATACTCGGTTCTTGATGACGGTGGCATGGCGAATAGCGAGGGGCCAGAACCGTAAGGGTAGACCCGAGTCTACCAACATCGTTCTCCCGCCCTCCATGATGGTCCGGTTCGCTCTCTCTGCCACGCCATTGGATTGAGGGGTGTAGGCCGTGGTAAGCTTCTGCTTGATGCCGTGCCGCTTCAGCCAGCTCCGGGACTCTGCTCCCAAGAACTCCCCACCACGGTCGCTACGAATCGCCTTCACCCGCTTGCCACTCTCTCGCTCCACCATGGGCAGCCACTCTTCGATGATGACTCTTGCAGCATCACTCTTCTTTGCAAGTGGAAAGGACCAGGTGAGCCTTGTGTTGTCATCCACCATGGTCATGGAATACAGGGCCCCAAATCTTCCTTCACCTTCATGGGTCCCACGAGATCCACATGCACGAGCTCCACCGGGTCACTCGACTTCCCCTCCACCGAATGGAAGGGAAACCGTGAGCACTTGCTGGTCAAGCAAGTCTCACAAGATCCCACCTCCTTGGGCTCCCCCTTTATCCTCAGCCCCTTGACTCTTTCCTCCTTGAACAGCTGCTGCAACTGAGGTAGCGCCACGTGGCCAAAGCGACGGTGTGCGGTGAGCCAATCCGTCTCACCCGTGCTAGGAGTTACACTTGGTAGCGCAGCCCCTTCATGCCCAATGAGCCCACCATCACCGTCATCACCACCTCCTCCATTGTCCACGTGGTTAACACGTCCTCCTCTCACATCTCCAGCAGCCAAGCGCGCAGCCGCCTCCTTCCATGGCAGCACCGGTATCTCCCACATGGACCGGTGCATGTCCTTGCCGCCTCGGAGGTCCCACAACACGCGCCCATCCAGAGTTGCCTTGAAAACCTTTGTGCCCAACATCTCCATCTTCATCCCTGCCTCACTCAGGGCCTTGGTAGAGAGGAGGTTGGCACACAATCCAGGAACAAGGAGAACACGCTTCAGCCCCACAAGCCTCCCATCCGCACCCATGAACATGGCTCTCCCCTCGCCACGCACGGGTACAACTTGGCCGGTGGCTGAAACGACGGTGGCTGCCTTTGATGGCCTGACTTCATCCAGTAGATCCTCTCGGTTGGTCATGGTCATGAAGGCTCCCGTGTCGATGACCCAATGGGAGGAGCGGTGAAGAGCAACCTTGCTGGCCGGCACAACCATCTCCTCGGAGCAAGCCTCTCCTACATGATAGAACATGCCGCCGTATCCGCCAGCACCTCCATCGCCCTCCTCACTGCCCATGCCTTCTCCCATAGCTCCATGAACACCCTTGGAGCCCTCAAGTGATGGCTGACCAGGCCTCCAACCGTCAGGTAGCTTGCGGCACTTGAACCATGGGTGACCTTCCACATGGCAATACCAACACTTGCCGCCACACCGCTTGCCTCCCTTGTTGCCACGCTTCCCTCCCGAATGCTGCTCCCCTCCAGAGCCTTCCTTGGCCTTGCCTTTCTTGCTGCCACGCCCCTTGAAGCCCTTCATGCCATAGGCAGAACCTCCACCTTCACCAGCAGCGGCGGTCAGCTCCTTCCTCCGAAACTCTTTTTGAAGAACTTGCGCACGAATCCACTCAAGGGACCATGAGTCCTTCATGCCATTGAGGTTGACCACCAAGGGCCCCCACGACTCCGGCAGCAGGGAGAGAGCCTTGTAGCACTTGATCTTCTCAGGGTAGTCAACACCAGCAGCAGAGAGCTTCACATAGAGGTCTCGGCATTGATCGAACGCTCCTTGTACGGCATCACCCTCGTTGATCTTCACCGCATGGAGTTGTCGCTCGAGCACCACCACCATCGCTTCGCTGCTGGGGGCATGGACATCCTTCAATATCTTCCATGCCTTAGGACCACACTCAACTTCCTTGATGAGATGCTTGATGTGGTGCAGCTGGTTGGATGAGAGGCATTGGGAGAGAAGGAAGAATCCATCCTTGGACCGGCGATCCCATTCCTTGGTCGCTCCTTCGCTCGCAGGCCTCTTCAATTCTCCATCCATCACTTCAAGCAGCCCATAATGATTGAAATGGAGCTCCATCCTAAAGCTTTATGATGCCCAATCCTCCCCAGAGAACTTCTCCAGGTTGAATGCCTTCACATCATCCTTAGCTGATGTTGAAACGGAAGCCATTGGTGCAGATCCGCCTGCAACGCCTCTTCCCGCTTCCCCAGCGCCTCTCACGCCACCACTGCCACTGGGACCAGCTGGAGCAGAACCTTCAGCCTCCATATTCACCCACGAACAGAGTAGAACAGCTCTGATACCACTTGTTATAGTCTAGAGTCCACTTAGGGGTCGCGGATGCCCATGAAACCGCCTAAGTAGAAACTGACGACTTCAAACCGCCTCTGTTCAAAACGCCGTCACGATCAGCTCCGATAACATACGAGGCTGAAACTTGAACAGAAGTTAGCCTTAGGTGTCTGCTTTCCAACGGTATATTACTTGCATTTATCAGAGGTGTAAGCACTACGCAGTGAACGAAAACGTAAGCTCGGCTGAAAACGTGTAGTTTCATTGATGCAAGGAAGAGGTGAGTACAACATTGCCTAGGGGACTCTTAAGGGGTAAGGTCATCCTGGGAACTCAGAGAAGGTTGAGTCCTAGGGGAGAAAGGCTAGAGAAGGATGCAAAACGTCCTAGCTAGGTCAGCAAAGCCAACCACACTTGGATGTTCAGAGCTGTACTCAAGGCTACCAATAGTGAGTCAAGCCAACCATGAGTCAGCTTGTCTTCCCACTTGCACCCTCTTGCAAGCTGCTTCCAGGAAGACCACACTTCTCAAAAGGAGGGTGGTAGAGTCCCACTTGACCACCTGTACTTCTTGTCTCATTCTCTGTCCCTGCACCATTGGCATGACAACAATGAAAGGGTGGCAAGGGAAATGCTGCCAACAGTGCACCATGACTACGAAACAGTGACTTTCGACAGCTGTCACGCACTGCTACGATGCTGGATCGTTCTGAAACTTAGTGACCACCTGCATAACGCGGCAAAGGACTTTCAGACCGATTTTCAGACCCATCAGAGCTCCGTAGACGAGTCAGCAGCCGAAATAGTGAACTCGGGTGTTACCAAAAAAGAGTAACACACACTTCCGGGATGCCATAAGTCTTGAAACTTAAAATGTTGTCATGCCTTGTTAACTGCTTCAAAAATTCTGAAACTTTGAGGGTCTGATGAAGACATGTTGAAGAACCTCCCCTCAAAATTCCAGAAGCTGAGCAGGCTTGTAGGCTGAATGGGAGTGCGATGACCGTGCCACTATAGTGTGTTGGCACAACAGCAGTTTGTATACCAAGAAAAATGGAGAGCACATTTCTCTTGTGGCGGGTAGTTTCTCTTGATGAAAGAGCGATGAGCTCATGCTTCTGTAAGTTCCAGAAGATGGTTCCAGCAGGTTAAAGGCGAAAGATAGAGCCAGTGTACGAGCGACTGTTTTTAGCATCTCCTGCATGATCAGCATCGCCGTGTAGGTTAGATCGACGTGGGATGTAGAGATGGGGTATTGCAGTTTATGGCATGTTCTCCCCATCAGGTCGTCGTAGCTACTGGGCGAGCTGGCTGGTGACATATGATTGATTTGGGCGGCATGTGACGGCGGCGAAGAGTAGGCATCCAAGTTGCTGTAGGTAGAGCACATGATCCGCAGCAAAGAGTGGAGTGATGTCAGAACTGTGTCCAGGAGAATGAATCTGAAATCAAGAGGAGAATTTGATGGGAGAAATGATGAATTTGTTCGCAAGTGTCTCGGCATACTTAGGAGTGGAGAGGTAAGTGTTATTGGCATATTGTGAGATGTTATGGCCGAGGAACAGTGTGACAGAGTGAGAAATCATGACATCGAGTTTTTCTTGGATGTTTTTCTCGAAGCAATTAAGGAGTCGGGACTCGTCCTGGAGTCTACAAAAATACCAATAACGTGTGTACACATCATAGGCACTGTAAGCTATTATATGGTTGTAAAACTAGCATGTATCTAAACCATAGCATCACACGAATAGTCAAGAGCTTATTTGTGCTCCACATTTACAAACTAATATGTTCTACAGTAATACTAGCATAAGATTGAACTACTGAAAAATAACACAAGTGGGTTTAACCCAACACTCCCCTTCATTTTTAGAATTTGATGTTGTTAGTTCCTGGTGTCGAGGTCGAATGTCAATTTAAATAGCTGCATATATTTTGGGCTAGGTTAAGTTACTCCTTATAGGGTACAATTTTGGTACTTATAAATTATGTATGCTCTCATGTTAGTCATTCTTCATTTGTAACATGGTAACATGAGTAGGTTAGGTCGACGTTTCCACTTCTCCGAGCCTTCCCCGACTTTAGCCCGCCCCTTGTGCTCACATTTACGCCTGTAGCGCACCTCCAAGAGTGCCCCGTCGAGTGGCCCTTGGTGCGACCCTTGAGCGCCCTCCCTTAGCCGTTCGTCGGGCCCTCCCCCAGCTGCCCATCGCGCCCCCTGCCTTCGCCGGCCATCGCGCCCTGCCTAGGCCGTCATCGTGCCCCTGCCTAGGCCACTCGTCGTATCCTACCTGAGCTGCCCGTTGCGCCCTGCCTAGACCGGCGACTCACCCTTGCCTAGGCCGTTTATCGCACCCCTATCGAGGTCGACAATGTGCCCCTGCCTAAGTCGCCCGTAGTGCCCCTGCCTAAGGTGCCGTCTTGCCCCTTCGTTAGTTGCCAGTCGCGCCTTGCTGTAGCTACTCGTTGTGCCTTGTCTAAGCCACCTGTCACACCCCTGCCTAAACCGTCTGTCGTGCTGCTGCCGATGCCTGCACTGCTCTCGTCAAGCGCATAGCCGCACCAGCACCAGCACGTCCTTCCGCCAGCGTACGCACTGCCAATGCCAACATGCCTTGCGCCAGCGCATGCAGCGCCAGCGTCAGCACTTGCCTACGTCAGCCGTCTGCGCTGCCTACAACCCACTCCGCCCGTGCCAGCCGCACCACTTGCGTCACCCGAGCTGCCCTTGCGGCATGAGCTGCCCGCGCTGCCCATGTCACTCGAACTGTATGCACCTTCTAGAGTCAGTAATGTTGTCGATTGCCCTTGATGTGACACTGCAATTGCACCTACTATGGTGTCTGCCTCTATAATTAAGACTTATTGTAGTCTTTCTCTTCCTCCTCCTATCAATGTTTCCTCTCACTTAATACTGCTATGGTAATGGAGTCAGTGCTGCATTTCCATGCTGGGGGACGTCTGGTAGAATTTCAATTGTGGATGCTCAAGGTCTAGCTCTAACTAGAGAGGCAGCTTTGGTAGGACGCCTCCCTGTACGAGCACGCTTCTTGTGAGATCCTAAACCTGTCGTGTTCTCTTTCTCCTTCTCCTTCTCCCTCTCCTTCTCCCTCTCCTTCTTCCTCCCCCTCTCCCTCTCCTTCTCCCTCTCCTTCTCCCTCTCCTTCTCCCTCTCCTCCTTCTCCTACTCCCTCTCCCTCTCCCTCTACTTCTCCCTCTCCTCCCTCTCCCTCTCCCTCTCCCTCTCCCTCTCCTTCTCCCTCTCCTTCTCCCTCTCCTTCTCCCTATCCATCTCCCACTCCTTCTCCCTCTCCCTCTTCCTCTCCCTCTCCCTCTCCCTCTCCCTCTCCCTCTCCCTCTCCCTCTCCCTCTCCCTCTCCCTCTCCCTCTCCCTCTCCCTCTCCCTCTCCCTCTCCCTCTCCTCTCCATCTCCTCCTACCTCTCCTCCTCCCTCTCCTCCTCCCTCTCCTCCTCCCTCTCCCTCTCCCTCTCCCTCTCCCTCTCCCTCTCCCTCTCCCTCTCCCTCTCCCTCTCCCTCTCCCTCTCCCTCTCCCTCTCCCTCTCCCTCTCCCTCTCCCTCTCCCTCTCCCTCTCCCTCTCCCTCTCCCTCTCCTCTCCCTCTCTCCCTCTCCCTCTCCTCCATCTCCTCCTCCCTCTCCTCCTCACTCTCCTCCTCCCTCTCCTCCTCCCTCTCCTCCCCCTCTCCTCCTCCCTCTCCTCATCCCTCTCCTCCTCCCTCTCCTCCTCCCTCTCCTCCTCCCTCTCCTCCTCCCTCTTCTCCTCCCTCTCCCCCCCTCCCTCTCCTCCTCCCTCTCCCTCTCCCTCTCCCTCTCCCTCTCCCTCTCCCTCTCCCTCTCCCTCTCCCTCTCCCTCTCCCTCTCCCTCTCCCTCTCCCTCTCCCTCTCCCTCTCCCTCTCCCTCTCCCTCTCCCTCTCCCTCTCCCTCTCCCTCTCCTTCTCCCTCTCCTGCTTCCTCTCATGCTCCCTCTCCTCCTCCCTCTCCTGCTCCCTCTCCTGCTCCCTCCTGCTCCCTCTACTGCTCCCTCTCCTGCTCCCTCTCCTGCTCCCTCTCATGCTCCCTCTCCTCCTCCCTCTCCTCCTCCCTCTCCTCTGTCAACGGGAGCTAGACTACGGGCTAGGCACGGGGTAGGAGTGATCTCTGCGTTCGTTCCTTGTGCTCTCACTACTTGATGGTTCACGGGGGAATTTGGCTAAAGTTCCACTAGCAAAAGTTCATAAACAATGAGGTTCAGAATGATGGCAACAACATTGGCATGCAAGGCTACATCAGAGCTAGCACAGCTGCTGGTCGACTTCCAGCGCAGCATGGTCGACCGCGGTCCAGCGCAGCAGAGCTCGCACCGCTCCAGCGCAGCAAAGTAGCGGCTTGCCAACGTCGCAAGTCTGCGGTGCGCCAACGCTGCAGCAAGTCGGCTGCACAACGTTGCACCCGCAGGACAACGGTGCACCTGCTTCGCAGGTGCGTGCAGCTGGTTGGTGCTCCACACCTTGTCACAAGCACAGCGCGGAGGCCTAGCACAATCCATGCCAGCGACTACGCCCACCAGCCACGTCGACCTCGGGATACCACCCCCGAGGTCACCTTCGCAGAAACCATCCCGGCGACTTTCGCACACGTCGCCCGGGTATCCCGGACGACCGGGCAACCCCGCCTGGTCGTCCAGCCCAGTCGGTCGCCAGCTACACCAAACCCGGCGTCCCAGGGTCGGCGTCCTGGCGTCCAGGTCGGCGTCCAGGACGCCGTCTAGGCGTCCAGGTCGGCGTCCAGGCGCTCGGGACGCCGAGCAGACGCCCAGGTCGGCGTCCAGCCTCCCAGGACGCCCAGAAGACGCCTAAATTGGCGTCCAGGCGCCCCTGACGCCCAGGACGTCGCCAAGACGCCAAGGACGGCGTCTTCTTGCTCGGCGCCCTCCAGCCAGGCGTCACCCAGCTCAACGCCCTTGCACTGGCCCCCGTCCCCATTGCTGCAGGTCGGCTGCATCCCCGCACACCCGACCACGAGGTCGGCTCCGCCCAAGCGAGGACGGGGCCAAACACTACTCCCGTTGACACTCCCCTACCGCGTTCACGCTTGGGCCCCCAGCCCACACGGCAGCACTGCTCGGAGAATAGCTCGGCGGCGTGCACACAACACACAGCACACCGGAAACCGCACCAGCCATGCAAGAAGGCATGGCACCTACTGCTGCACGTCGTTGTCGCCGTCGCCGACTTCAGCCAGGCGCACCTGGCCGATCGCGACGGATCACCGGTTGAAGGTCGGGTAGTGCAGCGCCTTTGTCAGGAAGTCGGCCGGCTGCTCGGTGGTCGGGATGTACCTCAACGCGAACTTCCCGCGCTTCACCATGTGCTGCAGCCAGGCCTGACGTCGCTCCATGTGCTTGAGGTTGCCCGTCAACCCCATGCCCTCGGCGACCATGATGGCCGACTTGTTGTCCACCCGAAGGACAGTCGGCTTCCCGGCGTCCAGCTGCCGGAACTCTGCGATGAGGAAACGCAGTCGGCGTCCTTCCTTCCCGGCTTCGGTGGCCGCCACGTACTCCGACTCGGTCAACGACAGCGTCGCGCACTTGATGCGCTGGCTCGACCAGGAGACTGCGGCCCCTCCGTAGACGAACACGTAGCCGCCCGTGCTCGTCCGGTTCTGCTTGTCGCCGGCGTCGTCGGCGTCCACATAGCCGACCAGCTCCAGCAACCCCGGACCACCGCCAAACTCCAGGGCGGTGTCGCGCGTGTTGGCGAGGTAGGCGAGGCAGCGGTCGACCTCGCGCTAGTGCTGGTCGCTCCTCACCGTGAGGCCGCTCCCCAGCTTGCTGCAGGCGAATGCGATGTCCGGCCTCGTCGTCGTCGTCGCGAACTGCAGCGAGCCGACTTTCTGCCGGTACTCCTCCTCCTGGCGCTCCTGTGCCTCCTCGTCGTCGAAGGTGAGCTCGGCGTAGGCGTCGACGGAGACCGGCGTCTTCGGGGTCCGACCGCCCTGCTCCTCGTCGATGAAACGCCTACGCAGCTTGTCGGCGTAGCCCTGCTGGTGCAGCCAGAGCTTCCTCGCCGGCCTGTCGCGCACGATCTCCAGGCCGAGGTACTTCTGCACTGGCGAAATCTCGCGCAGCTCGAAGGCGGCCTCTAGCAGCTCCTTCAGCTCCCTCAGCATCGCGGTAGACCAGCACGTCGTCGAAGTAGACCAGCACCCAACAGGCCACCTTGTCGACGCCGACTTTGAAGTACACAGCCTCGTCGACCTGGCTCTTCTTCCACCCGGCGCCGACCAGCACGTCGTTGAGCGCCTTGTACCACAACAACGGCGACAACTTCAGCCCATAGAGGCTCTTCAGCAGCTTGCACACCCGGCTGGTCCCGTCGTTGAAGTAGTCCGGCTGGTACATGTACAGCACCTGGTCGAGCTTGCTCTGCAGGAAGGCGTTCTTCATGTCGAGCTGCATCAGGTTGAAGTCGAGGACGGCGACGATGCTGAGGAAAATCCTCAGCGTGACGTAGCTGCTCACCGGCGCGTACGTCTTGTCGTAGTCGGCGCCATACACCTGCGTGAAGCCTTTCACGACCAATCTCGCCTTCTCGCGCTCGACGGTGTCGTCGATGCGGTACTTCATCGTCAGCACCCACCGGTTCTTCATGATGTTCACCCCCGGTGGGCGTTCGACCAGCTCCCAGGTGCCGTTGCTGATGAGGCTGCGGATCTCCTCTTCCATGGCGGCCTTCACCGCCGGACCCTTCCAGCTCGCCAGCGCCTCCTTCACCGTCATCGTGGAGATGTCCCAGCGGTGCTCGGGGTCGGCGTGCATGTCAGGGTCGAGCTCCGGAAACTCCTCATCGTCCTCGGCGTCGTCGTACGCCAGGTCATCGGTGTCGTCGTCGAGCGTGGTGAAGGCAGCCGGCGGGAGGCAGACATGGTAGGTTAGCCGCTCCGGCGGCCTCCGGACTCGGCCTGAACGCCGTAGTTCAGGTTGCTCGGGGTTGACCTCCACTACATCGCTGTCGGTGGACTCACCGTCGTCCGACTGCTCCCCGTCAGCTGCACTGTCATTGGCGTCCTGCTGCACCAAAGCCGGCGTCCCAGCCGACTTCTCCGTTGCCAGCAGCTCCCCTGTCCGCTTTACCGTCCTCTGCTCCCCTGTCGGCGGCTTCTCTGCAGACACCTCCTTTGCCTCTGCAGACGCCCCCTTTGCCTCTGCAGACGCCCCCTTTTCCGACTTCACCTGCTGCTCCTTGGCCGGCTGCTCCCCTGTCGTCGGCGGCTCCGCTTCCACGCCATGTTGAACGCCACTTTGGCCACCGGCAATGCCTTTGGCCGGCGCCACAGGCGGCGCCCCACTACTCCCCTCATTGCCGGAGGCCAACGTCGGCATCGGCGCATGCAAAACGGCCACGGGAGGGGGGATGGCAGGGGTAGGGGGAAAAGAGAGGACTTCCTCGACGTCCTTTTCAGCAGGCTCACCGACCTCGGCGAGCAGAGGGAGTGTCGCCGTGGAGGTGTCCGTCGGCAGGTTGGCCGGCGTCTGCCCCGACGCCGGCTCGTGCTGGGACTTCCACACCTCCAGCGACAGCGACTCGTAAAACACCACGTCCGACGTGGTGACCACCCGGTTGTCAGCGATGTCGAGGAGCTCCCAGCCCTTGCTCTCCGCCGAAACGCCGAGATGAAGGCCCCACATGGCCTTCGGCTTCAGCTTCCCACCGCGCTGCCGTTCGAGGACGAGGAACTGCGCCATGCAGCCCCACACGCGTGCCAGCGACAAGTCGGGCTTCTTCCCGGTGAGCAGCTGGTACGGCGTCGTCCCCGGCGGCAGCGACGACCGCTCAAGGCAGTTGCGGACCCAGACGGCCTGTCGCAGAGCGAGATGCCACCAGTGGTGCTGCACGCCCATGTGCAACAGCATTGTCCGCACCGACTCCACCACCGTCCTCATCTCCCGCTCCGCCATGCCGTTCTGCTGCAGGGTGTACGGGCAGGTCAGGTCGTGGACGATCCCCTTGCCGTCCACGAAGGCGGTGAAGTCCTTCCCGAGGAACTCCCCTCCCCGGTCAGAACGCAGCTACAGTACGCCTACCGCTCGACCGTCACCAGCCACTGCTCAAACTCCCGCAGTACGTCGGACTTCCTGGCGACCGGCTTCACCCACACGTAGCGGGTCTTGCGGTCCTTTAGCAGCAGGAAGTACAGGCTGCCATCCTTGGCGGCCACACGAAATGGCCCGCACAGGTCGATGTGCACGACGGCCAGGGCGTCCTCGGCGTCCGAGCCCTTGTCGGGGAAGGAAGGAATGCCGTGCCAACTTCCCGCCGACGCACGAGACGCAAGGCGAGGTAGCACCAGACTCCGACTTGAGGTCCAGCCCGGCGGCTACCGCGTGCTTCGCCGAGCTCCGGATGGTGTCCATGCCGACGTGCGCGAGCCTCGCGTGCAGCCTGTCCGGCGTCGCCTTCGTCGCCGAGACGATTGCCCGCAGGGCCACTTCCTCCGCTGCAGTCGTCGCCGAGCAGGGACGTAGGTCAGCGGAGAGGACCCGGCCGGAGTACGTTGTTCGACAGAGGACGTCGCCGGTCGCCGAGATGAGCAGCATCCCGTCGCCATCAGTCTGCAGCTTCACGCCGGTCTCCTTGAGCTGACCAGCCGACAGCAGGTTCGCGTGCACGCCCGGGACGTACAGCACGTCGGGGATGAGCACCCGCTTCCCGGCCTCCCCTTGCAGTGCAGCTGTGCCCCGTCCCTTTACGTCCTGCAGCGCCCCATTGAAGCCGCACACGTATGTAATGTCGCCGCTCGGCTGCAGGTCGACGAAGACCTCCTTCGTCCCCATCAGGTGATGTGAGCAGCCGCTGTCGAGTAGGACCACCCCCGGGTTCACCTGCACGGCTACTGCCATTGCCTGGAAGTTCTCGCCGGCCTCCGGCGCCAAAAAGATGGTCGGCTCCACAACGCCGACCAGCGAGCACGACGCCTCCCCGTCATCTCGCCCCTTACCGCTAGTAGAGGAGTCGGCGTCCTTCGCCGAGGTCGACTTGTTCGACTGCTTCTCCTTGCGCGGCCTGCTGCTGCCCCCGACGTGGACGACGGCTGGCCGACCTTCCACGGCCTCCCTTGGCGTCGTCGTCGTCGGACTCACTTCGGTCGAGGCACTCAAAGGAGAGGTGGTCGGGGCTGTGACAGATCCAGCACTCCCGACGCGGACCTCCCCCTCCGCGACCGCCGTCCTTGGCCGACTTCGTCTTGTCGTCGTCCCTCCCCGGCTTCCTGCCACTGCTACCACCACCGCCGCTTGGCTGACCGCGCTGTCGCGGTCGGCCACTATGCTTCGCCGGGGCGGCGTAGTTCACCTGCGGAAGAAGCTCCGAGGACCGCTCAGCTTCCTGCATCGCCTCGTCCCGCAGGATGTACGAGGTCAGGGAGTCCTCGTTCAGCGTTGCCCGCTTGCTCGGCACCACCGACAGCCGCTTCAGCAGGTTGTAGCTGCTTGGGAGTCCCTTCAGGACGTGCGTGACGTACGACGCCGTGGAGTACTGCACGCCGGACATCCTCATGGTGGCGAGAAGTCGCCGAGCCCGGTTGCAGTAGTCGGTCGCAGTCTCCTGGTCGCCCATCCGCAGATGCGTCATCTGCTCCTCGAGCTGGCCGATGTACAGGTCGTCGGTGACCTGGTACGTCGACTCGATGAAGTGCCACGCCTGGTGGCCGGCGTCCAGGTAGTCCCTACACGGCTTCAAGGCGATCTGCACGCCTGGCGAGCAGCACCGCGAGATGACCGTGAAGGTCAATAGCTGCACAGCGCGGAACTCAGCTCGCAGGTCGGGAGAAGTAGTTCTCCGGCGGCGTTGCCACGGTGCCGGCGGCGAAGCGCATCAGCCTGGCCATCTCCAGCTGGGGCTCGATGGCTTCCTTCCAGGTGAGGATGTCGGAGCGACCGACCAGCAGAGGGGTGACCGAGATCCTATCCGGCGTGAACTTGAAGTAGCCGTAGCTCGGCGCGATCCCTCCCGCCGTCACGTGAGTCGCCGACATCGGCGCCAATCCGCTTCGTCGGCCTCCGAGGTCACCCTGCGAGGCCCCTGCAGCCGCTAACGACTGCATTCCTCGCACATGAACGCCGCCGGCTTCACCGGCGTGTATCACTCCTCTCGGCCTCGACGTGCCTCCCGCACTGCTGCCGACCTGATCACCAGCGTTGACGCCCACGTCGACGCCGCCTGCGTTGTTCACCGGTCGGGGAGACGCCGGTCGGGAGGGGTGCTCCGGGCCCACACGGCACGGATGCTAGCCTCAACGACCGCCAGCGGGAGAGTCCCGTACTCGTTCGCCGCATGGCGTCTCCTCGCATCCTCCAGCCGTGCCTCCAAGGTGTCCACGACGCCCGCCTCAACTACGGGGTCCACCATGGCGTCCAACACAGCCGCCGGCCTACGAACAAGCTAGGTAAGTGCAAAGTCGGCTACACCGAAGATGACTTCGCGGTGTCGTCCACGCTCACCGCACCATGCGGAGAGCAACGGGAGCTAGACTACGGGCTAGGCACGGGGTAGGAGTGATCTCTGCGTTCGTTCCTTAGTCGTTCACTTGTGCTCTCACTACTTGCTGGTTCACGGGGGAATTTGGCAAGAGTTCCACTAGCAAAAGTTCACAACAATGAGGTTCAGAATGATGGCAACAACATTGGCATGCAAGGCTACATCAGAGCTAGCACAGCTGCTGGTCGACTTCCAGCGCAGCATGGTCGACCGCGGTCCAGCGCAGCAGAGCTCGCACCGCTCCAGCGCAGCAAAGTAGCGGCTTGCCAACGTCGCAAGTCTGCGGTGCGCCAACGCTGCAGCAAGTCGGCTGCACAGCGTTGCACCCGCAGGACAACGGTGCACCGGCTTCGAAGGTGCGTGCAGCTGGTTGGTGCTCCACACCTCGTCACGAGCACAGCGCAGAGGCCTAGCAGAATCCACGCCAGCGACTACGCCCACCAGCCACGTCGACCTCAGGATACCACCCCCGAGGTCACCTTCGCAGAAACCATCCCGGCGACTTTCGCACACGTCGCCCGGGTATCCCAGACGACCCGGCAACCCCGCCTGGTCGTCCAGCCCAGTCGGTCGCCAGCTACACCAAACCCGGCGTCCCAGGGTCGGCGTCCTGGCGTCCAGGTCGGCGTCCACTCGCCCAGGACGCCGTCCAGCCTCCCAGGACGCCATCCAGGCGTCCAGGTCGGCGTCTAGGCGCCCGGGACGCCGAGCAGACGCCCAGGACGCCGCCCAGACGCCAAGGACGGCGTCCACCTGCTCGGCGCCCTCCAGTCAGGCGTCCCCCAGCTCAAGGCCCTTGCAGTGGCCCCCGTCCCCACTGCTGCAGGTCGGCTGCATCCCCTGCTCACCTGACCACGAGGTCGGCTCCGCCCAAGCGAGGACGGGGCCAAACACTACTCCCGTTGACATCCTCCTCCCTCCTCCTCCCTCTCCTCCTCCCTCTCCTCCTCCCTATCCTCCTCCCTCTCCTCCTCCCTCTCCTCCTCCTCTCCTCCTCCCTCTCCTCCTCCCTCTCCTCCTCCCTCTCCTCCTCCCTCTCCCTCTTCCTCTCCTCTCCCTCTCCCTCTCCCTCTCCCTCTCCCTCTCCTTCTCCCTCTCCCTCTCCCTCTCCCTCTCCCTCTCCCTCTCCCTCTCCCTCTCCCTCTCCCTCTCCCTCTCCCTCTCCCTCTCCCTCTCCCTCTCCCTCTCCCTCTCCCTCTCCCTCTCCCTCTCCTTCTCCCTCTCCTGCTTCCTCTCCTCCCCCTCTCCTCCTCCCTCTCCTCCTCCCTCTCCTGCTCCCTCTCCTTCTCCCTCTCCTTCTCCCTCTCCTTCTCCCTCTCCTTCTCCCTCTCCTTCTCCCTCTCCTTCTCCCTCTCCTTCTCCCTCTCCCTCCCCTACTCTCCCCCTCTCCTCTCCCTCTTCCTCTCCCTCTTCCTCTCCCTCTTCCTCTCCCTCTTCCTCTCCTCTCTTCCTCTTCTTCTTCTTCTTCTTCTTCTTCTTCTTCTTCTTCTTCTTCTTCTTCTTCTTCTTCTTCTTCTTCTTCTTCTTCTTCTTCTTCTTCTTCTTCTTCTTCTTCTTCTTCTTCTTCTTCTTCTTCTTCTTCTTCTTCTTCTTCTTCTTCTACTCTCATTTGCTACAAAAGCTGCTATAATTCGTCCATCCAGATCTGTCCTAAGCTTGTTTCTGAAGTTCTGGGCCAGATGGAAAATGCAAAATGACTCTCGCATAAGTGGGAGACAAGTTATTGTGGTCTATCATGTATCATGACCCGATTGGAGGAGTTCACCTCTGGTTCAGCTTCTAGCAAGAGTGTGAAGAGGTAGGCACAAGCATGTTTGTTTTCGCCCTCCAGCCATGCACATCCCAACATAACCAGCTTGTGTTGGCTGTCCAACATGCAAATATTCACGGTGTATCCCCCAATTTGTTTTATAATGGCGATCACCCTGGCCTCCTGCGCAAACATGATACGCCAATAGTTCATGACCGCCTCTATCGCCATTATGAAAATAACCCTCGCACAATGGAAGTTACTACCACACCTAACCAAAGACACAACGCTCGATGGATTTTTGTTTTCAAGCATTCTAATTGGGTCCTCATGTGTTGAAACCCATCATCTCCACCAAATGAATCCTCATCTCTTAGCTCAAAAAGCACCTCACGTGCAACTGTGTACAAACACCTCACCCTCAAAATCTCCAAAAGACGGCTCATCAATACATGCGGTTTCACATCACCGTGTTTTTTCATCTCATGTGCAATAGTACACTTATCGGCATTTCTCAAACAAGCCACCGTGACCTGCAGGTTACTATAGCGAGGCCCTTGAATGACAACACAAAAAAGACACATCCCCTCTCCAATGTGCACCTCCCCGCCAGGCCATACCTTGCGTGCACAGACTTGCACCACACATCAATGAGCTGCTGCCAATCATAGTGGTAGTACGATGCGGACATATACTATCAACAATACAACCACACATCCTCCCTTGCTGCTACAATAGTTGGGTAGGTAGATGTTGACTGCATCATGTTCTCGCACATCAAAATTACTACAGAACCAGGAGAGAGAAGGCCAAGCAAAATCAAACGAAAGATTGCAAGTTTTTGTGGATTATTGTTGTTAAGAAACAAAAGAGCTCAATTTAACCACTCAATTGAGCATGTTTAACGATTGAAATGGGCAATCATCAACAAGCTCTCACCTTGAACGCAGGAGGCAAAACGTGATGCTCCTTTCAACCTTCACAAGTTGTGTAGGATAGTGAGTGCAGGAGGATCGCGAGTGCAAAAGAGCATATGCGAGAGTATGTAAGGGGGCAATGAGAGCAATTGGTGTTAATCTGAGGGTAGAAGAGGAGGCTAGGGAGAATGGCATGAGCAGCGAGGAATGTGTGTGCAATCGAGAGCAGCAGAGGAGATGAGGGGATGAGAGGCCCTAAGAGGGGAACATTGTGGACAGGAAAGGGGGCGAGAGTTGATGAGACGGGATGAGAGAAGATATGTGCAGATAAGAGGGAAAAAGAGGGGAGGGCATTAGAGGGGATGAGGGGGGATGAAGGGGGATAAGAGGGAATGGGACGAGGGCAGGAAGGGGATGTGATAGGAGCAAAGGGGATGGGGGGGTTCAGAGCTGACACAAGAGGATGACAGGGGATGAGAGTGGATAAGAGTAAATGAGGCCTAGAGATTATGAAAAGGGAGAAGAGGGAACGAGAGGGGAGTAGAGGGCAGGAGTGGGGAGGAGAAAGGATGAAAGTCACTGAAAGCAGTTAAGAGGGGATGAGAGGGAAAGAAGAAAGAATAGAGGGCAAGTGAGGAGTCAAGAAAGGATGGAAAGAGATGAGAGGGGAATAGAGTAGAGGGAAATAGAGTAGAGGGGATGAGAGGGAAATAGTGGGGATGTAGGGGATGAGGGAATGAGAGAGGATGAAAGGGGAGGAGATGGAATATGAAAGGGAATGAGAGGGAATCAATGGGCAGATGAACGAAGGCGAGAAGGGATGAAAGGGGTTGAGAGGGAAGGATAGCAGATACATATGATATCGAGTGGATGAAAGAGTTTGAAAGAGGGTGACCATGTGAGAATGAAAGAGGAGGGAGGACGAAAGGTACTATGCAAGGATGGGAGGGAAATAGAGGGAACGAGAGGGATTGAGAGGGGATGAGTGGGGAATAGAGGGGATGACAAGGATGAGATAGACTGAAAGATGATGGGAGGGAAAAAGGGGGAGTGGGAGGGGAATAGAGATGAGGAGAGGGGACGAGAAAGGATGAAAGGGGATGAAAGGAAATGATAGCGGATGAATCTGAAAGTAAGAGGGCAAAGTATTTTGAAAGAGGATGATAGTGTGAGAATAAAAGGGGAAGAGAGGGAATGAGAGGGACCGTGAGGGGAATAGAAGGGACTAGGGGCATGAGGGGATGAGAAAGGATGAAAGGGGAGCATCGCGATGGTGGCGGCCTGATCGTCTCAATGTGCCTGGGAGGATGATGCGTCGAACGGCATGTCGGCTGTTGGTCACATCGTTATGGCGGTCACATCGTTATGGCGGTCACATCGTTATGGCGTTATGGTCGTCGTTATGGCGGTCGTTATAAACCAAGATTGCACTTGAAGTTAATGGCTAGGAAAGAGGCTTGGGGATAGGGCACGCACCATTGATTTACATCAGCTGCTGCTAGCAGAAAGGTTGTGGCGAGGGAAGCCAGATGGTGCGAGCTAGATCATGTGAGATAGAGATGAAGAATGGAGGGAAGGAAATGAGGTAAGACGTTGGAAAATAAAGCGGATGGAAATGTGGAATAGTCAAGGTGTTTGGTACAATACAATGCAACACGTTGGGTCATGGTCTTTGGACGTGTCTAAAAATGCGCGATTCTACGTGGGGTTAATTCGGACCTAACGGACCAGCTCGAGAACCATCACGTGAACCAGCGGCGGACGGGGACAGGATGCTGGACATATTTCCAGTTCTAACGTCGACTTGCACTAGAGCGGTGCCTTTGACTTGATCACCAGACCAATCAGCGCCTAGTCCGTTGTCAGTAATTGCTCCGACATTTTTTTGCGAATCCTCGTCACTCTTGATTGCGCAAGTTTAATTGGATTATTTTAATCGCACACATGGAAAGGGGAAACTCGATTTCAGCAAGCCTGATGTTCGTCGTTATTGTTGCCATTCGCAACGATTTTGCTGATCGAGACGCAACGTATAATGTAGATCAACGTTTTTTTTTTTTTTTTTTTCTTGCACGGCTGGTCTGCCAAATAGGTCTGTCTGACCGGAATCTCGGACAAGGCATTGGCATTATAACAACAGAGGGTCAGGTCGAGATGGACCAGTCACATGCGACACCCTTTTATTGTTATGGGTGGTTAGCTAGACAATACGAGTGTGTGTCAAACACCATCACACAGGTTGGCACGAGTAGGAAATCAGCCGAGTTTTAGTTCTTTTAAACGGAAACTTCTTGTGTTACCATTCGCATGATTTTCAACCTGTTGTTGGTGACTGGATGGGGCCAACATGATTGTCATGCAAAAGATGCATGTGCACCTTTGTAGTTGTATGCGATTATGTCGATACTCATTTGTGCTGCACAGGTTTGTCATATACCACCACTAAGAACACTTTGTAACAGCTGAGGTGGCACAGGAGAGAATGACAAAAAATTCCTAATTCCTTGTTTTCATATCCTCAAAATAGTGGTTCTTACCGCGCCCCATTTTGCGCTAGACCCCGATTCGTGCATACATTTTTTTCTGATGGGTGGTAAAGGACAGGATCCCTCCCCTTCCCCCCCCCCCCCCCCCCCCCCCCCTCTCTCCCCTTTCCCACAGAAGTTTCTTACGCTATCGAAGCCTCGCATGCAACGTACACAACGCGCGGAAACGCACGTTCGCAAAAAAACTCCCTAAAGAGATCTTGCCGGGCGCGAAAAAAGGCGTGGTAAGAACCGTTGTCTAATGTAAATAAATGCTAGTTACTACGACGATTTGACATTTCCCGCAGCTCATGTCAGTGTGCAACAGTTTGCGTGGGTGGGTGTCAGTGGCTTGTGCTACATCAGCTGTTACATAGTGTTTATACGTAGCAGTGCAAAACAAATTTGCGCATTAGAGCAAGTACTGACAAAACTGCATACCACTGCATATGGTTGCCCTAGATAATGTTTTGCATGCCATCGATGTTGGCCCTGACTGGACGTATTAACCTACCATACTTACCAAACCAGTTAAAACACTCGATATGTTTATCTCGACGCATTGTTATGTGACATGAGTCCCATGTTTCTTACTAAGGGCGCGTATCTTTTGGTGTAGAAGTTCGAAAATAAGGTCCATTTTTTGTGGTTACCAGTATTGCCAATTTCGTTTAGGGTGGTCCCTGACGTTTTTATGTCCAAGTTCAAAGTTTGAGAAAAAAGGACACTGAACTAAGGTCGACCTTGCATTCAAATTTCCACGTCCACCTTCATCCAATCATGTGTTTTTCTGTGCACGCATGAAAAATATGTGACGTTTGCAACACTAACGAAGTAAAATGTACATGGTTACCGAATTTGGATATGGTAACGAATCACACCACAATACTGGGTAACCTACGAAAGCTAAGCGCGACTCAGGATTTATTATATATTGTTGAACTTTAATTGTCGAACTTTGTTGTGCCATGCGCGACTCGGACTTTGTTGACGCAATGCTTCAACCACCGAAAGTTGAGATGGTCGACTACAGGTCGACCAAAGTTCAAATGTGTAAATTAGAATAAAAAACTTGTATCTCATCCTGATTTGCAAAAGACGTGCGCCCTAATGATATATTTCCCCTTGGGAATGACAACATTTATGGGGCACTATGCCGCGTATGGTAACTATTACATTGTGTTTTTGCGAGTTTGGTAACTCACTTCGCGCATTGGTAATTCGTTTCACTCGTTTGGTAACTCGTTTCACGTGTTTGGTAACTATATACTAGCATCTGATTACGGGAATGGTAACCGGGAAAGAATCAAGTATGACAACCTGATTTCGGGTTTTCCCGCTCGCGCGAGTTTCGATTGACGAATCTTGACGCATCGCGTTTCCCCTTGAACACGCATTTTCTGAAATGAAGGAATTAATGCGCAAGTAATTTTTATTGTACCTACATTACCATAAAAAAAAAATCACGGCGCACTTGCAGAATATTGTTTCTGTTTACGTCTGTCGTATATCCAAGGCAAAAAATATGAAACCCTTGGGCATGGCATGCGATTGTGAAAGCATCAACCATAAACATATTGCGCCAATATTTTTTTTTGTTTATTTTTACAAATGGCATGATGTCTGATAGGGGTTTAGTTTTCTCGCCTATAAAGTTGGACCACGTTGGAATTCAAAAGGTCCCTGAGATTTTAAGTGCTTCGAAATGAGCACAAATGCTAATTTACTGAGAGCGTTGCGAGGATCATTCACGGATTTAAAAATGGACAGCGCGCCTTACAAAAACCAAATTTCTTGAAACCAGTTTCTTCTAGTTATCATTCGCGTAATCATTTGCCAGTCCCGAGTTACCAAACGCGTGAAGCGAGTTACCAAACTGGTGAAAACTCTCTGAAATAGTTATCGTACGGGTTATTAAGCCACATTTAAGTTACCAGTCGCATATTCTCCCTTTCCACTTTCCCTTCTGGATCTTCCTGAATCTGCGGCTCATCCAACCAATGGGGCAGCTCGAAGGTTTTGAGGGTGGTTCGGAGGGGCAGCAGTTCTCGCTCGTGAGTTGCGAGACTGGTAACAGCCGTCGTGCATTCTCGCAATGCGAGCGCCCCATCGCCTCCCCGCACCAGCTAGCTCTATTGGGCTCGAGTGACCACACCACTTCTCGCTTCCTCGTCCTTGCATCATCCACCGCCGTGAGAGTCGGGGATCTTCTCGACCTGGTTTGGAGTTGCCTCTAAGGGACACTCGTGCGGGTCGTCCCATCTCCTGTATCGTTGCGATCCCTACTTTCCCGCCAAACGAGTCGCTGCGGCCTGATCATGTCGCGAGTTGTCGCCCGCCACTCCAGGTACGACCGCATCTCACTCGACCGCATCTCAACCGCATCTCACTCGCTCACCCGTTATCGCGCGCGTCAGTTTCGCGGACCAGCCGTCGCCCGATAAGGCACGCATACCGTTGAGTCGCGTGCAATCACGAGCCGAGAGATCTACCTGCTTCGCCACCCGCCCTTCCCCCGCGCGCTTCACCCCCTCGCACTATCGCAGACCGCACGCCGGCTGTAGGCGTGCGGCACGCGCGCATCGCGGGGTTCATGTGGCTCACCCGAGATTCGCCGCGCACGCGGCCGCCATGGAAGGGATCGACTCGAGGCCGCACAGCGCGCTGATCGACACGCTCGCTGATCGGCGCGAGCACCACCCAGCGCGTCGATCATCGCTCACCCCCTCCCCTCCGTGCAACCCTGCTGCCATCGCCCGTTCCCGCAGGCTCCTCGCCAATGCGCTCGCGCCAGCTGGCGCGCGAGGAGGGGGCGCGGCGGCGCCGTCGATCGCGGCGGTGAGTGGATCCGCGTGCTCGCAGCTGCGCGCATGCCGCCATGCCCGCCCGACGTGAGGTTGCGAGCGGATGCGCGCGACAGCGTCGTGTGAAGGCACGAGTGGGACAGCCGTGCGCGAGAGGATGCGTGCACGTCGTCGCCCTGCACCAGCGCGCTTGCAGATTCTCATGACCTCTGCCGTTTTGGGCTGATGCCGCTATTTCCACATGTGCTCATCTCCACGCCATATGCCCACATCTCCATTGCCACGTGTGCTTGGCCATGCGTGTCTCTCATCTGTCCCTCCCCGTGTGTCTCACCAGGTGGACGCCCCTCGCCCCATCACCACCATCGGCCCCACCACCGCCACCGCCACCGCCACCGCCACCGCCACCGCCACCGCCTGCCAGCGCCACTTCACCCTCCGCCGCTGCGGGTGGGTGCTTCACCGCCGCGCCTGCCCTCGCACCCACCGCTGCCGCTGCCCCCCCCATGCACACTGCCACCGCTTGCCGCCCATTCCACGCCGCCGCCCCCAGCATGCACAGGGTGGTGAGCCCAGCCGCCCGGCTGCTGCTGGCGGGCAGCGGGGTGGACGCGCAGGGCTTGCAGGGCAGCGGCCCTCGCGGGGTCGTCACCAAGGCAGACGCCCTCGCTGCCCTCGCCGCCGCCGCCTCCCCTGCTGCTGCTGCCGCTGCTGCCGCCGCTGCTGCTGCTAGAAGCGTTGCCACCACCACTGCTGCCCCTGCTTCCGCTGCCGCCCCTGCTCCTGCTTCCCCGATCCCCCCAGCTGCGGCTACTGCTGCGCCCAGGGCTGTCCCTCCCCCCCCTTCCGCTCCTGCTTTCCCCCCTGCGCCTGCAGCGGCGGCAGCGCCCGCACTGGGAGGGGCGGCAGGGGCGTTCGTGGACGTTCCGACCACTCAGATCCGGCGGGTGAGTGCATACAGAGGGGTGCGCACACAGGGGTGGGCACACAGGGGGTGCGCACACAGGGGGTGCGCACACAGGGGGTGCGCACACAGGGGGTGGACGCGAGTGCGAGACAGGGCGAGGGATGTGAGGCACAGGTGGTTGGTGTAAGGCGAAGGAGGGGTTGGCAGAGAGCACAGAGCACAGAGCACAGAGCACAGAGCACAGAGCACAGAGCACAGAGCACAGAGCACAGAGCACAGAGCACAGAGCACAGCACAGTACTGTCGTGTTCCCACCTCCTCCTCGCCCTGCCAACCCTGCCCTTCCCCTCTCCTTGACCCTAGGAAATCTGTTCTTCATCCTTGCCATCCTCGTGCGCTCTTTCGCCCCCCTGCTGCCCCGCTCCCATGTATCATATCCCGTGTTCACAGCCCTCCTCCAACCTTCTCTCCAACCCCCGCTACTACCACCCCCGCCCCGTCCCCCCCCCCCCCCCGTTATCATGTGAGCGGCAGATCATAGCGCAGCGGCTGATGGAGTCCAAGTGGGGGTCGCCACACTTGTACGCCGAGGCAGGTGCGCCCCTTGTGGGTGTTAGCCCTCAATCTCACATTTTGTACTTGTACTTTTATATCCTAGTTTAGTGTAGTTTGCACTTTGTGTTTGGTTGGGTGTACACCCACATCCCAACCAAACCCAAATGTGATCTCCAAGCAATCTCCAACCCACCAATTGGAGATTGCCTTGGGATTACCCTTGATTCCCTAGGATTGCCCCCTGATTCCCTCCTCATCCATACCTTGCTCATTCCTGATGTACTTAAAGAGCTTTGAGCTCACTACTAATGTATCAGTTCTAAGCCTAAGTTCTGACACCCCTCACTGCTGGGCTGTCGACCGGGGGCATGCTGAGGTGCACCGGGGGCATGCTGAGGTGCACCGGGGGCATGGTGAGGTGCATGGAGCAGAATTGCTGCACTGCTGTGCTCTGTGGTTTGCCACGCCTCCTTTCCTTCCACCCCCCTCCACCCCCACCGCTGTCTCCTCTTCACCGTCCCACTCTTGCACCAACCTGCTGTGCGCCTTGCCTGCTGTGCGCCTTGCCTGCTGTGCGCCTTGCCTGCTGTGCGCCTTGCCTGCTGTGCGCCTTGCCTGCTGTGCGCCTTGCCTGCTGTGTGCCTTGCCTGCTGTGCGCCTTGCCTGCTGTGCGCCTTGCCTGCTGTGCGCCTTGCCTGCTGTGCGCCTTGCCTGCTGTGCGCCTTGCCTGCTGTGCGCCTTGCCTGCTGTGCGCCTTGCCTGCTGTGCGCCTTGCCTGCTGTGCGCCTTGCCTGCTGTGCGCCTTGCCTGCTGTGTGCCTTGCCTGCTGTGCGCCTTGCCTGCTGTGCGCCTTGCCTGCTGTGCGCCTTGCCTCCTGTGCGCCTTGCCTGCTGTGCGCCTTGCCTGCTGTGCGCCTTGCCTGCTGTGTGCCTTGCCTGCTGTGCGCCTTGCCTGCTGTGCGCCTTGCCTGCTGTGTGCCTTGCCTGCTGTGCGCCTTGCCTGCTGTGCGCCTTGCCTGCTGTGCGCCTTGCCTGCTCCCATTGTTCCTCTCCCCCCTTTCCGCTCTCTCTCAGCCTTTCGCTCTCCGTTATTCCGTGCCGTCTTTCCTTCCAAATCCTCATCGCCTCTCCAATTTTCCAATTTTCTGCCCTCCATCCGCCTGCGCTTCTGCGTCAACCCCCCGCCCCCACATGCCCCCCACGTGCGTGCGCCTGCATGGCACCAGAGGCGGACATCGACGCCACGCTGCAGCTGCGCAAGGAGCTCAAAGGTACGCTGCAGGGGGGGTGCGGAGAGGGGGGGGAGGCGGAGGGCAGGGAACAGGGGGCAGGGGGCAGGGGGCAGGGGGCAGGGGGCAGGGGGCAGGGGGCAGGGGGCAGGGGGCAGGGGGCAGGGGGCAGGGGGCAGGGGACAGGGGCCGCCTTTTCTTACATGGTTGAGACGTTGGTGTACATACGTGGGACGCGAGGGTGTGAGGGGGGATGGAGGGCGCTGGAGGCAGCGCACCTGTTACCCTGCGCTTCCACGTCGAGGGAACATATCACAGAGGGGCTTGGGGAAGGAATGAAGGAAGAAGGGTGATGTGATGTGTGGTCAAGAGAGCTTGAGTGCATGACACGCCGTGAATGGCCCGTTACCCGGCCGGGCTCCACCTTCTTCTCTTGGATCCATGTGCTCCTACCTCCAACACACCGGCCTTCTGACCCACGAAAACGATGTGGGCGCGCCTTATCCCATGGCCCTCTCTCCCCGCTCCCGTGCGTGCCTACTGCCTCGCCTGCCCTCTGCCTCTGCCCTTCTCCCCGTCACCCCACGCACAGGCAAGTGGGGGGTGGCGGTATCAGTGAACGACTTTGTCATCAAGGCCGTCGCCATGGCGCTCGCCCACGTCAGCGATGCCAATGGTGAGCCCCCTCTCCTCTCCTGGGCCACGCGTGGCATGACCCTCGCTGATGTGCTCTTCGCTCACGTTGCGATGCCAATGGTGAGCTGCTGCGCTGCTGCTTCTCGACCCTTGCCTTCCAGCGTTTCGCACATGGCCCCCCCGGGCCCCCACCCCTTGCTCCGCCCACCGCTTGCTCCGCCCATCCCTTGCTCCGCCCACCACTTGCTCTGCCCATCCCTTGCTCCGCCCACCGCTTGCCCCGCTCACCGCTTGCCCCGCTCACCCACCACATCTACATGCTCACTCATCCCACCCGTGCCTGCCCTGCCGTGCCCCCCCCCTCGGCAGTGCACTGGGACGGCAAGGCGGGGCGTGTGGTGAGCAACAGCAGTGTGGACATCTCCATTGCCGTCGCCACTGACAAGGTGGGGGGAAGGTGGGGAGGGCATGGGGGGAGTAGGAGGAGGGGGAAGGGGCAAGGGGTGCGTGCAGAGGTGGAGGGCGCACTGGGGTGGACTCAGACGTGGCTACGGCAGTGTGGACACCTCCATTGCTGTCGCCACTCACAAGGTGCACAAGGGGAGGGCGTGGGGAGCTATGATAGGAAAGACGCAACCAGGACGCTGCGTCTGGACGCTAGGACGCAGGACGCGCGTCCAGACGCAGGACGCACGTCGAAAATTTTATCGGGCAGCCCGAAAAAAAAAATTCCGATCGCGATTTCGACATTTGCGATTTCGGCGCGAATGTTGAAATCGCGAAATTTCGACCCCATAAGCCCAATTCGCCATTGTAAAAAAGCCCCCCCCAACATTTCATAACAACTCATGCAAAATGGAAATGGAGGATGATGGGGATGTGTGATGGTTGACTAGATGCAGTGCAGTTGTAGTTTAGTAGCGATGGTCGACCCATGGTTGGATTAAACTGAATGTGTGTGAGACCTTGTGAAATGCGTGACGCGTGACTCACCTTAATATTAAATTTTGGGGGAAAATTTTGAGGTTGGGGAAAAATTTGCATTGAAAAGTGTGGTACGTCCGGGGATTTTGGCCGGGCCCCTCCGGCCGGGGATTTTGGCCGGGCCCCCCCGTCCGGGGATTTTTTTTTTCACCTTTTTTGGCCTGCCTGGGGATTTTTTTTGCCCTGCCCGGGCTTGCGTCTTTTGGTGCGTCTTAGAGGTCCAGGTTTTGCGTCCTGCGTCTGGACGCATTCGTCCAGGACGCAGGACGCGTCTTTCCTATCATAGGTGGGGAGGGCATGGGGGGAAGAGTGTGGGTGGGCATGGGGGGAGGGGTGGGGGAGGGCATGGAGGGAGGGCGTGGGGGCGAGTGTGGTGGGAAGGGATGGTTTATGGGTTGCGTGGCTAGTGGGTTGACGCCCAGTGTGCTTGTTGCTTGAATGATAGCCTTGCCTGCTCCACCCCTCAGGTGGATTGCCGTTATATTTGTGTGCCTGTGTGCCTCTGTGCCTCTGTGCATGTGTGTGTGCATGCGTGTGTGGTTGTGTGTGTGTGTGACTGCATGGGGGTGGCAGGGACTCATCACGCCCATTCTGAAAGATGCGGATAAGAAGTCGCTCGGAGCCATCTCCAAGGAGGTGACCTGCCTCTGCACTGCTCTTCCCACCCTGCCGCAACCCTTTCCACCGCTGGCACTCTCTCCCCTTGGCACCCTTCCACCTCATCGCTACCTCGCTGCTCCCATATATTCTTGTCCCGTGCTTCATCGTCCCATGCCATTCTCTCTACCCCCGCTCTGCACTGCACCCGCTGCCTCATGCCGCGTAGGCTGCAAAATTTCGCCAATTTTTTCATTTTTGTGGCGAAAATTTCGCTATCAAAATTTTCTACCGAAGTTTTCGATGATTTCGGATCCCCTCCCCCCCAAAAAATTGATGGAAAATTTCGCCCGAAATTATCAGGGGAAAAAAAAAGGAGAAAATCGTGTGTAAATTGATAAAATTCTATGGGTGGACATTCTAATGGCATTTCGCCACCAGATCTAGGCAGATCTGGCATTTCGCCGCCAGATCTAGGGCGGATCTGGCATTTCGCCATCAGATCTAGGGCGGATCTGGCATTTCGCCGCCAGGGAAATTTAGGGAGCTCTTTTTTTTTTTTTGTCCATTAAAATTTCGCGGAAATATTAATAAAACGGCCGAAATTTTCGATCGAAAATTTCGGTACGAATTTTTCGCTTAGCGCAATTTTCCACCTTGCCACGTATGCCATGCACCAACCCTGTCACACCTCACCCCTGTCTCACCTCACCTCCCCCCTGTCTCACCTCTCCCTGTCTCACCTCCCCCGTCTCACCTCCCCCGTCTCACCTCCCCCCGTCTCACCTCCCCCCTGACTCACCTCCCATGCCATGCACCAACCCTTGCTCAACCCTGACAGGTGAAGCAGCTGGCGGAGAGGGCCAGGGCGGGCAAGCTGCAGCCGCATGAATTCCAGGGCGGCACCTTCAGGTGGGCTCAGGTGGTCTACAGGTGGGATCAGGCGTTCGTCTTCTGTTCAGGTGGTCATGAATAGAGAGTATGCAGGTTACATGCCACTCTGAGTACAGGTGAGTGCAGGTGGGTGGTGTTGTGAAGTCGTTGTTGGCTGACTCTCTCACCTGTAGAGCGCAGTGTGCTATGCTGTGCTGTGCTGTGCTGCGCTGCGCTGCGCTGGGCTGTACTGTGCTGTGCTGTGCTGTGCTGTGCTGCGCTGGGCTGTACTGTGCTGTGCTGTGCTGTGCTGTGCTGTGCTGTGCTGTGCTGTGCGGTGTAAGAGCCCCTCACCCTCCTCACCCTCGTCACACATTGCCACTCCCTTCTCCCACGTTGCTGCCCATCCATCCGCATGGTTCAATCCTCCTCACACACAGGCATCCTCGACCATGCCAAGCAGAGCACTCCCACTCCCACGCGCCCCCGCAGCACTCACTCTCACTCATGCCAGTCACTGACGGCCTCCTCCAATCACTGCCTCCTGCGAATCATGCCAATCTCCTTTTCCCCCCCCCCACCACCACCTGCTGTCCCCTGCTGCCCCCTATCCCCCCTCCTCCCGGGCGCACAGCATATCGAATTTGGGCATGTATGCGGTGGACCGCTTCTCCGCCATCATCAACCCGCCTCAGGTGCCGCCTGCCATCTGCCGCGTGTTGTGGGGTGGTGCTGCTGGGGTGGGGCATGGGCGTGTGCCATGGGCGTGTGCCATGGGTGTGTGCCATGGGGTTAGGTGTTGCTTCCAATGGGCGGGCTTTGCAAATGCTGGCAGGCCTGAGTGCGTCAACTAAGCATTCACTCGTTGCATCACTGCCACTCATTTCCAACCCCGCCAACCAGCTGCTTCTTTCCTGCTCTTCTCCCTTCTCGCCCCCCATCACTTCTTGCCTCACCATCCGTCCGTTCCTCCCCGTGCTTTTCCCCCACCCCACCATGGCGCCCTCCCCTGCGTGCCCATGGCAGGCGGGCATTGTAGCGGTGGGCCGTGCGGACAAGGTGCTGCGCCTGCCCGCCGAGTCCTCTGCAGGTCACGTGCCCTCCCAGAGGCGGGGGGCGACGGCCAAGGGGCGGGAAAGAGGGGCGATGGGTGGGACGGAGAGGGGTGGGGATGGATTGGTTGTGGGTGGGCACAAACTGGTTTTAGGTGGGGATGGGTTGGTTGTAGGTTGGTTGGTTTTGCGTCGGGAAGGGGTGGATGTGAGAGTACGCGCGCCATCATCACTCCCCTCATCCTGGCTTCTCTCTGTTCTTTTCAACTGTGTCTTCTCTTCTTCCCCTCTCTGTGTCCCCCCATCGCCCTCTGTGTCTCCCTCTCCCTCTCGCCCTCTCACCCCAACAGCAAGCGCACAGCTGCAGGTGGCGAGCAAGATGGAGGTCACACTCTCTGCAGATGCGCGCGCCCTCGATGGCACCACGGCAGGTGAGGCAAGGGAGAGGGGGGAATGCCGTGCGCACTCAAGCAGCCAGTGGTGTGTCGGCAGGTTGCACACGGTGCATGTGATGTGACATGTCACATGAGTATCTGAGGGCATGCAGTGTTACGCTCTCTGATCCACACATTTCTTGCTGCTCGATTGCTTCAGCCCAGGGCCTGAGATTTCAGCGAAGAAAGGCTGATTTAGGGTCGGAAGGCTGATTTTTCAGACATGGGGATAATGTATGGGCTGATGTTTCAGCAATTTTTTTAAGTGTACACTGATTGATCAGCGTACTGACGAGGGTGTAGGCTGAAATCGCGCTATTACTGATTCGTGTAGGAGCCATGAGTTTCGGCTGTATACTAGGTACATCCCCCGTCAATCACGCCGAAGTTGCCACCTACAGCGCTGATGCAGCGAGAAATAGAATTTTCTCGACGCGTCGGTTCGGTGCAGAAGTTCTGCACCAGAACAACGCACAGCAAAGCACCGCGTGCCCCCACGTCAAGCACCCCCACCTCACCCCACCTCACCCACAGCACTTCATTGAAAATAGACTCTAGCTTTTTTCAGCCTTAGTTTGTGAGTGAGGCTGATTAGTCAGCATTTTTTTAAACCAGGACACTGATTTTCCAGATTTTTTTTTTTTGGTACAACACTGACTGTTCCTAGGCAAAAACGGATCTGAGGCCCTGCTTCAACCTCAACCCCTTGCCTTGTCTCTCACTCCCTTCTGCAGGCAAACTACTTTCTGAGATCTCAGCAAACCTCTCAGACCCTCATCGCCTTCTCATTTAGACAACATCCTGTCTTTCTACGCGCAGCATTCAAGTGAGGGCTTCAATATACTGTAGCAGCCTTCTACTGAGTTTCAGTTAGTTGTTTTTTTCCTTCTTTTCTTTGGAGGGGGGGGAGGGGGGGGGGGGGGGGGAGGGAGAGGAGTGTTGGAAACATATAGTTTGCGCTTCTGATGTGTCAAGCACCACAGCGTAAATGAAGCGAACTACAGCGTGTCAGAATCCCAGTCACTAACCACTGGGATAAAAGGGCTTGTTTATATAGCGGGTGAGTGCGCCCATAACCCCCCAGGCCGACGTGCCTGTAACCCTTCCCTAGGATCATCGGGGATCCCCAGTGGACCTCTGACACCCCCCCGCACTGGGATGCCCGAAGTGCACACACCGGGAATCGAACCCGAGACCTTCGCTCTGATACCATGTCAGAATCCCAGTCACTAACCACTGGGATAAAAAGGCTTGTTTATATAGCGGGTGAGTGCGCCCATAACCCCCCAGGCCGACATGCCTGTAACCCTTCCCTAGGATCATCGGGGATCCCCAGTGGACCTCTGACACAGCGAAGCAACAGCGAGTCAACCTAAACTACAGTAAAGCGATTGACAAGAAAAGCAACAGCAAGAGGCTAAGCGAAGGTCAAAGGTCAGCGACCTTTGACTCGCTAAAAAGCAGCGCGATAGCAAGGACACACAACTGACTCGTCATTAAGCAGCTGCCTGAGTCGTCGTTGTATCGAATCGCAACAGCAGCTATAACAGCAGTTAATAGACCTTTCATATTCCTTGGAATCATACCGTCATTGCCCGGATATAGGACATATGGGTCTTATCCGATATTGGTTCAAAAACTGGCTGTTTATCTTATAAAAGAAAGGTAATGGGTATCTTATAAATCTTATAAACGGGAAACTTTTAAATGACCTCTTATACTACTGTAAAAACTCTCACGAACCAGTCTTTCGCACAGAAACCAATGTTGGGACTTGACTCCGACTTTTCTGGATGCGTTGCATCACGAAGAAAACCTGCTGACGCAGCATGTGACTCAGATACAACATCATCTGAGTCATCGTGTGGATCAATTCCTGGCCCTACGATATCAGGAATTTTTCCCTGAAATTCCTGATTTTCAGCCTAGTTTTGTGTACCTACACTGATTTTTCAGTGTTAAGAATTGATTCAATTCGCGCGCGCTCAAGCGAAAACGTACAAGCTATGACCTAATTCAACAATAAGTTTTTTATGTTTCGATTGTAAGACACATATGTCTTATCCCATATCGGTAAAATGGTCTCCTATAAGCGGAACATGCACCCCCTTGGTCACCCCTTTCTCCCTCGCCTTCGGAGCATGCACTTTCGCTCCCTGGTCTCTGGTCTTCCCAGGTCTCTGCCTGCCCTCCCTCCCTCGCCTGCGCCGCCTTGCATTCCTAGCGTCGAGGGGCGGCAGCGCGCCGCTCCTCACTCCTCCTCGTTTCCTCCCACAGAGGCTCCCCTGGACGTGTGGGGCCCAGCCCGCGTCCAGGGCCAGGGCCGCGAGCGGTACTTCCTGCTGGTCGTTGACGACTACACGCGTTACACCACGGTCTTCCCCTTGCGCAGCAAGGGTCAGGTCCCTGCTGTTCTGATCCCCTGGATCCGCGCTGTTCGTCTCCAGCTCCACGAGCGGTTCGATAGAGACTTTCCTGTCCTGCGTCTGCACTCTGACAGAGGTGGTGAGTTCTCCTCCGACTTTTTGGCAGCCTTCTGTGCGGAGCACGGCATCACCCAGTCGTTCACGCTTCCGGCCTCTCCGCAGCAGAATGGGGTTGCTGAGCGCCGCATTGGCTTAGTCATGGAGGTTGCTCGTACCTCCATGATCCATGCAGCTGCCCCCCATTTTCTGTGGCCGTTTGCGGTCCGGTACGCTGCGCATCAGCTCAACCTTTGGCCCCGTGTCTCCTTGCCGGAGACCTCGCCCACGCTGCTGTGGACGGGGAAGGTTGGCGATGCGTCGCGTTTCCGGGTCTGGGGTGCCCGTGCGTTTGTCCGCGATACCACCGCGGACAAGCTCTCCGCTCGCGCCATTCCCTGTGTCTTCCTTGGTTTTGTCCCTGACGCGCCTGGCTGGCAGTTCTACGAGCCCACCTCGCGCCGTGTCTTTGCGTCTCAGGACGTCACCTTTGACGAGTCCGTTCCCTTCTACCGTCTCTTTCCCTACCGTACTTCTCCTCGCACCCCCCCGCCGCTCTTCCTCGCCCCAAGTCCTCCCCCGGTAGACCCCCTTCCTGCGCCAGGTCTTGCTCCTTTAGGTGTTTCTCAGGTAGACCCTCCCGTACCTGCGCCTGTTGAGGTCACTGGTGACTCTGGTCCTGCTGGAGGTGGTGCTGTCTTCGGTGGTGCGGAGCCTGCGCGTGAGGAGCCTGGGGGTGCTGGGTCTGGAGGTGCAGAGCCTGCGAGTGTGGAGCCTCAGGAAGTGGAGCCTGGAGGAGCGGAGCCTGGAGGTGCGGAGCTTGGAGGAGTGGAGCCTGGAGGAGCGGAGCCTGGAGGTGCGGAGCCTGGAGGTGTGGAGCCTGGAGGAGTGGAGCCTGGTGGTGTGGAGCCTGGAGGAGTGGAGCTTGGAGGTGCTGAGCCTGCGTGTGAGGGGTCTGGGGGTGCTGAGTCTGGGGGTGCGCCGTCTGGGGGTGCTGCGTCTACTGCTGCGCCGCCTCCTTGGGGTGGCCGCCTTCGTCTGCGTGTGCCCCTCACCTCCCAACAGCTACAGGACTGGTACGGTCGTCGTCAGCGTCGCACTACTGGAGCACGGGGCTCCGTCGTTGGCGGTGTTTCGACTGACGTAGCTGGAGTTTGGAGTGGTGTTGGTTGTTTGTCTCCTGGAGGTACTTCTGTCGTGGGTCCCGGATGTGCTCGTACCGTTGGTACTCGAGCTGCCGGGGCTAGTGGTGCTGTGCCTGAGAGTGCTACTGCTGGTGTCCCTGCGTCTGGAGACCCTGGGACTGGAGGTGCCGGTTCTGGGGGTGCTGCTGCTGGTGGAGCTGGTCCTGGAGGAGTGGAGCCTGGGGGTGGTGGAGTTGCTGGAGGTTCTGGAGCTGCTGGTGCTGGTGGCACTGCGCAGCCGCGACTGTTCTTCGATCTACCGTCCCCGTCGTCGCTCCCACAGCCTGACTCTGTGCTTCGCCAGGTTCTTAGTCTTCCGTCTTCTACTGGTCTTCCGTTACTGCCTGGCTCACCGCTGCCTGCTCCTTCTCCTTACACTGAGCAGTCCGGCGGCCTTACTGAGCGTCGTGAGCCTGCGTCGCGTCCTATCTCGCCTGTTCGTTCTGGTCGGACCGCTCGTCGTGTTCCGCGTCCGCGTTCGCCGCCTGTCCCCTCCGCACGCTTTGTCGTCCGTCGTCCTTCCTCTGCTCCACCTTCTGTTCCTCTGCCGCCTCCTCCTGCGTCCTCTCTACCTGACGTTCCAGACCCTGAGTCTGACCGGTATCGTGCTGAGCACCCTACTGTCACGCATCTGCTAGCCACTGTTGTCACTGACCCTTCTTTTGAGTCTGCTGCTGCGTCTGCCTTGGTCGCTGAGCTTGTTGACTTTGCTGCTGCCTGTCGTCTCGACTACACTGCTGGTCTTGTCACTGAGTCTCAGTCTGTCTGTCCTCCGTCCGTCGGGGGTGAGTGTGCTCTTAGCACGGACGTCCTTGAGGACAGGCACGAGGACCTTGAGTGTCTTGCAGCCGCTGCGCCTCATCTCGTGGCCATGCTGCTTGCCCCTGAGGGAGACTCGGATGCTATAGACATCCCCACACCGCGCTCTTACGCTGAGGCGATCGCGGGTCCCTACTCCTCTCAGTGGCAGGCAGCCATGGACGCAGAGATGGCATATTGGAAGTCCACAGGCACGTACGTCGATGAGGTTCCCCCCCCCTCCCCCCGGGACGAACATTGTCGATGGCATGTGGATTTTCAGGGTGAAGCGGCTGCCAGGTTCTCCGCCTGTCTTCAAGGCTCGTTACGTTGCTAGAGGCTTCAGTCAGCGAGAGGGAGTCGACTTCTTTCAGACCTTCTCCCCCACCCCGAAAATGACCACTCTTCGGGTGCTACTGCACGTTGCCGCTCAGCGTGACTACGAGCTTCACTCGCTGGACTTTAGCACAGCCTTCCTACAGGGCAGCCTGCACGAGGAGATCTGGCTACGCCGTCCACCTGGCTTCACTGGGTCGTTCCCTCCTGGCACCCAGTGGAGCCTCCGCCGGCCAGTCTACGGTCTCCGCCAGGCGCCACGTGAGTGGCACGACACACTGAGGACTACACTTGCGGCTCTTGGGTTTGCACCTTCGAGAGCTGATTCGTCGCTGTTTCTACGCACCGACACTTCTCTGCCGCCGTTCTACATCCTCGTGTACGTCGATGACTTGGTCTTTGCCACTGCTGACACTGAGGCTCTCGCCTTGGTGAAGTCGGAGCTGCAGAAGAGAGACACGTGCACTGACCTGGGTGAGCTGCGCAGCTACCTTGGCTTGCAGATCACCCGAGACAGACAACGCCGCACCATCACACTGACTCAGTCACACATGGTGCAGCAGGTCCTTCAGCGCTTCGGCTTCACGTACTCCTTGCCTCAGGCCACTCCTCTGGCTACACGCCACTCGCTCTCAGCTCTGCCTTCGGATGAGTCCGTAGAGTCGAGTGGCCCGTACCCAGAGCTTGTTGGCTGCCTCATGTACCTGATGACCTGCACTCGACCTGACCTTGCATACCCTCTTAGCATTTTGGCACGCTATGTTGCTCCTGGGAGACACAGACCAGAGCACATGGCTGCAGCGAAGAGGGTGTTGCGCTACTTGTGCAGTACGTCGGGCATGGGGCTTGTGCTTGGAGGGCAGAGTTCAGTGGTCCTCACTGGTCACGCAGACGCTTCTTGGGCTGACGACCAGGCTACGCAGCGGTCGTCACAGGGTTACACCTTCAGCCTTGGTTCCGGCTCTGTTTCGTGGCGGTCTACCCGCTCGTCTTCTGTTCTCGGCTCCAGTTGTGAGGCTGAGATCTACGCAGGGGCCATGGCTGCACAGGAGCTACGCTGGCTCACCTACCTGCTGACTGACCTGGGAGAGCCGCCTCGTTCTCCTCCAGTACTGTACGTAGACAACAAGGCCATGCTGGCCTTGACAAGATAGTCCTTGAGAGCACGGCGTGCGTTGCCCATATCAGCTTCTGCAACCCAACTGTCCTCCGATGGGTCATTTCCCCTTCAGCGTATCAGGAACTCGAGCGTGTTGCCGCGTCTGCGTCGATGAGCGAGAACTTTTTCCACCTCGTACTCTGGTTCATCCTGTATGAGAACAGGTGATGGTGGTGGTAGTAGGGTCCTTGTAGGGCTTTTGTAGCTGAACATGGAAAGCGTTGTGAAGCTTCCACGTAGTAGGTAAGTGTTAGAATCTAGCAGCAGGAATGACTGAACTAACAGGATGCAGGAGTACAAGTAGTAAACCCTAATTGGGTTGTATCCCATATGGGCTACCCCACTACAGCCTAGACAATATGCAGCACATATAGTTTGACACACCCCCATAGGCAAAGTGGGGGAGAACAAGAGGTCACACGACCAGTCAAGAGAAGCAAAACAAGCTCAGGGTGGATCACAACGTCACCACGCATTCCGAGCACAAGCAAAGGGCCACAGGGCCAGTTCACATGCAGAGATATATATGCAGCAATAACAGTACAGTGATGGCTACCTAGCAAGAGCCAGCATGCATATATATATATATATATATATATATATATATATATATATATATATGTACAGATCACAGTACAAGCAGAGACTACAGCAAGTGTGGAAACGTAGGCACAAGGCCTAACAGAGTACAAAAGCGCTGATGATCACCAGACGGAAGTGCCTTGGTGAATATATCAGCAGTGTTGGCCCGAGTGGCCACGTGGCGAAGACGAAGCTGGCCTCGCTGCTGCAACTCTCGAGCCAGGAAGTACCGCAGAGCAATGTGCTTCGTTCTGTGCTCCAGTCTGTGCTCCTCACACAAGGCAATGGCGGCCTTGTTGTCAACGTACAGCACTGGAGGAGAACGAGGCTGCTCTCCCAAGTCAGTCAGCAGGTAGGTGAGCCAGCGTAACTCCTGTGCAGCCATGGCGGTGGCGTAGATCTCAGCCTCACAACTGGAGCCGAGAACTGAAGACGAGCGTGTAGAACGCCACGAAACTGAACCAGAGCCAAGGCTGAAGGTGTAACCCTGTGACGACCGCTGAGTAGCCAGGTCGTCAACCCAAGAAGCGTCTGAGTGCCCAGTGAGGACAACTGGGCTCGTCCCTCCAAGCACTAGCCCCATGCCTGATGTGCTGCACAAGTAACGCAGTACCCTCTTAGCAGCAGCCATGTGCTCAGGTCGGTGCCGACCAGGAGCCATGTAGCGAGCCAGGAGACCAAGAGGGTACGCGAGGTCAGGTCGAGTGCAAGTCATCAGGTACATGAGGCAGCCGACTAGCTCTGGGTAAGGACCACTCGGCTCTACGGACTCGTCCAAAGGTGGAGCTGAGAGCGTGTGACCTGTAGCCAGAGGAGTGGCCTGTGCTGAAGACCAGGTGAAGCCGAAGCGCTGAAGGACCTGCTGCACCATGTGTGACTGAGTCAAGGTGATGGTGCGACGTGCTCTGTCTCGGGTGATCTGCAAGCCAAGGTAGCTGCGCAGCTCACCCAAGTCAGTGCACGTGTGTCTCTTCTGCAGCTCCGACTTCACCAGGGCGAGAGCCTCAGTGTCAGCAGTGGCAAAAACCAAGTCGTCGACGTATACGAGGATGTAGAACGGCGGCAGGGAAGTGTCGGTGCGCAGAAACAGCGACGGGTCAGCAGTAGAAGGCGCAAACCCAAGAGCCGCAAGCGTAGTCCTCAGTGTGTCGTGCCACTCACGTGGCGCCTGGCGGAGACCGTAGACCGGCCGCCGGAGGCTCCACTGGGTACCAGGAGGGAACGACCCAGTGAAGCCCGGGGGGCGGCGCAGCCAGATCTCCTCGTGCAGGCTACCCTGCAAGAAAGCTGTGCTGAAGTCAAGAGAGTGAAGTTCGTAGTCACGGTGAGCAGCAACGTGCAGCAGCACCCGAAGAGTGGTCATCTTCGGGGTGGGGGAGAAGGTCTGGAAGAAGTCAACTCTCTCTCGCTGACTGAAGCCTCGAGCCACGTAACGCGCCTTGAAGACAGGCGGAGAACCCGGCGGCCGCTTCACCCTGAAAATCCACATGCCACTGACGATGTTCGCCCCAGGTGGGGGAACCTCGTCAACGTAGGTGCCTGTGGACTTCCAGGAAGCCATCTCTGCGTCCATGGCTGCCTGCCACTGAGAGGAGTAGGGGCCCGCGATCGCCTCTGCGTAAGAGCGCGGAGTCGGGATGTCTGGTGCATCCGGGTCTCCCTCAGGGGCAAGTAGCGAGGACACAAGATGAGGTAAAGCAGCAGCAAGACACTGGAACTCCTCCTGCCTGTCCTCAAGGACGTCCGTGCTAAGAGCACACTCACCCCAGACGGACGGAGGACAGACAGACTCAGACTCAGCAACAAGACTAGCGGCGTAGTCTAGACGACAGGCAGCAGCAAAGTCAACAAGCTCAGCGACCAAGGCAGACGCAGCAGTAGACTCAAACGACGGGTCAGTGACAACAGTGGCTAGGAGACGCGTGACAGTAGGGTGCTCAGTACGAAACCTGTCAGACTCAGGGTCCGGAACGGCAGGCAGAGAGGACGCAGGGGGAGACGGCAGAGGAACAGGCTGCAGAGCAGAGGAAGGACGACGGACTACGAGGCGTGCGCTGGGGACAGCCGGCTGACGCGAACGAGGAACACGACGACCGGTACGACCAGGACGAGCAGGCGAGACAGGACGCGACGCAGGCTCACGACGCTCAGCAGGACTACCAGTCTGCTCAGTGTAAGGAGAAGGAGCAGGCAGCGGTGAGCCAGGCTGTAACGGAAGACCAGTAGACGACGGGAGAGTAACAACCTGACGAAGAGCAGAGTCAGGCGGCGGCAGAGACGACGGAGACGGCGGAGCGAAGAACAGTCGTGTCGGCGCAGCTGCACCAGTACTGGCACCTCCAGCAGCTCCAGTGCCTCCAGCAGCTCCAGTACCTCCAGCAGCTCCCGTACCTCCAGCAGCTCCAGAAGCTCCAGTCCCAGGGTCTCCAGCCTCAGTGTCTCCAGCAGCAGCACCCCCAGAACCAGCACCTCCAGTCCCAGGGTCTCCAGCCTCAGTGTCTCCAGCACGAGCACCTCCAGAACCAGCGACTCCAGCACCTCCAGTAGACAAAGGACCAGCACCACTCCTAGCTCCAGCAGCGCGACGCTGACGGCGACCGTACCAGTCCTGCAGCTGCTGTGGGGTGAGAGGCACACGTGGACGAAGGCGGCCACTCCAAGGAGACCGCGCAACAGCAGACTCAGAACCCTCAGCGCCCGCACCCCCAACGGCTCCAGAACCTCCGGTGTCAGTACCCTCAGCACCAGTACCTCCAGCGGCTCCAGAACCTCCAGCGCGAGCACCCTCAGCAGCTCCAGAACCTCCAGCTCCAGTGCCACCAGTACTAGGCCCTCCAGCAGCTCCCGAACCTCCAGCGCCAGCACCCTCAGTAGCTCCAGAACCTCCAGCGTCAGTACCGCCAAGCTCAGCACCCCCAGACCCCTCACACTCAGGCTCAGCACCACCAGGCTCCACACCCTCAAGCTCCGCACCCTCAGGCTCAGTACCCCCAGGCTCAGCACCCTCAGGCTCCGCACCCCCAGGCTCAGCACCCCCAGAAGTAGTACCCCGAGCAGGACCACTCTCAGTAGGACCTGAGTCACCAGTGACCTCAACCGGCGCAGTCAAGGGAGGAGGGTCTACCTGAGAAACACCTGAAGGAGCAGGACCGGGAGCGGGGAGGGGGTCTACCTGGGGAGCACCTGGAGCGAGGAAGAGCGGCGGGGGGGGGGAGCACGGCATCACCCCGTGTCTCCTTGCCGGAGCTGATGCGCGGCGTACAGTAGGCTGCCAAGAGGTCGGAGGAGAACTCACCACCTCTGTCAGAGTGCAGACGTAGGACAGGAAAGTCCGACCGGAACCGCTCGCGGAGCTGGAGACGAACAGCACGGATCCAGGGGATCAAAACAGCAGGGACATCCGCCTTGGTCCGCAAGGGGAAGACCGTGGTGTAACGCGTGTAGTCGTCGACAACCAGCAGGAAGTACCGCTCGTGGCCCTGTCCCTGGACGCAGGCTGGGCCCCACACGTCCAGGTGGAGCGTCTGCAGTGGAGCCTCTGTGGGAGGAAACGAGGAGGAGTGAGGAGCAGCGCGTTGCCGCCCCTCGACGCAAGGAATGCAGGGTGGCGCAGGCGAGGGAGGGAGGGCAGGCAGAGACCTGGGGAGACCAGAGACCAGGGAGCGAGAGTGCATGCTACGCAGGCGAGGCAAGGAGGGGTGACCAAGGCGGTGGTGCCACAGGAGAGTGTCGTGTGACAAAGCGCGACACTCGCAGGGGGCCGCCAGCTGACCAGACACAGACGCAGACGCAGACGCAGACGCAGCTACCTGAGGGGACTCAGTGGTCAGTGTGTACAGACTCGAGCCAGGTGCACGGGTGAACGTGGCCAAGTGCCGGCCCGTCCTAGCACACGTACAGTGAGTCACTCGCTGACTCGCAGGAGTGAACTGGTGAACCCCCCCATCCTGGAGGTCAGCTCCACTCACCAAGTTCGTAGAGAACGAGGGGAGGTAAAGACCTGACAGCGAGCCGGACGGGACGGCCGGACACGGCAGAACCGTGGAATAGTGGGCAAGGACCGGACCCCCAGAGGGGTCCGCCAGGGAGACCGGGACTGGCCGACGGAGCGGCGTGAGTGCGGTGCAGTCGCGAAAGAAGGAGCGGGAAGCTCCTGAGTCAAGGGTGAAGGTGTGCGAGACCGCAGTGGGCGCAGTACCAGAGAGAGCAGACACAGCAGCACCTGAAGCCACGGCCTCACCAGTACCTAGAGCAGTAGACGTACTAGCACCGAGAGCAGCAGCCTCACCAGCACCTAGAGCAGGAGACGCACTAGCACCTAGGGCGTCAGCCTCACCAGGGTCAGGCGGTACGCACAGGCAACAGGCACGGTCAGCACTAGTAGACAATGCATACATGGCAGTGAGAATAGCATCATAGTCACGCGCAAAGATATCTACCCCCTGTCCATGCAGCTCTAGCCAGGTGGGGAGCTCAGCCTCGTCGCCAAACACTGTGCGCCAGTCGTCGCTCAGACGGGCGAAGCAGCGGGACTGTGTGTGACCAAGTGTCCCACAAGGCTGACCAGTCCTAGCACCTGTGCGAATGACGTACGGGCAGCGAACTGTACGTGTAGACCTGCTACACTGAGCGTACCACTCCTGGAGCCGCTGAGGCGTAAGTGTCTCGCGTGGACGCCCCTGCAGCTGCAGCTGGCCACTGCTAGACGCTCCCAACTGACCAGCCCCAGGGCGACAGCTACGACGGCTACCGCGACAACCCCAGCTAGTATACCACTCACTAAGCTGCTGGGGCGTGAGAGGCTCGCGTGAACGTCGCTGGAGCTGCATCTGACCACCTGCCAGTATCATTAGCGCGGGCAGGGCAGGCGTGGCAGGCAGGCAGGCAAGCAGGCAGGCAGGCAGGAACGCAGGCAGGCAGGCAGGCCGGCAGGCAGGCAGGCAGCCAGGCAGGCAGGCAGGCAGGCAGGCAGGCAAGCAGACAGGCAGGCAGGCAGGCAGGCAGGCAGACAGACAGGCAGGCCGGCAGGCAGGCAGGCAGGCCGGCAGGCAGGCAGGCAGGCGCGCAGGCAGGCAGGCAGGCCGGCAGGCAGGCAGGCAGGCAGGCAGGAAGGCAGGCAGGCAGGCAGGCCGTCAGGCAGGCAGGCAGTCGCTCACCAAAGGCTGGGAGAGCAGGCGCTCACCGGGCGAGCATGGCCGGCGCTCGACAGCGGCGACGTCGGGGCCGCAGCATGGGCTGAAGAGCAGGGCCGAAGCAGCTGCAGGGCGGGGCCGCTTCAGCGGCAGGAGCAGGGTGGGGCCGCGTCAGCGGCAGGTCGGGGCCGTGGCAGCTGCAGGGCGGGGCCGCATCAGCGGCAGGTCGGGGCCGTGGCAGCTGCGGGGCGGGGCCGCATCAGCGGCAGGTCGGGGCCGAGGCAGAGGGCCGCGCGCGGCTCGGCGCGGGCTGCGCGGACAGCGCGCGGAGCTGCTGCAGGCCGCGCGCGGCCGCGCTAGGTAGTAGCGGGCCGCGCGCGGCTCGGCGCGGGCTGTTGCGGGCCGCGCGCGGGCCGTGCGAGGCAGTAGCAGGCCGCGCGCGGCTCGGCGCGGGCTGCTGCGGGCCGCGCGCGGGCCTCGCGAGGCCGTAGCAGGCCGCGCGCGGCTCGACGCGGGCTGCGTGGGCTCGGCGCGGGCTGCGCGCGGCAGCTGCGAGCTGCGCGCGGCTCGGTGCGGGCTGCGCGCGGCTGCAGCGGGCTGTGCGCGGCTCGGTGCAGGCTGCGCGCGGCTGCAGCGGGCTGCGCGCGGCTCGGTGCGGGCTGCGCGTGGCTGCAGCGGGCTGCGTTCGACTCGGTGCGGGCTGCGCGGTTTCGGTGCGGGCAGCGCGCGGTAGCAGCGTGTTTGCGGGCCTGACAGGCGTGTAGAGGCGGCGCGCGGGCTTTACGGGCCTCTAGGGGCAGCGCGCTGGCCTAGGGCAGCAGGAGGCAGCGCTTGTGCAGCACGTCACAAGGCAAGGCAAGGCAGGCAGGTACGTGGGGTAGCGCGGTAACCGCAGCGGTAGGTGGGCCCGAAAAAAAAACGGTCCTACGGACCTTAGTGCTCTGAAACCATGTTAGAATCTAGCAGCAGGAATGACTGAACTAACAGGATGCAGGAGTACAAGTAGTAAACCCTAATTGGGTTGTACCCCATATGGGCTACCCCACTACAGCCTAGACAATATGCAGCACATATAGTTTGACAGTAAGCGCAAGCGGAATGTTACTGGTGTCACCTGTGCCTCAATGCGAAAAGGACCACAGAAGCGAGGCCGGAGCTTGGACGGTAGGTGAGACAGGTTCAAGTTGTGCGTGTCAAGAAGCACCTGATCTCCGACTGCTACTGAGTGATCACGTCGCTGGCGATTGGCATATTGCTTCTGGGAGTTCTGCATCGTGGAAAGACGTCGCTGAGTCTTCTCCCATAACTGCCGCATGGTGGTGACGAAGTCGTGTGCGGCTTGGACGTGTGCCGGTGTGGTTGGCTGCTGTGGTGTAAGTGGTTCCCGTCCGTAGCACAGGAAGAATGGAGATTTCCCTGTGGCCGCATGCGACGCGTTATTGTAAGCGAACTCAAGTGTCGGTAACTGTGAATCCCAGTGGCTGACGTCGTCTTTGCAAGCTGTGTGCAGTAACTGTTCAACCACCTGATTGAGTCGCTCTGTCTGTCCGTCAGTCTGGGGGTGGTATGCTGAAGACATCGCAAGCTTTGTCCCCAACAATCCCATGAGTTCCCTCCAGAACTTACTAGTGAACTTAGGGTCTCTGTCCGAGATAAGTGTAGCGGGGATGCCGTGGATGGTGATGATGCGGTCGAAGAAGAGGCGAGCAGTTGCTTCAGCAGTAGCCGTGGCGTTGGTCGGGATGAAGTGTCCCATTTTAGAGAACTTATCGATCACCACGAGTATAGCGTCATGCCCTCGTGAGGTCGAAGAAAGCCCAGTAATGAAGTCTAGGCTGACAACTTGCCATGGCTGCTCCGGTACGGGTAAAGGCTGAAGTAACCCTACTTTTTTCTGCTTGCTATTCTTCATCCGCTGGCACGTGTCGCATGAGGTGACGAACTGCTGCACGTCTGTTGCCATCCGGGGCCAGTAATAATACTTTGCTATTCCCGCTAACGTCTTGTTGCTCCCGAAATGTCCCGCGTATGCCACATCGTGAAATTCCTCCAGTAAGATCTGTCGGAGCGGGGCATAGTTTGGTACCCAAATCTTTCCTGATCCCTTTCTTACAGCTAGGTCCTTCTCCCACTGTAACAGCTTCTGTTTCTCTGCTGTAGCGATCTCTGCGTCCACGGAGTATCCATGCTGGAATAGACCCTTGAGTAGAGGGTTCATCCCGTCGAGTTGGATGCCTGCTACATGACCGGGGCGGCTCAACACGTCAGCTTTGTTGTGTAGCCCGGGCTTGTAGACGATGTCGTAGTGGAAGTGGATCTCCTAGAAGTCTACCCACCGACATGTCGTCGTGAGAGCGTCAGCTGCGACTTCAGGTATTTAAGGCTGCAGTGGTCAGTGTAAACTGTAGTCTTGGCTCCCTCTAGGTAACACCTCCACGCCTTGAAGGCTGTGACTATCGCTAAGGCTTCCTTGTCATGGATAGGGTAGTTCAGTTCTGCTCCGTGTAGCTTCTTACTCAGATAGGCGATGGGCTGCAAACCGCGTCCGTGATTCTGCATCAGTACTGCTCCGACTGCTTGGTCACTAGCGTCTGCTTCCACCACGTAGTCTCTGTCTGGATTCGGTAGGATGAGTACTGGCGCTGTAGTCAGTGCTGTCTGTAGTTGCTCCATGGCTTGCTGATGAGGAGTATCCCCTGTATCCGTCCACCTTCGCAGCTTCACACGTTTCCCGTCGTTGTAGATACACGCCTTCCGGTTGACCCAGTCGATCTCGGGGTTGAACTGCTTCAGAAAATCACGCCCCAAGATGAAATCTAATCCTTTGATGTTTGTGATCGGCAACGTCGGCTTCCACCTCAACGCCCCTATCTGCAGCTGCAGTGTTGACTCGCCGTGGATGGGAAGCTTCGTACCGTCCACCATCGTTGCTGTAAACTGGGTCTCTTCTGAGGATTCTTCAATTTTCTCCAACGTCCCGCGGTCGCACACCGAGTGGGACGCACCACTGTCCACCAGTGTCTGGAGGCGTCGCCCGTTGCAGATCACCTCGAGTACTAGTGGCTGTTGCTGCTCCGAGTAGCCGTAGATGGTATCGCTTATAGGATCGTAGGGTACGTCGAATATGTCATCCCTAGGTCCTGCGCTCGAAGATGCAGCTTCAATATCAGGTATCACCTGAGTAGGGTTAGAAGGATTTATCCGAGGCTGGTACAACTTCTCTTGAGCCTGGAACCTTCCCCTAGGCCTTTGCAGCTGTGTAGGCTTCATCTGTGGGGAACAGGGAGCCTTTAAACAGAGCTGCTGGGAGAGAATATTAACTCATCAAAATGCTCGGCCCTTGTTAGCGCTCCGGAGTAGGGTCCCCATATTACCCGGTACCGGTTTAATTTCTGACTCTCCCTTAATAAAGGCTTGAAACCCACGAGAAGTAATATTCTTACTTGTCGGGGTGTACGGCTGGAGTTTCCCAGTCGGTGCAGAGTCTTGTTTCGCGGAGTCTCCATTTGTCTCGGCGATTTCCCCTGGTGCCGGCTGGTCGTGACGTTTTAAACTCGCGCCATCATATTCTCCTTTTTTCGCCCTCTCCGAAGTTGCCACGTTGTCCGTTTTCTGCTTCGGGGGTGCCGCACTGTTCTTGTATCTCAGCTCCGCACGCCTTCTTTTCATTTCCCAACACACCAAGATACGATGTCCTGTAGCGCCGCAAAATTTGTACGTCTCTGTTTTTTCTAGCCGCTGCTCCACATCGCCCTTGCCGTTCTCCATCGGTTCAGCAGTCGTGGGTGGTGCCAATCGCCCCATGCCACTAGTTGGCTTGTTGCGTCGTGTTCCGTAGTAGCTACTGTTCAACGTGTCGAACTGTTCGATCAGTGCTGCCCGAAACTGCGCCCACGTCCCTTCGCCTTGGACTATTCTGTTGTTGATCCACTCTAGAGCTGGGCCTTGTAACAGTGTTGCTGCGAGCCGTATGCGCATTGCGTCTTCTGTCGGGGTCGTGCATCCAACGGCTTCGAAGTAAATTTCGAGTTCAGCTACAAATCGACGAACGTCGTTCCCTTTAACTATAGGATCGAACGCCTCTGGTAGCCTCAGCTTCACTGCTTCGATGATAACTGTAGCTGCTGCCGTTGTCGCAGGTAGAATTGTCGGTGTCGCCGCCGCTGCTGCTGCTGCTGCTGCTGCTATCGTTGCTGCATTCGCTGCTGCTGTGGCGGTTGCCGACTGGTTCGCAAGGAGTTTCTCGAGTCGTGGGAGCGCCGCACGTAACTCCGCGATTTTCTGGACTGAAATATCTCTTTTTCCCTCCATTTGGCGATTTACAGAAAGAAGCGCGACGAAAACAATTTATTTATGGGTGCTGGTCGATTTACTGTGAGTCGAATCGACTGTAAACTCGACGAACGCAAATTTTGAAAGTCGCGTGAATCTCCCTTAGTTCAAATTCGCGTTCGATCTCGGCCGTTGAGAAGAAACTCGATCCGACGCTCCAAATTCCAACGTTTTGGGGCGAAATTCTCTGGGCCGTTGAGATGAAACTCGATCGAACGGTCGAAACTCCAACCTTTCCACCAGTAAATCTGAGGGGTGTTCGAAAACCGAATCGAGGGGGACTTAGAAAAATTGCGCGGAACTGGTTTTACATACCCGTATCGGCGCCTTCGTCGTCGCCCCCGCAATTTTTAAAGGCCGGAACTACGTGGTTGAAGACCTCGCGTGGAAACCCTCTCTGATTACCAAGTGTGAGGATCTGGTTCAGGAAAGATGATTCTATTGAATGATTCACCTGGGTACAAGGCGAGGCTCTACATAGGCTCGACACAAAGGCAGTAACCCGGGTGTTACTAGAAGGTTCCGCGGGTCGCGAAGCGTCCCGAATGGGTCCTTCCCGAATTCGGTAGAAGGCAATTCGGTGGCAACCGAAAAGCCTAGAATTTGGTGCACTCAACCTAGTTCGGTGCCTACAACTATAATAACTATAGTAAAGGCAACGAATCTAGGAAATCAAGCAAAAGCATGCAAGATAAAATAAAGCTAAGCTAGTAATAACATAATAAAGTCCAAGCAAGCTAGCAAAGCCAGCATAAGCCGTCGTACTCTCACAAAGGATGTGATACGGATGAGGAGGGCGCTGGGGATGGAGCATTGTGGGGATGACTGGGTGTGTGTGGGGGACAGCCGGAGGATGTAGAGGTGAGGGAAAACAGTGAATGAATGCATGAGTTGGCATGCGTGCTTCTGGAACTGTCCTCTTGTGTGAATCTCTCTTGATCAAGATTCGAAATGTCACGAGATTCTGATGTGATCTTTATGGCCTAGCTGTCAAAACATTGTATTGTGTAGGCTGTAGTGGGGTAGCTTATATGGGGTACAGTCCAGTTTAGGGTTAGTACTTGTACCAAACCCTGTCATAGTTCATTCATTCCTGCTGCTCATTCTGACATGGTATCAGAGCGGTTAGGATCCTGTCATAGGACCGTTCTCGTAGGGCCCACCGATCGAACCCTGCCCGTCACGCTGCCCCACCACACGCACATGCCCTGCCCTGCCCTGCGCTGCGCCGCCCTGCGCACGCCCTGCTCTGCCCTGCGTCGCGCGCCCCGCGCCCCGCACATGCCCCTGCTGCCCGTCGCGTCGCGCGCCTCTGCTGCCCGTCGCGTCGCCCGTGCGGGCTGCCCCAGCCCGCCGCGCCGCGCGTACGCCGTGCCCTGGCCCGTCGCGTCGCCCGTGCGGGCTGCCCCAGCCCGTCGCGTCGCCACTGCAGCCCGCGCTCGCCCCTGCAGCCCGCGCTCGCCCCTGCAGACCCCGCTCGCCACTGCAGCCGCGCTCGCCCCTGCAACCGCGCTCGCCCCTGCAGCCCGCGCTCGCCCCTGCAGCCGCGCTCGCCCCTGCAGCCCGCGCTCGCCCTTGCAACCCGCGCTCGCCCCTGCAACCGCGCTCGCCCTTGTAGCCCGCGCTCGCCCCTGCAGCCGCGCTCGCCCCTGCAGCCGCGCTCGCCCCTGCAGCCCGCGCTCGCCCCTGCAGCCGCGCTCGCCCCTGCAGCCCGCGCTCGCCCCTGCAGCCGCGCTCGCCCCTGCAGCCCGCGCTCGCCCCTGCAGCCGCGCTAGCCCCAACCGTCGCGCCGCTCTCCGCAATCCGCGCTCAGCTCTGCTGACCGACCGCCGCCCTCCTTGGTCATGCACCGCCCGTCTCTGGCCGTACGCCGCCCTGCTTTACCCTACACGCTACTCTAGTGCCTTCTTGCCGCCCTGCCTTCTCTGAGTGCTGCCCTACTGGTTGCACGCCTCCTCAGTTTGCCCGCTATGACTTCTCTTCGTGGTAGCGGTGGGATTGGTGGCGGCGGTGGTGGCAGCGGTGGTGGCAGCAGTGGGAGTGGTGGCGGCGGCCGTAGTAGCAGTCGCGGTGGAGCTGTTCAGTGGGGAGTTTCTGGCGGTGGCCAGATGCAGCCGCAGCGGCGTCCGCGCGAGACCCTTACGTCCCAGCAGCTTCGTGAGTGGTTAGCTCAGCGTGACCCTGGGTGTACTGCTCGCTGCACGTACGTCATTCGCACAGGTGATCGGGCTGGTCAGACCTGCGGGACACATAGCCACAGACAGTCCTGCTGCTTCGCCTATCTAAGCGACGCCTGGCGTGCAGAGTTTTGCGTCGCGGCTGAGCTCCCCCACTGGTTAGAGCTGCGTCAGCGCGGCGTGGATATATTTGCTCTAGACTATGACGCTACCCTTACAGCCATGTACGCTTTGTCTGCTGGTACTGAGGGTGACTGCTACCTGTGTGTGCCGCCCGACCCAGGTATAGCGGCTGCTGCTCTAGGTGCTAGTGAGTCTGCTCTCTCTGGTATAGAGGCTGCTGCTCTAGGTGCTAGTGAGTCTGCTCTTTCTGGACTGTACTGCACCTACTGAGGCCTTGCACACCTTCACGCTTGACTCATGTGCTTCCCGCTGCTTCTTTCGCGACAGTACCACAGTCACACCACTCCCTGCACCTGTTGCAGTCTCTCTGGCTGACCCCTCCGGGGGCCCAGTTCTTGCACGTTCCTCCACTGTTCTCCCGTGTCCGGCGGTTCCGTCTGGCTCACTGACAGGTCTTCACCTCCCCTCGTTCTCTATGAACTTGGTGAGTACCGCCGTCCTTCAGGATGCTGGGGTTGATACCTTTACCCCCGGGGGACAGCGTGTGGCGATCTGCACGTGTGCACGGACGGGCCGTCACCTGGCCACGTTCACCCGTCGGCCTGGGTCGAGCCTGTACACACTGACTACTGCGCCTCCTCAGGTCGCTGCGTCTGGTCAGGTGTCTGCGTCAGGTCAGCTGTCAGCCACTTGTTTGTGTCGCCTCCTTTCGCACCAGACTCTCCTCTGGCACCACCGCCTTGGTCACCCCTCCCTGCCACGACTCTGTGGCATGCACTCCCGCCTCCTTGTCTCTAGCCTTCCCAGGTCTCTGCCCCCCCTCCCGCGCTCGCCTGCCCCGCCCTGCCTTCCTTGCGTCGAGGGGCGGCAGCGCGCCGCTCCTCACTCCTCCTCGTTTCCCCCGACGACTGCTCCCCTGCAGACTCTCCACATGGACGTGTGGGGCCCAGCCCGCGTCAGTGGACAGGGCCGCGAGCAGTACTTTCTGCTGGTTGTTGACGACTACTCGCGCAGCAAGGGGGAGGTCCCTACTGTCCTGATCCCTTGGATCCGCGCTGTTCGTCTCCAGCTCCGCGAGCGGTTCCGCACGGACTTTCCTGTCTTGCGTCTGCACTCTGACAGAGGTGGTGAGTTCTCCTCCGACTTCTTGCGGAACTTTTGTCAGGGAGAGGGCATCCTCTAGTCGTTCACGCTTCCGGCCTCCCCGCAGCAGAATGGGATTGCTGAGCGCCGCATTGGCTTAGTCATAGAGGTCGCTCGTACCTCCATGATCCATGCGGCTGCTCCCCATTTTCTGTGGCCGTTTGCGGTCCGGTACGCTGCGCATCAGCTCAACCTCTGGCCCCGTGTCTCCTTGCCGGAGACCTCGCCCACACTGCGTTGGACAGGGGAGGTTGGCGATGCGTCGCGGTTCCGGGTCTGGGGCTCTCGTGCCTTTGTCCGCGATACCACCGCGGACAAGCTCTCCTCTCGCGCTGTTCCCTGCGTCTTCCTTGGCTTTCCCCCTGACGCGCCTGGCTGGCAGTTTTACCACCCCACCTCGCGCCGTGTCTTCGCGTCCCAGGACGTCACCTTTGACGAGTCGGTTCCCTTCTACCGTCTCTTCCCCTACCGCACTGCCCCTCTTCCCCCCCCGCCGCTCTTCCTCGCTCCAGGTCCCCCTCCGGTAGACCCCCTCCCCCCTCAGGGTCCTGCTCCTTCAGGTGTTTCTCAGGTAGACCCACTTCCCTTGGCTGAGCGTGTGAAGGTCACTGGTGACTCTAGTGCTGCTGGGGGTGTTACTGCTCGAGGTGCTGCGTCTGGAGGTACTGAGCCAGCGGGTGCGGAGTCTGAGCGTGCGGAGCCTGGGGGTGCTGAGCCTGCGGGTGTGGAGCCTGGGGGTGCTGAGCCTGAGTGTGCGGAGCCTGGGGGTGCTGAGCCTGCGGGTGCGGAGCCTGGGGGTGCTGAGTCTGGGGGTGCTAAGACTAGGGGTACTGCGTCTTCACTACGGGAGCCTCTCTCACCACAGCAGCTGCGTGAGTGGCTTGCTCGACGCTCCCGCCTTCGGAGTGGTGCTGCTGGAGCTGGAGGCGCCGGAGCTGGAGGCTCTGGCGCTGGCGCTGCTGGTCCTGGAGGTGCTCGTACTAGAGGTACTGGAGCTGCCGGGGCTGGTGGTGCTGCTGGTTAGTCCTAGAGGTGCGGGAGGTCCTGCTGGAGCTGGAGGTATTGGGGGTCCTGGAGCTATTAGTCCTGGAGGTCCTACAGGTGCCTCGCCACCGCAGTCTAGTCGGCGAGAGCCTCTCTCACCACAGCAGCTGCGTGAGTGGCTTGCTCGACGCTCCCGCCTTCGGAGTGGCGCTGCTGGAGCTGGAGGCGCCGGGGCTGGAGGCTCTGGAGCTGGAGCTGCTGGTCCTGGAGGTGCTCGTACTGGAGGTACTGTAGTTGCCGAGGCTGGTGGTGCTGCTGGTACTGGAGGTGCTGGTGGTGCTGGCACTGCTGGTCCAGGAGGTACTCGTCCTGGAGGTGCTGGAGGTCCTGGCGCTGGAGGCGCTGGTGCTGGAGGCACTGGAGCTGGAGGCGCTAGAGTTGGCGACTCTGGAGCTGCAGCTGCTGGTCCGGGAGGTGCTCGTACTAGAGGTACTGGAGCTGCCGGGGCTGGTGGTTTTGCGTGCTCGGGAGCTGGTGGCGCTGGCGCTGGAGGCGCTGGAGCTGGAGGCGCTGGAGCTGGAGGCACCCGCGCTCTTACGCAGAGGCGATTACGGGTCCCTACTCCTCTCAGTGGCAGACAGCCATGGACGCAGAGATGGCATCCTGGAAGTCCACAGGCACCTACGTCGACGAGGTTCCCCCTTCTGGGGCGAACATAGTCGATGGCATGTGGATTTTCAGGGTGAAGCGGCCGCTGGGTTCTCCGCCTGTCTTCAAGGCTCGTTACGTTGCACGAGGCTTCAGTCAGCGACAGGGAGTTGACTTCTTTCAGACCTTCTCCCCTACCCCGAAGATGACTACTCTTCGGGTGCTGCTGCACGTTGCCGCTCAGCGTAACTACGAGCTTCACTCTCTTGACTTTAGCACAGCTTTCTTGCAGGGCAGCCTGCACGAGGAGATCTGACTGCGCCGCCCACGACACTTCCCTGTCGCCGTTCTACATCCTCGTGTACGTCGACGACTTGGTCTTCGCCACTGCTGACACTGAGGCTCTCGCCCTTGTGAAGTCGGAGCTGCAGAAGAGACACACCTGCACTGATCTGGGTGAGCTGCGTAGCTACCTTGGCTTGCAGATCACCCAGGACAGAGCACGCCGCACCATTACCCTGACTCAGTCACACATGGTGCAGCAGGTCCTTCAGCGCTTTGACTTCTAGTACTCCTCACCACAGTCCACTCCTCTGTCTACACGTCACTCGCTCTCAGCTCCACCTTCGGACGAGTCCGTAGAGCCGAGTGGCCTGTACCCAGAGCTTGTGGGCTGCCTCATGTACCTGATGACGTGCACGCGACCTGATCTTGCGTACACTCTTAGCATCCTAGCTCGCCACGTTGCGCCAGGGAGACACCGGCGAGAGCACTGGGAGGCTGCTAAGAGGGTACTGCGCTACTTGTGCAGTACATCAGGCATGGGGCTGGTGCTTGGAGGACGGGGTGACGTTGTCCTCATTGGACACTCAGACGCCTCTTGGGTTGACGACCTGGCTACACAGCGGTCGTCACAGGGTTACACCTTCAGCCTTGGTTCCGGCTCTGTCTCTTGGCGGTCTACTCGCTCTTCTTCTGTTCTCAGCTCCAGTTGTGAGGCTGAGATATACGCCACAGCCATGGCTGCACAAGAGTTACGCTGGCTCACCTACCTGCTGACGGAGTTGGGAGAGCGGCCTAGTTCTCTTCCAGTTCTGTATGTAGACAACAAGGCCGCTATTGCCTTGTGTGAGGAGCACAGACTGGAGCACAGAACGAAGCACATCGCTCTGCGTTACTTTCTTGCTCGAGAGTTGCAGCAGCGTGGCCAGCTTCGTCTTGCTTACGTGGACACGCGGGCCAACACAGCTGATATATTCACCAAGGCACTTCCGCCTAGTGATCATCAGCGTCACTGCACTGCTCTAGGCCTCGTGCATGCGTTCTCTCACTTGCTCACTGCTTGACCTTGCTTGTACTGTGATCTATATATATCCTTGCATGCTTACATTTGCTAGGTTGTGATCACTGTACTGTTTGCTTTGTTTTATATAACTCTGCATGTGGACTGGCCTTGTGGCCCTTTGCTTGTGCTCAGAATGTGTGGTGACTTCGTGATCCACCCTGAGCTTGCTTTGCTTGTCTGTGACTACTTGTGCTCCCCCACCTTGCCTATGGGGGTGTGTCAAAACATTGTATTGTGTAGGCTGTAGTGGGGTAGCCTATATGGGGTACAACCCAGTTTAGGGTTAGTACTTGTACCAAAAGCCTGTCATAGTTCATTCATTCCTGCTTCTCATTCTGACACTAGCTACCTTGCATTGCAGTATTTCTATCTTAAAATGGTGAAACCCATGCATAGGAAGGTGTGCACCAGCACGAGCACAAGCCACAGCACAGATGAGGTATGCAACAGGGTTTGTGATTCACAGGTACATAAGAAGTGACAGATCCACCTCAGTAGTTGGGGTATTGTTGTGTGTTAACTCAGAATGAGCTGAAAGGTTCAAGTCAGACGACTTCCATAAATACACAAATCCTGGCTGTACAGATATGTGCAAGTTCACCAAATCCCAGACATCCTGGCAACCACGAATCCGAGTTCCTCAAACTCCCTCCCAACGCCCCCGAAACTCCTCCAAGCTCATCAAACTTCTCTCCACCCCTCTACGCGCCGGGGACGAATTTCTGCGCGTACGCCCACGCGTTGTTGGCGGTGGGGTCAGCAAGGTGGTCCGCGAGATTCTTGAGGGGCCCCTTGCCCATCACGATGGCCTGCACGAAGAAGCCCAGCGCCGACACCTGCGCGAGGCGCCCGTTCTTGAGCTCCTTCACCTTCAGCTCCGCCGCCGCGTCAGGATCGTCCTCCAGCCCTAGCGGGTCGAACTCGTCGCCCGGGTAGATCAGATCCTGCACCTCCTGGAACCCCTCCAGACTGCCCACGCGGTAGCTCTCCTCCGCGCCCAGTAGTGCCACCTGAGGAACGACGCATCGGGTTACCACGTTGCATAGTGAATCGTCAGAATTAGATTTTCGCACAGATCTCGAAATTTAAACGACGAGGAAAAGGAAGGGACTTGAAAGAAGGGTGTTAGAGGCAAAATGAGACCATCGCGGCGTATTTTAAAGGGGAATGCGTGAAAATTGTAAAAAATAATGGAGTGCAAAGATGCCGAGAGAGAGAGAGAGAGAGAGAGAGAGAGAGAGAGAGAGAGAGAGAGAGAGAGAGAGAGAGAGAGAGAGAGATGGAAACGACGAACGCACCTAGACGGCGAGCGTGGCGAGGATGTCAAAACATGTTGATGTTTATATTGTGTAGGCTGTAGTGGGGTAGCCTATAAGGGGTACAACCCAATTAGAGTTAGCACTTGTACTCTATTTCTACTCAATGCATTCATTCCTGCTGCTAGTTTTTGACATGGTTTCAGAGCAGGTCCTGCTCCAAGAGTGTTCTCGTTAGGGCCCAACCGATCGTACCCTGCCCGTAGCGCTGCCCCACCCGTCGCCTTGCCTTGCCCTTGTCGAACATTATATCTGTTGTTGTTGTTTAGGCTACAGTGGGTTAGCCTTTAGGGGGTACACAAACTCTAGGGTTGCATATTTGTACACACATTCTTGCTAGTCATTCTCATTCCTGCCAGTTAGTTTCTGACATGGTTTCAGAGCAGGTCCTTCGCTAGGACCGTTTTTTTTAGGGCCCACCTACCTACCTACCTACCTACCTACCTACCTACCTACCTACCTACCTACCTGCGCCCTAGAGCGCTTCGTACTTCACGGCCCCCTAAGGCCCCGCGACCCGCGACCCGCACCTTAGCGACCCGCGCGCCGCCCCTTAGCGACCCCGTCGGCCCCGCGCTCGCCCCTAGAGGCCCCTTACGGCCCCGTCGCAGCCCCTTAGAGGCCCCGTCGGCCCCGCGCGCCGCCCCTAGAGGCCCCGTCGACCCCGTCGCAGCCCCTTAGAGGCCCCGTCGGCCCCGCGCGCCGCCCCTAGAGGCCCCGTCGACCCTGTCGCCGCCCCTTAGAGGCCCCGTCGGCCCCGCGCGCTGCCTGCTAGGGGCCCCGCCGACCCCGCGTACCGCCCCTTAGAGGCCCCGCTGGCCCCGTCGACCCCACCCACCGCCCCTACCTGCCCCGCACGCGACCGCGACGGCCCCGCCCGCACTGAGCCGCGCCGCCCTGACCGAGCGGCGCCGCCCTAACCGAGCCGCGCCGCCCTAACCGAGCCGCGCCGCCCTACCTGCGCCGAGCCGCCCTCCCTGAGTCGCACTACCTACTACTGTTACTGCTACTGCTGCTACTGCTACTATGGCTAGTCCTCCCGTGCTAGCTTTCGATACTGAGGGACGTCCAGTGAAATTTGACACCTGGCTAGATGACCTGCACCTTTTCCTACAGCTCACTGCCAAGGAAGACATCTCACTGTACGATCACGCCCTAGGCCATGCCCCTGCGCCTGCTGCTACTGCCGACAGCTCTACCCGCTCACAGTGGCAGACTCGTGACGCCCACGCTCGCTTTGCTATTCGCAACTCCCTGCCGCTAGAAGAGCGCGAGCACTTTGGCCAGCACAAGACTGCACAGGACCTGTACAAAGCTGTCGTTGCCCGCTACTCCTCGCCTGCCTCTGCCGCTCTAGGCCGTCTCTCGCTTCCCTACCTGTTCCCCGACCTGTCCTCTTTCCACACAGTCGCTGACCTCATCACCCACCTCCGTACTAGTGAGGCCCGCTTCCGTGCTGCCATGCCCGCCGAGTTCCTTGCCAAGAACCCTCCCCCGCTCTGGCTCACTCTCTACCACCTAGTCACCCGCCTCCCTGACTCTCTGCGTGCAGTCAGGGATTCCTTCCTAGCTCGCTGCCCTACTGAGCTCACCATTGCCCTCCTCGAGAAGGAACTACTTGCAGCTGAGGCTAGCATAGTCGCTGTAGGTGCCTCTCGTGGCGACCCCCGCACCCCGTTCTTTGAGGGGTGTTCTCCTTCCCCCCTTCTTCCCTCTGTCGCCTCTGCTGCTGCTGTCGACCTCCTTGGTGCTGAGAAGGTCGGGACTGCGTCTGCTTCGAGCGGACGCCGCAGCGGCAAGGGCAAAGGGGGCAAGGGAGGCGGAGGTCACAGTGGGGGAGGAGGTGGTGGGGGCGGTGGCGGCGGTGGGGGAGGTGGCGGGGCTGGAGGGGTGAGTGGTGGCGGTGGGGGGGGTGGCGGCAGCGGCGGGGGAGGTGGCAGAGGCGGGGGCGGTGGAGGGGGTGGCGGTGGACGTGGAGGCGGCGCGGGTTGGGGTGGTCGAGGAGGTGGGAGCGGAGGTGGTGGTCGTGGAGGCGCTGGCGGTGGCCAGAGCCAGCAGCACACTCCGTCGCCCCAGGAGGTCCGTGAGTGGTACTCTCAGCACGGGGGGGGGGGGGGGGGGGGGGGTGGGCTTAGCTGCACGTACGTCATCCGCACTGGTGACCGCGCTGGTCAGACGTGTGGGAGGGCCCACACCGCGCAGCGCTGCTTCTCTCGTCTCGACGACGCTTGGCGTGTTCAGTTCCCTCAGGCCTCTGAGCTGCCCCGCTGGATTGATCTCCTGAAGAAGGGGATTGATATCTATGCTCTAGACTTTGATGCTATTCTCACTGCCATGTATGTGATGTCTACTAGTGGAGAGGGTGCCGAGTACCTGTGTGTTCCGCCCGACCCGGGCATTAGGACCAGTGAGTCTGCCGCTTCAGGTCCGCGCGTGTCTGCTTCCTCAGGTACTGGTACGGCTGCTGCTCTAGGTGCTTGTGCGTCTGCGCCCACTGGTACTGAGTCGACTGCAGCACTGCACACCTTCACACTGGACTCAGGTGCTTCTCGCTGTTTCTTTCGTGACCGCACTGCCCTTGAGCCACTTGCTCGGCCAGTTGCTGTCTCCCTCGCTGACCCCTCCGGGGGACCAGTCGTGGCGACCTCCTCCACTGTCCTTCCCTGTCCTGCGGTCCCGTCGGGCACACTGTCCGGTCTCCACCTCCCCTCGTTCTCTACGAACCTGGTGGCTGGGTGTGCGCTCCAGGACGCGGGTGTTCACCAGTTCACCCCGGCCTACGAGCGCGTGACGCACTGCACGTGTGCTCGTACGGGCCGCCACTTGGCTACCTTCACTCGGCAGCCGGGGTCGGACCTGTACACACTGACCACTGAGTCCCCTCAGGTCGCTGCGTCTGCGTCTGCGTCTGCGTCAGGTCAGCTGTCGGCCCCCTGCTCGTGTCGCTCTCTGGCGCACGAGACTGTCCTCTGGCACCACCGACTTGGCCACCCGTCTGTGCAGCGCCTTCGCGGCATGCACTCCAGGTACCTTGTCTCTGGTCTTCCCAGGGTCCTCCCTCCTCTCCCTCCCTCGCCTGCTCCTCCCTGTCTTCCCTGTGTTGAGGGGCGGCAGCGCGCCGCTCCTCACTCCTCCTTTCCCCCGACGACTGCTCCCTTGCAGACGCTCCACATGGACGTGTGGGGCCCAGCCCGCGTCCGTGGTCAGGGTCAGGAGAGGTACTTCCTGATAGTTGTTGACGACTACTCGCGCTACACCACGGTCTTCCCCTTGCGCACCAAGGGTGAGGTCCCTGATGTTTTGATCCCTTGGATCCGCAGAGCTCGTCTCCAGCTCAGCGAGCGTTTCCACTCGGACTTTCCTGTCCTGCGCTTGCACTCTGACAGAGGTGGTGAGTTCTCCTCCGACCTCTTGGCAGCCTACTGTGCTGAGCACGGCATTGAGCAGTCGTTCACGCTTCCGGCCTCTCCACAGCAGAATGGGGTTGCGGAGCGCCGCATTGGCCTAGTCATGGAGGTCGCCCGTACCTCCTTGATCCATGCAGCTGCCCCCCACTTTCTGTGGCCGTTTGCGGTTCGGTACGCTGCGCATCAGCTCAACATCTGGCCCCGTGTCTCCTTGCCGGAGACCTCGCCCACGCTGCTGTGGACGGGGGAGGTTGGCGATGCGTCGCGTTTCCGAGTCTGGGGATCTCGAGCTTTTGTCCGCGATACGTCCGCGGACAAGCTCTCCACCCGCGCTGTTCCCTGCGTCTTCCTTGGCTTTGTCCCTGACGCGTCTGGTTGGCAGTTTTACCACGCCACCTCGCGCCGGGTCCTTGCCTCTCAGGACGTCACGTTTGACGAGTCCGTCCCCTACTACCGCCTCTTCCCCTACCGCACTGCCCCGCTCCCCCCCCCGCCTCTCTTCCTCGCGCCAGGTGCCGCTATGGTAGACCCCCTCCCCCCTCAGGGTGCCGCTCCCTCAGGTGTGTCCCAGGTAGACCCGGTTGAGCCTGTTGAGGTAGCTGTTGACTCTCGTCCTGCTGCGGGTGCGGAGCCTGGGGGTGCGGAGTCTGGGGGTACTGAGCCTGGGAGTGCTGAGCCTGAGGGTACTGAGCCTGGGGGTGCTGAGACTGGGGGTGCTGAGCCTGGGGGTGCTGAGCCTGGGGGTGCGGAGCCTGCGGTTGCGGAGCCTGGGGGTGCTGAGCCTGGGGGTGCGGAGCCTGGGGGTGCTGTGCCTGGGGGTGCTGAGCTGCAGAGTTTAGGGTCTGGGAGTGCTGAGTCTTGGGGTGCTGAGCCTGGGAGTCCTGCGCCTGGGGGAGCTCTCTCCTCGGAGCGGCTGCGTGAGTGGTACTCAGAGTACTGCAGCCTCCGGAGAGGTGCCTCTGGGACCAGGAGTGCTGCTGCGACTGGTGCTGGTGCCTCCCCTCCTCAGCGGGAGCTGCCCTCTCTTGAGCGGATCCGCGAGTGGTACGAGCGGCGCTGCACTCTCCGGAGTGGAGCGCCTGGTGTCGCGGACCCTGGTGCTGGAGGTGCTGCTGCTGTTGCTGGAGACTCTACTAGTGCTGCTGGTGCTGCGGACCCTGACGCTGGAGCTGCTGCTGGTGCTGCGGACCCGGGAGCTGGAGCTGCTGCTGGTGCTGCGGACCCGGGAGCTGGAGCTGCTGCTGGTACTGCGGACCCTGGAGCTGGAGCTGCTGCTGGTGCTGCGGACCCTGGAGCTGGAGCTGCTGCTGGTGCTGCGGACCCTGGAGCTGGAGCTGCTGCTGGTGCTGCGGACCCTGGCGCTGGAGCTGCTGCTGGTGCTGAGGACCCTGGCGCTGGAGCTGCTGCTGGTGCTGCGGACCCTGGAGCTGGTGCTGCTGGAGCTGCCGCGGGTGCTGGTGCCGTCTCTCCTGGTTCTGGAGTCACTGAGCGGCCCCGACCGTACTTCGTTCCGCTTCTCCAGCAGGTTCTTGGTCAGCCTCCTCCTCCTTGTCCTGCTCCCTCCTTAGAGTGTCCGCCTCCTGTCTCGTCGCAGTCGCAATTCCCGCCTCCCTCGCCGCTCCCCGGTCCTTCTCCTTACACTGGTCCCACAGGAGGTCTTACGGAGCGTCGTGAGCCTGAGTCTCGTCCTGTGTCGCCTGCGTCTCGCTCTGCGTCGCCTGTCCGTGCTGCTCGCACTGGTCGTCGTGTCCCGCGTGAGCGTCCTCCTTCTGTCCCTGGCACTCACTACATGACTCTGCGTCCCTCCACTGCTCCTCAGCGTGTCCTTCTGCCGTCTCCTCCTGCGTCCTCTCTTCCTGAGCTTCCTGACCCGGAGTCTGACTCCCTTCGTGCTGCCCGTCCTACTGTCACGCGTCTCCTTGCTACTGTTGTCACTGACCCTACCTTTGAGTCCTCTGCTGCGTCTGCTCTCGTTGCTGAGTTAGTTGACTTTGCTGCCGCTTGTCGTCTCGACTACGCCGCTAGCCTAGTTGCTGAGTCTGAGTCTGTCTGTCCTCCGTCCGTCGGGGGTGAGTGTGCTCTTGGCACGGACGTCCTTGAGGACAGGCAGGAGGAGTTCCAGTGCTTTGCTGCTGCTTTACCTCATCTCGTGTCCATGCTAGTTGCCCCTGAGGGAGACCCGGATGCACCAGACATCCCGACCCTGCGCTCTTACGCAGAGGCGATAGCGGGTCCCTACTCCTCTCAGTGGCAGACAGCCATGGACGCAGAGATGGCTTCCTGGAAGTCCACATGCACCTACGTCGACGCTGTTCCCCCACCAGGGGCGAACATCGTCAGTGGCATGTGGATTTTCAGGGTGAAGCGGCCGCCGGGTTCTCCGCCTGTCTTCAAGGCGCGTTACGTTGCTCGAGGCTTCAGCCAGCGTGAGGGAGTCGACTTCTTCCAGACCTTCTCCCCCACCCCGAAGATGACCACTCTTCGGGTGCTGCTGCACATAGCCGCTCAGCGTGACTACGAGCTTCACTCTCTTGACTTCAGCACTGCTTTCTTGCAGGGTAGTCTGCACGAGGAGATCTGGCTGCGCCGCCCTCCTGGCTTCACTGGGTCTTTTCCTCCTGGTACCTAGTGGAGCCTCCGCCGGCCGGTCTACGGTCTCCGCCAGGCGCCACGTGAGTGGCACGACACACTGAGGACTACACTTGCGGCACTTGGGTTCGCGCCTTCTACTGCTGACCCGTCGCTGTTTCTGCGCACAGACACTTCGTTGCCGCCGTTCTACATCCTCGTCTACGTCGACGACTTGGTCTTTGCCACGGCTGACACATGGTGTCGTTTCTACATCAGATTGTTATTCCAAACAAGATTTCTCTTGTTCATTCATACATTTACAGTATTTCAAGCATGTTGAACGGATTTGGTGCCATTCGCAGCATCTGGTAGTAAGATAAGGTGTCTTAAACAAGCGGGTTGGGAAAACTATACAAGGATAGGCCTGTGCTACACGTAGTGCCGTTTCAACATATGTTTGTTATTTCAAACATGATTTCTCTTGATCATTCATACACTTACAATATTCCTAGCATGATGGACAAATTTGGTGCCATTCGCAGCATCGATTAGGAAGATATGGCGTTCGAAACTAATGAGCAGGGACAACGATGCAATGATACGCCTGCGTAACATGCGATGTCGAATCGACGACGGTTTGTTACGTCAAACAAGATTTCTAACCATTCTTACATTTACAGTCCTACCAGCTTGCTGGACATATTTGGTACTATTTCGAACAAATGAAGAGGGAAAAGGATGCAAGGATAGGCCTGTGTGACACGTGGTGCCGTATCGACGTCCATTTGTTATTTTGAACAATTTTCTTTTGTGATTACTCAAGATATTATTATATTCCAAGCGTGCTGAACAAATTTGGTGCCATTCTCTGCATCTGTTAGAAAGATGTGGTGTTTCAAACAATCGCGCAGGGAAAGCGTACAAGGATACACCAGCGCGACACATGGTGTTGAATCGACGCCCGTTTGTTATTCTGAACTGGGTTTCTTGTGATAATAAAAAGCATATAGTATCTTGCAAGAATGTTGGACCCGTTTGGTGTCATTCGCAGCAGTTGGTGAGAATATATGATGTGTCGAACAATTGTGGAAGGAATATCGTGCAAGGACAGGCCTGAGCGACACGTGGTGTTGAATTGGCGGCCATTTGATATTGTATTCATGGTTTATTGTTACCATTTGAGCATATTATAGATCACAAGCATGCTGGACAAGTATGCAATGATTCGCAACATCTGGTGGGAAGATATGCTTTGTCAAACCATTGTGAAGGGGAAATCATGCAAGGATAGGCCTCTAAGACATGTGCAGCCTAATTGACGTCCGTTTGTAGTTGTAAACAAGGTTTCTTATAATCATTTAAGCACCTTATAAATTACAAGCATACTAGCCAAGTTTGGTGGCATTCGCAATATCTCGTGGGAAGATATGATGCGTCAAACAATTGCGCAAGGAAAATTGCATGGATAGGCCTGTGCGAGGTGCCAAATTGACGTCTGCTTGTTATTTTAAACATAGTTCTTGTGATCATTCAAGCACCTAATGAAATAGAAGCATGCTAGACATGTTTGGTAATGTTCGCAGCATCTCGTAGGAAGATATGCTGTGACAAACATGCGGGAATTCACTCTACAACGGTAGTGAGCTAGACTACGGGGGTTGGCACGAACTACTAGGAGTGATCGTAGCTTTGCTTAGTTCCTTAGTAATCGCACATTCACGGGAGATATCGGCAAGAGTTTTCACTAGCAAAGTTGGAATTACAGAATGAATCAACAAGCAAAGACATAAATGACTACATCAGGCACCTAGCAACTCTGCAGCTAGCCTGGTCGACCGCCAGCACTGCATGGTCGACCGCCTGCCAGCGTTGCGTAGAGGAGCCGTGCCAGCACTGCAGAAGAGCGACCTGCCAACACTGCAGGTCGACGGCGTGCCAACGCTGCAGTAGAACGGCTGTCCAGCGTTGCCCCCTAGAAGACAGCAGTGCGCACGCTTGCAGGTGCGCGCAGACGATTGGCCCGACTATCATTGCTGTGCATCCGTCGGCTGTTGTCTGCGCCTGACGAGCCACATCGACTTCGGGATACCAGCTCGAAGTCGCCTTTGTCATCGCGACCTCGACGACGTTCGCGTGCCTCCGCAGAACTCGCCGAGCAGGTTACCTGGTCGACCTGGACACCACCAGCCACTCTGGTCGACCACCCAGAGCTCTGCTCGACCATCAGGTACCTCTGGTCGACCACCAGGCCCCTCTGGTCAACCACCAGGTGCCTCTGGTCAACCACCAAGGGCCCCTGGTCGACCACAGCTCCTGTCGAGCTGCCCCATGGTCGACGAACCCCTTCCACCGACCAGAACTCTCTACTGATGTCGCCGGGCTCCCCTCGTCGACCGTTGCTCACATGTCAGGTCGACGGACTGCTCCGTCGACCTCCCCGTTGAACTGGGACTCCTGGTCGGCGGCCCACTCGTTGCCCAGCCTAGTCAGCTGCGCCCGTCGAGCACCCCTGGTCGACGGAAACCCCACAGTGACACCCTGCAGCTCGACGAAGCCCGTCGAGCAGCTCCTTCACTGCGAACGGTCGGCTGATTCTCTCATACGTCCGACCAAGTTGTCGGCGTTGCCCAAGCGAGGGCGGGGCCAACACTCCACTCCCGTTAACAAAGCAAATGTACATGGAAAATCGTGCAATGACAGGCCAGTGTGACTCATGGTATCAAATTGGCGTCCGTTTGTAGATTCAAACATGTTGTCTTGTGATCACTCAAGCATTTTTTTAGACTTCAAGCACACTGGACAAGTTTGGTGTCGTTTGCACCATGTGGTATAGAAGTATGTTGTGTCAAACGATTGTGAATGGAGAAACGTGCAATACGTGGTACCGTCTCGACGTCCGTAAATGGTAAGTGCCCTATGCCTATTGGGAGACGATTAATCTCGAAACTTATGTTTGATGCTCCAAAAATAACAAAGAGTATAAATTTACAATCTTAATACCAACTGCAGATTGTCTTATTAACAATTGTAATACATTTATGAGCCAGGCATGGAAATTTGCTGAACAGAATTTGTAACAAAGAAGTCCTTACCGAGGTTTCGAACACCCCCGATTCCTTTGCGGGCGACATAGGCGAAGCAATAACTGAGAGGGAATACGAAGGCGACGCATTTCGCTAACAGCAGCTTTTACGTAGCTATGAACCTACAACCAATAAGACTCCTCCAAGCCAAATTTCTCCTTTCTCTTCCCAGCGATTTCCGAAGCGCCCACCCGGAAAGCAGCTGGAAAGTAGGTATGACGTAACTAAAGCACCCGCCTTGCCGAGCAGCTTTGAAGCACCCGAACCCTGAGCTACCCCCGCACCCTCGCTGTTTTTGAGAAGATCCCTGGTCCGCCCATCCCTGGTCCGCCCATGCCCGCCCGTGCCTCCTCCGCCGATGTCTCCTCCGCCCATGCGACCCAGTTGTCTGCTCATTCCGCCACCTCCTTGCGAGCCAAACCCGCCCTGCCCATTCTGACCACCTCTCGTCGCGCCACTTCCGCCGCTGCCGCCGGTGCCGGGGGGGGGGCGGAAGTAGGACCAAATGGAGACGAGGCGGGGACGAGGCGGGACGAGGCGTGGAGAGGTTCCATCATGGCGGGCGGCGCGTAACGCTGAAAGAATCGCGCAAACTTAGAAAAGGCTCAGCGAAGTGTCGCAGATGCAACAAGTCGATCCTTATTTTGATCCGAACGACGGCGCGAGGCGAATGCGAAGAGGAGAGGCGATTGGGAGTGGCGCGGCAGGGAACGAGCGAAGAGCGGGCCGATGGGGATCTCACATGGAGCAGTTTAGGCGATGCTGCTGAAATGGCCGAGGGAGATCGACTGCCGCAGCGTGAAAAGAGGCCTAGAGGCCGCGCTGCTGTGAGGAATGCGTCCTGCAAGCTCGCTATGTTGAAACTAACTGGCAGGAATGAGAATGACTAGCAAGAATGTGAGTACAAGTATGCAACCCTAGAATTTGTGTACCCCCTAAAGGCTAACCCACTGTAGCCTAAACAACAACAACAGATATAATGTTTGACACACCCCCATAGGCAAAGTGGGGGAGAACAAGGGGTCACAAGACCAGTCAGAGCAAAGCAAAGCACAAGCAAGCTCAGGGTGGATCTCAAGGGATACCACACAAATTCCGAGCACAAGCAAGTGGTCACAAGACCAGTTCACATGCAGTTTGATAGTAGAGCAAGAGGTACAGTGATCACAACCTAGCAAGTGAAAGCATGCAGGTATATATATAGAGATCACAGTACAAACAAAGTCAAGAAGTAAGCAAGTGAGGTCCAGTAGGCACAAGGCCTAGAAGAGTACAGAAGCGCTGATGGTCACAAGGCTGAAGCGCCTTGGTGAACACGTCAGCAGTGTTGGCCTGAGTGGCCACGTAACGCAGACAAAGCTGACCACGCTGCTGCAGCTCACGAGCCAGAAAGTACCGCAGAGCGATGTGCTTCGTTCTGTGCTCCAGTCTGTGCTCCTCACACAAGGCAATGGCAGCCTTGTTGTCGACGTACAGAACTGGAGGAGAACGAGGCCGCTCTCCCAAGTCGGTCAGCAGGTAGGTGAGCCAGCGTAGCTCCTGGGCCGCCATGGCTGTGGCGTAGATCTCAGCCTCACAACTGGAGCTGAGAACTGAAGAAGAACGTGTAGAACGCCAAGAAACTGAACCGGAGCCAAGGCTGAATGTGTAACCCTGAGACGACCGCTGAGTGGCCTGGTCGTCCGCCCAAGAAGCGTCTGAGTGTCCAGTGAGAACAACTCGGTCTCGCCCTCCAAGCACTAGCCCCATGCCCGACGTACTGCACAAGTAGCGCAACACCCTCTTAGCGGCATCCATGTGCTCCTTCCGGTGACGGCCAGGAGCGACATAGCGTGCAAGGATGCTAAGAGGGTATGCAAGGTCAGGTCGAGTGCAGGTCATCAGGTACATGAGGCAGCCCACAAGCTCTGGATACGGGCCACTTGGCTCTACGGACTCATCCGAAGGCAGAGCTAAGAGCGAGTGATCGGTAGGCAGAGGAGTGGACTGAGGCGAGGAGTACGTGAAGCCGAAGCGCTGAAGGACCTGCTGCACCATGTGTGACTGAGTCAAGGTAATGGTGCGCCGTGCTCTGTCCCGGGTGATCCGCAAGCCAAGATAGCTTGTCAGTTCACCCAGGTCTGTGCACGTGTGTCTCTTCTCCAGCTCCGACTTCACGTGGGCGAGAGCCTGAGTGTCAGCAGTGGCAAAGACCAAGTCGTCGACGTAGACGAGGATGTAGAACGGCGGCAACGAAGTGTCTGTGCGCAGAAACAGCGACGGGTCAGCAGTAGAAGGCGCGAACCCAAGTGCCGCAAGTGTCGTCCTCAGTGTGTCGTGCCACTCACGTGGTGCCTGGCGGAGACCGTAGACCGGCCGTCGGAGGCTCCACTGGGTACTAGGAGGAAACGACCCAGTGAAGCCAGGAGGGCGGCGCAGCCAGATCTCCTCGTGCAGACTACCCTGCAAGAAAGCAGTGCTGAAGTCAAGAGAGTGAAGCTCGTAGTCACGCTGAGCGGCTATGTGCAACAGCACCCGAAGAGTGGTCATCTTCGGGGTGGGGGAGAAGGTCTGGAAGAAGTCGACTCCCTCACGCTGGCTGAAGCCTCGAGCAACGTAACGCGCCTTGAAGACAGGCGGAGAACCCGGCGGCCGCTTCACCCTGAAAATCCACATGCCACTGACGATGTTCGCCCCTGGTGGGGGAACAGCGTCGACGTAGGTGCCTGTGGACTTCCAGGAAGCCATCTCTGCGTCCATGGCTGTCTGCCACTGAGAGGAGTAGGGACCCGCTATCGCCTCTGCATAAGAGCGCGGGGTCGGGATGTCTGGTGCATCCGGGTCTCCCTCAGGGGCAACTAGCATGGACACGAGATGAGGTAAAGCAGCAGCAAAGCACTGGAACTCCTCCTGCCTGTCCTCAAGGACGTCTGTGCCAAGAGCACACTCACCCCCGACGGACGGAGGACAGACAGACTCAGACTCAGCAACTAGGCTAGCGGCGTAGTCGAGACGACAAGCGGCAGCAAAGTCAACTAACTCAGCAACGAGAGCAGACGCAGCAGAGGACTCAAAGGTAGGGTCAGTGACAACAGTAGCAAGGAGACGCGTGACAGTAGGACGGGCAGCACGAAGGGAGTCAGACTCCGGGTCAGGAAGCTCAGGAAGAGAGGACGCAGGAGGAGACGGCAGAAGGACACGCTGAGGAGCAGTGGAGGGACGCAGAGTCATGTAGTGAGTGCCAGGGACAAGAGGAGGACGCTCACGCGGGACACGACGACCAGTGCGAGCAGCACGGACAGGCGACGCAGAGCGAGACGCAGGCGACACAGGACGAGACTCAGGCTCACGACGCTCCGTAAGACCTCCTGTGGGACCAGTGTAAGGAGAAGGACCGGGGAGCGGCGAGGGAGGCGGGAACTGCGACTGCGACGGGACAGGCGGAGGACACTCTAAGGAGGGAGCAGGACAAGGAGGAGGAGGCTGACCAAGAACCTGCTGGAGAAGCGGAACGAAGTACGGTCGGGGCCGCTCAGTGACTCCAGAACCAGGAGAGACGGCACCAGCACCCGCGGCAGCTCCAGCAGCACCAGCTCCAGGGTCCGCAGCACCAGCAGCAGCTCCAGCGCCAGGGTCCGCAGTACCAGCAGCAGCTCCAGCTCCAGGGTCCGCAGCACCAGCAGCAGCTCCAGCTCCAGGGTCCGCAGCACCAGCAGCAGCTCCAGCTCCAGGGTCCGCAGTACCAGCAGCAGCTCCAGCTCCAGGGTCCGCAGCACCAGCAGCAGCTCCAGCTCCAGGGTCCGCAGTACCAGCAGCAGCTCCAGCTCCAGGGTTTGCAGTACCAGCAGCAGCTCCAACCCCAGGGTCCGCAGCACCAGCAGCAGCTTTAGCTCCAGGGTCCGCAGCACCAGCAGCAGCTCCAGCGTCAGGGTCCGCAGCACCAGCAGCAGCTCCAGCTCCAGGGTCCGCAGCACCAGCAGCAGCTCCAGCTCCAGGGTCCGCAGCACCAGCAGCAGCTCCAGCTCCAGGGTCCGCAGTACCAGTAGGGACTCCAGCAACAGCAGCAGCACCTCCAGCACCAGGGTCCGCGACACCAGGCGCTCCACTCCGGAGAGTGCAGCGCCGCTCGTACCACTCGCGGATCCGCTCAAGAGAGGGCAGCTCCCGCTGAGGAGGGGAGGCACCAGCACCAGTCGCAGCAGCACTCCTGGTCCCAGAGGCACCTCTCCGGAGGCTGCAGTACTCTGAGTACCACTCACGCAGCCGCTCCGAGGAGAGAGCTCCCCCAGGCGCAGGACTCCCAGGCTCAGCACCCCCAGACTCAGCACTCCCAGACCCAGAACTCTGCAGCTCAGCACCCCCAAGCACAGCACCCCCAGGCTCAGTTCGTCCAGGCTCAGCACCCCCAGACTCCGCACCCCCAGGCTCCGCAACCGCAGGCTCCGCACCCCCAGGCTCAGCACCCCCAGGCTCAGCACCCCCAGGCTCCGCACCCCCAGCAGGACGAGAGTCAACAGCTACCTCAACAGGGTCAACCGGGTCTACCTGGGACACACCTGAGGGAGCGGCACCCTGAGGGGGGAGGGGGTCTACCACAGCAGCACCTGGTGCGAGGAAGAGAGGCGGGGGGGGGAGTGGGGCAGTGCGGTAGGGGAAGAGGCGGTAGTAGGGGACGGACTCGTCAAAAGTGACGTCCTGAGAGGCAAAGACCCGGCGCGAGGTGGCGTGGTAAAACTGCCAACCAGACGCGTCAGGGACAAAGCCAAGGAAGACACAGGGAACAGCGCGGGTGGAGAGCTTGTCCGCGGAAGCGTCGCGGACAAAAGCTCGAGATCCCCAGACCCGGAAACGCGACGCATCGCCAACCTCCCCCGTCCACAGCAGTGTGGGCGAGGTCTCCGGCATGGAGACACGGGGCCAGAGGTTGAGCTGATGCGCAGCGTACTGGACCGCAAACGGCCACAGAAAGTGGGGGGCAGCCGCATGGATCAAGGAGGTACGGGCGACCTCCATGACTAGGCCAATGCGGCGCTCCGCAACCCCATTCTGCTGTGGAGAGGCCGGAAGCGTGAACGACTGCTCAATGCCGTGCTCAGCACAGTAGGCTGCCAAGAGGTCGGAGGAGAACTCACCACCTCTGTCAGAGTGCAAGCGCAGGACAGGAAAGTCCGAGTGGAAACGCTCGCTGAGCTGGAGACGAGCTCTGCGGATCCAAGGGATCAAAACATCAGGGACCTCACCCTTGGTGCGCAAGGGGAAGACCGTGGTGTAACGCGAGTAGTCGTCAACAACTATCAGGAAGTACCTCTCCTGACCCTGACCACGGACGCGGGCTGGGCCCCACACGTCCATGTGGAGCGTCTGCAAGGGAGCAGTCGTCGGGGGAAAGGAGGAGGAGTGAGGAGCGGCACGATTCCGCCCCTCGACACAGGGAAGACAGGGAGGAGCAGGCGAGGGAGGGAGAGGAGGGAGGACCCTGGGAAGACCAGAGACAAGGTACCTGGAGTGCATGGCCCGAAGGCGCTGCACAGACGGGTGGCCAAGTCGGTGGTGCCAGAGGACAGTCTCGTGCGCCAGAGAGCGACACGAGCAGGGGGCCGACAGCTGACCTGACGCAGACGCAGACGCAGACGCAGCGACCTGAGGGGACTCAGTGGTCAGTGTGTACAGGTCCGACCCCGGCTGCCGAGTGAAGGTAGCCAAGTGGCGGCCCGTACGGGCACACGTGCAGTGCGTCACGCGCTCGTAGGCCGGGGTGAACTGGTGAACACCCGCGTCCTGGAGCGCACACCCAGCCACCAGGTTCGTAGAGAACGAGGGGAGGTGGAGACCGGACAGTGTGCCCGACGGGACCGCAGGACAGGGAAGGACAGTGGAGGAGGTCGCCACGACCGGTCCCCCGGAGACAGCAACTGGCCGAGCAAGTGGCTCAAGGGCAGTGCGGTCACGAAAGAAGCAGCGAGAAGCACCTGAGTCCAGTGTGAAGGTGTGCAGTGCTGCAGTCGACTCAGTACCAGTGGGCGCAGACGCACAAGCACCTAGAGCAGCAGCTGCACCAGCACCTGAGGTAGCAGACACGCGCGGACCTGAAGCGGCAGACTCACTGGTCCTAATGCCCGGGTCGGGCGGAACACACAGGTACTCGGCACCCTCTCCACTAGTAGACATCACATACATGGCAGTGAGAATAGCATCAAAGTCTAGAGCATAGATATCAATCCCCTTCTTCAGGAGATCAATCCAGCGGGGCAGCTCAGAGGCCTGAGGGAACTGAACACGCCAAGCGTCGTCGAGACGAGAGAAGCAGCGCTGCGCGGTGTGGGCCCTCCCACACGTCTGACCAGCGCGGTCACCAGTGCGGATGACGTACGTGCAGCTAAGCCCACCCCCCCCCCCCCGTGCTGAGCGTACCACTCACGGACCTCCTGGGGCGACGGAGTGTGCTGCTGGCTCTGGCCACCGCCAGCGCCTCCACGACCACCACCTCCGCTCCCACCTCCTCGACCACCCCAACCCGCGCCGCCTCCACGTCCACCGCCACCCCCACCACCGCCCCCGCCTCTGCCACCTCCCCCGCCGCTGCCGCCACCCCCCCCACCGCCACCACTCACCCCTCCAGCCCCGCCACCACCCCCACCGCCGCCACCGCCCCCACCACCTCCTCCCCCACTGTGACCTCCGCCTCCCTTGCCCCCTTTGCCCTTGCCGCTGCGGCGTCCGCTCGAAGTAGACGCAGTCCCGACCTTCTCAGCACCAAGGAGGTCGACAGCAGCAGCAGAGGCGACAGAGGGAAGAAGGGGGGAAGGAGAACACCCCTCAAAGAACGGGGTGCGGGGGTCGCCACGAGAGGCACCTACAGCGACTATGCTAGCCTCAGCTGCAAGTAGTTCCTTCTCGAGGAGGGCAATGGTGAGCTCAGTAGGGCAGCGAGCTAGGAAGGAATCCCTGACTGCACGCAGAGAGTCAGGGAGGCGGGTGACTAGGTGGTAGAGAGTGAGCCAGAGCGGGGGAGGGTTCTTGGCAAGGAACTCGGCGGGCATGGCAGCACGGAAGCGGGCCTCACTAGTACGGAGGTGGGTGATGAGGTCAGCGACTGTGTGGAAAGAGGACAGGTCGGGGAACAGGTAGGGAAGCGAGAGACGGCCTAGAGCGGCAGAGGCAGGCGAGGAGTAGCGGGCAACGACAGCTTTGTACAGGTCCTGTGCAGTCTTGTGCTGGCCAAAGTGCTCGCGCTCTTCTAGCGGCAGGGAGTTGCGAATAGCAAAGCGAGCGTGGGCGTCACGAGTCTGCCACTGTGAGCGGGCTGTCGGCAGTAGCAGCAGGCGCAGGGGCATGGCCTAGGGCGTGATCGTACAGTGAGATGTCTTCCTTGGCAGTGAGCTGTAGGAAAAGGTGCAGGTCATCTAGCCAGGTGTCAAATTTCACTGGACGTCCCTCAGTATCGAAAGCTAGCACGGGAGGACTAGCCATAGTAGCAGTAGCAGCAGTAGCAGTAGGCGCAGGTAGGGCGGCGCGGCTCGGTTAGGGCGGCGCGGCTCGGTTAGGGCGGCGCGGCTCGGTTAGGGCGGCGCGGCTCGGTGCGGGCGGGGCCGTCGCGGTCGTGCGCGGGGCAGGCAGGGGCGGTGGGTGGGGTCGACGGGGCCAGCGGGGCCTCTAAGGGGCGGTACGCGGGGTCGACGGGGCCCCTAGCGGGCGGCGCGCGGGGCCGACGGGGCCTCTAAGGGGCTGCGACGAGGTCGACGGGGCCTCTAGGGGCGGCGCGCGGGGCCGACGGGGCCTCTAAGGGGCTGCGACGGGGCCGTAAGGGGCCTCTAGGGGCGAGCGCGGGGCCGTAGAGGGGCCGATAGGAGGCGAACGCGGGGCCGACGGGGTCGCTAAGGGGCGGCGCGCGGGTCGCTAAGGTGCGGGTCGCGGGTCGCGGGGCCTTAGGGGGCCGTGAAGTACGAAGCGCTCTAGGGCGCAGGTAGGTAGGTAGGTAGGTAGGTAGGTAGGTAGGTAGGTAGGTAGGTAGGTGGGCCCTAAAAAAAAAACGGTCCTAGCGAAGGACCTGCTCTGAAACCATGTTGAAACTAACTGGCAGGAATGAGAATGACTAGCAAGAATGTGAGTACAAGTATGCAACCCTAGAATTTGTGTACCCCCTAAAGGCTAACCCACTGTAGCCTAAACAACAACAACAGATATAATGTTTGACACGCTATTTGTACTTCCGCTGCCATCGCCTCCGCCGCCATTACTAGGATGGTGCGTTGCTTGACTATCGGACGGCTAGAAGGATCTGGGAGTCAACGCGAATCCAGTCAACATGGAGGGGGTTGGAAAGAGGAGGAGAAAAGATTGGAAAGTCGGCGCGCCACTGTTGACTGTCGCTTGGGGGTGATTGAGTCAGCGTTGTGGTCAAAGTGTTTATAGTGAACTTCGGTACCACCGTTACGGGGGACTTGAGTAGTTTGCCGCACACCATTAACTTCATACAACAGAACATGTATTATCTAAAAATGACAACTGAATGAAGTTGTTGAATCATGGGAGTCTCACATTGTATATTGTTCTATTAATTATTCAAATACTAAAGTTTTTACTCTCATCACTGTACCAGTCCCTACCGTCAAGTCATATTATCCTCAACTAGTCCCTATATTTCTTTTTTTATGCATGAAAGTATGTAAATTTGCCAACGCCCTTCATTGTATTCCTTGCATGGCCAAGCCCTTCTGTTTTTGTTGTTTCTGCTGCGATCAGCGGTTGATCGTAACCAGGATCACCTTAGGAAGGTTCGCACAAAGTAGGTGTGTTGGTAGTGGGCCCTTGACCTCGAATCAGAGTGAATGTAAAATGACCGAGATGTTTAAAAGCATGCAAATACAAACATATAAATAGAAGTACAAGGGGAATACCAATCGTCCTAGCTAGCCATGTACTCTAAGGGGTACATTCCCTTATTCAAATTCAAACCCAGCAGTGCGGCTCGAATACCGTAGTTACGAAACTGTTCCCGCCAATTCCCTCGTTCCTGCAGCTTGTCCGATGTCGTCTGTTCCGACGGTCCAGATCCGTTCCAACTGTCAGCGTCACTTCGAGTCAATTCTGACTCTTCAGATTCTCCAGCTCTGATACTTTGTGCTTCGCTTGCTGCTGTCAGGAGTGCACGGTGATCTTCTTAATTTATCATTCATAACACCCCCCTTCACTCCTGATCGTTGCTCGACTTGACCCGCTTGACCACTCCGCTGAGTTTGGAGCACTGCTGGTACTGCTGGCGTGGCAGTCACTTCGTTAGGAAGTCAGATGCCATGTCACCTGTTGGGCAGTACGTCAAGTCCACCTTCCCCTTGTCCACTTCGTCCTTGACGAAGAAATACCGCAGCGCGATGTGTTTGGTGCGGTTGACGAATCCAGGCTTGTTCGCGATGCGGATCGCGCTCTGGTTGTCGCTGCTAGAATAACAGAAGGATCGAGGTGGATAGGATAAGCCTTGCTAAGTGTTGAAAGGGAAGACTGAAAAGTCTTTGAGTAGTGACCTTGTTTATCTTAATTGAAGGAGAACAAGATGATTTGAGGTAGAGTTACAAAGAGAGATAAATAGATACCTAGCTAGCCATGTACTCTGAGGGGTACATTCCCTTATTGCAACTGTATTGCATAACTACAGTAACTGTGACTATTGCCATTCTTTTACAGTTACTTGGTTGCATTACGTAACCTCTGATGCGGTTGTTGGTTGGTCAACAGTCACGACTGTTGACTTTCGGTGACTGTTGACCTTCGGGTGGCTAAATGTTGTCCTTTGGGTGGCTCTTAACCTACCGAGTACTCTATATGAGCTTGCAGCGATACTGATACAGTAGTATTGTTTCGTTATGAGGTGGTGCGCTAGGGGAAACCTTCGGAAATGTTGTAGTAACCTTTTGGTTATTCCAACACTCCCCTTCATTCCTGAAGGTGAGCCACGTGGGATTTCTTCGAGATCCCGCAGAGGTCGATGCAATGCTGGAACTTTTGACGTGGCAGATTGTTCGTCAGGAAGTCAGCTGCCATGTCACCTGTTGGGCAGTACGTGAGTTTTACCCTCCCCTTGTAAATCTTGTCCTTGACAAAGAAGTAACGAAGTGCGATATGCTTCGTGCGGTTCACGAAGCCAGGCTTGTTCGCGATTTTGATCGCGCTCTGGTTGTCGCAGAGTAACGTGAAGTGCCCATTCATCGTCACTTTTGCTTCCTGCAGAAGCTCCATCAGGTGCAATCCTTCGCGAACAGCTGTGCTGGCGGCGATGAACTCAACTTTGGCTGACGAAAGGGCGATGAGTTCCTGCTTCTGGGAATTCCAGGAGATGAGTCCGGGGGGTTGAAGCTGAAAAGCGAATCCTGTGCGGGAGCGCCTGTTGTCAGTGTCTCCTGCGTGGTCTGCAGCTGTAAGGTGGTGGTGAGGTTAGCTTCGTAGGTGAGGCCGACGTCAGGGGTAGAGACGAAGTATTCAAGTGCTCGGCGTAGGTCCAATAGATTCTCCCCTTCATGTCGCTTCAGGTACCGTGCGAGCTGGCTTACGACGTAGGAGAGATCCGGCCGGCAAGTGACGCCGGCGAACAGGAGACATCCCAGCTGCTGCTGATAGAGACGATGGTTTTCGATGGAGAGCGGTGTGCTATCGGGTTCATGGTTAGAAGGAGGAGTGTGGAAAGGGGTGGTGAGGTTGATTGGCGCGATGGCGAACTTCTTCGCCAGTCTTTCCGCATACTTCGCGGCGGAGAGGTGAATGGAGGAGGCGGACTGAGTGATATAGAGCCCCAGGAATTGCGTGACGTTGTGATTGACTGTCACTTCTAGCTTCTCCTTAATGTCTGCCTTGAATCGTTCGAGCAGTTCTGTGTCGTCGTCGGTGTAGAGTAGATCGTCGACATAGGCGACGAGGAGAATGAATTTGCCGCGCGACTCCTTACGGTACATCCCGAGGTCATGTGGTAGTTGCTTAAATCCGAGCTCTGTGAGGACGGTATGGAGGTACTGCTGCCACAGTCGAGGCGCCTGTTTGATCCCATAGAGGGATTTCTGGAGAAGGCAGACGGCGCCGTCAGCTTCTTTGAAGGCATGTGGCTGTTCAACAAAGATGGTGGCATCGAAGTGAGCGTACACGAATGCACTGCCGACATCGATTTGACAGAGCGGACGCTGCTTGACGGCGGCGATGTAGATGAGAATGCGCACTGAAGTGTGTCGACTGACCGGCGCGTAAGTCAGATCAAAGTCCACCAGATGAGTTTCTTCGAAGCCGCGGACAACCCATCGTGCCTTGTACTTGTCAATGGAGCCACCCGCGAGGGTTTTAATGCGGAAGACCCATTTGCCGCTGAGGATTTTTCTCCCCTTTGCTGATGATCGTGAAACCGGCTTCCATGTTCCGCGTTTCTTCAGCGCCGTGACTTCAACAGCCATGGCTACTTTCCATTTCTCGCTGTCGGGGCCGAACAGAGCTTGGCGGACGGTGGTTGGTTCTTTGGGGGAGGTGTGGCGAACAGCAACAGCGAGCCCGAGTATGCGGAGACCAGTTTCGTCGGTCTTTTTGTAGTGGAGACGATTGTAATCATGGAAGCTGGTAACCTCGACGACGTCGTCGTTGCTGTCGTTGCTACTGCAGATGGTGTCTTGCAAGGCGTTTGGAGCTGGTAACTCGGCATCCGGAGATCGGCGCGCCTCACTGTTGTAGTTGTGGGCTTCTCGAGTTGTATCATTAGGATCGAATTGGGAGACAGGTATGAAGGTTGGAGTGTTGAATGGGCGTATAAGGGGGATGCTGGGGGAATTGTCAAATTGTGTGACATTTGCTGGGTCAGCATCTACCGCCAGGTCAGCTTCATCGTGGGAGGTGGCGAAGCTGCGGTGGCCTTCAAAAACCCTTTCTGGTGCCCTGTAAGCTTCGCGGTGTTCCTTGAACAGTGGTTGTGTCAGTTTCTTGTAGAAGATGCAGTCACGTGATTTTGTCACTTCGTGTGTCGCGTAGTTCAGAACGATCTACGCCTTGTACTCCGTTTCGATCCCGAGGTGGATGCCCCATCGTGCCCGGTCAACAAACTTTCCTGTCCTTGCTGTATGCGGCCTGTAATGTACCATGCAACCGAACACTCGAAGCAGACGCGTATCTGCTGTTCTGTCCGTCCATGCCTTGTAAGGATAATTGTTGTTCTGAAGGCTTCGGAAAGTCAGCAGGTTGTGCAGCCGAACAGCGTGGTTCATCGCAAATGGCCAATATCTGGTTGGGATGGCCGACTGCTTCATCAGGGCCCTCATCCTTGTAGCGAGGCTCCTGTTTGTCCGTTTTGCGACTCCTTGCTGTTCGTGAGCGTAGGGCAGGGACACCAGGTGCTCAATCCCCTTCTGCTTGAAGAGTTCCTTGAACTCTGCTGAGAAGAACTCCAAACCCCCGTCTGTCTGGTAGCTTTTCAGCTTTGGTCCAGATTGACGCTCAGCCTGCTTCATCTACGCCACGAAGCACTCGAAGGCAAGAGAACGACAGTCGGTGTTTATGGCCCAGACGTAACGTGTGCACGCGTCGATAAAGGTGAGCGTGTACAGTTCACCGTCGAGCCCTGAGTCGCTGAGCATCGTGAAGTCGCTGTAGACTTTGTCCAACGGCTTGTAGCATTCGTATCCCGGGGGTAAGTCGAAAAAGGGCTTGTGGGTGAGTGATGCGGTTGGGCAGACGGTGCATGGCGGGTCAGCTGAGTCCGCGGTGAGTGAGCCTTCCCGGGGCAGGAGCAACGCGCCGTCGTCGAGGACTCCGGCATTGAGTGAGTTCTTGAGTGTAGCGTGTGAAGAGTGTCCGAGTCGCTGATGCCAGGTTTCGGGATCCGCGCGGTACCCGACGTTTCTCTGATAATTTTTGTACAGTGCCAATGCGTCATTTTGCTCCTTTTCAGGTCCGATGTCAATGGCGGCACCAACGTCGGTTGCGAGGGCTCGAGCGGAGCGTGCGGAATTCCAATGATGTAGTCCGTGTCAGCGGCATGAACTTGGTCGCCGGTGATGAGCGGATGCGGTGATGGTGGTGATGGTGGCCTGGGCCAGTCGGAGACGGGGAGTCCTGACATCGGGATTCGAAAATAGCTGTATTCGGCACCGATGACTTCAATTTGTTGAGGCCCCTGTTCTGGTGCCGGCGGCTCTTCGGTAGGTTTTGGTAATTCTGCTGCTTCCCCGAAGAGCTCATAAGTCACTTCTTCTTCTGAATCCTCTGCTGTGGGTCTTGGTGTGTCAGGGGCGTACTGATCGGGAAGAGGAGGTCCGCCCCAGCTGGTGCCACGAGTTGCCCAGTACGGGTCGACTGCTGCAACTTTTGCAGGGGGGGGGTCCCGTGGCTTCGTCGTAGCTTCATGGCCCCCATCCTTCATCGGTTGAGGTTCCCCAGTTGCCTCCAGTGGCGCCTCCTTCTTCGGATGCTTGAGCAATGCCCCAGCCGCCTGCAGCTGCTTCTTCTGGAGTTAGGATTTCCCCCCATGGCCCGAGCGTGGGGCCGGGACTTCCCCATCCCGTTCCAGTTGCTTCGCTTCCTCCGGTGGTTGGTTCTGCAGGTGCTCACGTGCCACAGTCTTTGTCTTCTTCCATTGTGGCAGGTCCGGTCTCTGCAGGATTGGAGGTCGAGGCAGTGGGGACCCTGCGCAATCGCAGGAGTCCATCTGAGGCGGGTCGCTCGAGGTCCATTTCTCTGGGGTGTGACCATGTCGGCGGCTCCGTGGGAGATGTTTTCAGAAGCAGAGTGCGGTCGGAGTCTCCGGTGGTGCCCTGAGCCGAAAGCTGCAGCACGAAGACTCCGTCGTCGCCTATCGCTTTGCCGATATAAGAGTTGTTGTAAAACAGCTCAAAGGTTTTGTCCTTGTGGTTGCTACGGATGTCGACTTCGCACCGCATGAGTTGCGCCGAGGAGAGCAGGTTGTAGTGCAGATCCGGAGCGACCAGTACATCTCCGATATGGATGGTGAACTTGGTGTCATCAGCTTCAAGGTAAACTTCACCGATGTCGTATGCCTTTAGCTCGCCGTTGTTGGCGACTGTGATTTTGCATGGTCGCCGCATACGTCGGGAGTTGCTGATAAATGTCGGTGATCCCACCATGTGTTGCCCGCAGCAGCTGTCGAGGTACCAGGTGTTGATGCTCTCGCGGCCTTGGCGCGCAATATTGGCGATTTTTTGTGTAACCACGCGGTCGAAGTCGCGGGAGTACAGTGAGAGAGCGAAGTACCTGTTTGCGGAAATACTGGGAGGAGATTCCGGTGTTGGTGGGGGCAGCTCAAAGTCTGGCGGGATTTTTGTTGGTCGGTTGGCCCAACTGTTGATGGTGGGGTCGTTGTCCGGACTAGGCGCAACGGGGTTGATGGGCGCAATAAGAAGATACTCGATGTTGTCGTAGTATCGAATGCCTCTGTGACGGCGCGCCATGCAACTCATGATTGTCCCCTTGCCTTTGTCCTTGTTTGTGATGCGCGCAGGCGTTTGCGAGGTGCTTGCGACGGAGGGAGGCGATACGGTAGATGTCGCAGCAGGAAACGTCGATGGTGCTGTGGGCTGCTGGTTGGAGGAGTTGCGCCTCTCATCGGCAGCTTTCCGCTTGTAGCCCTGATCGATAGTGTGGCCGGGTTTCTTGCAGTATTTGCAGAATGTTCCCTTCTTTCCACGCTGCTCCCCTTCAGTCGCACCAATGAAGAACACTAACTTCTTCTGTTTAGTGTTCTTTTCATTGTACAGATCGATCTCCTTTTGTTTGGAGATAAGCGTCGCGCATAAGGCAGACTCACAAATGGTTGCTCTTGCGCGAAGTAACGACTGACATTGGCGCCAGTCGGGTCCGAGGCCGGAGATGACTATCGAGATGAACATGTCATCGGGGACAGTTCCGCCACACTTCTTGATGTGGTCGCGCAGATTGCGACACCGATTGATATATGGTCCCGCTTTCTCCCCCTGTTGCATTTTGACCGAAGTCAGTTGGCCGAGTAGGCGTCTCATTGTGACTGGATCGGTTGCCATGTATGAGTTGCGCAGGTGTTCCCAAGATGCGTGCGTGGGGGCCCACTCAGATTTATAGGAGCGAATGTCAAGCTGCTCGGAGGGGGAGAGATTTCGAAGAAGAGTGGTGTACGCAAGAGGGGATTCGTGGTAATACAGGTGCTTCTCCTGGATGGTCCCTTCCGATGGAAAAGGTAGGCTTCCGTCGTAGTACATCCACATTTGGGCAGTTGTTGCGAGGAGCTCAAATTCGAAGCTCCACGTGTAGAAATCCTTGCCGTCGAAGGGAGCCGAAGTCTTCAGCTTTGAAGTCAACACGAACTTTGTTTGCATGGTAGCAATTGTTTCTGAATTCTCGCGTTGAGGGTTGTCGAGTGCAGGAGCAGAAGCTTGACGGTTGTCAAAGGTGAAGAACCTCTCGGAGTTGACGCGGCGGTCTTCTCCTAGGAGAGGCAGTCCAGCAACTCTTCTGGTGTAGCTTGAGCCGTCAATGCTCATTGCTTGATGGCTCTCAAGAGCGTTGATGCGAGCTACTAATTGCTCGACGACAGCGGCGCTGACGGAGGTCATTGCTGATGGCGCATTAGTCGTTGCTGGTGGTGGGCCCGGAGAGTCTGCAGTGGCTTTCCCTTCAGGAGCCATGATGGTGCAGGCTTGTAATTTATTGAATGATTTTATAAAGAGTTTCTTCTAGGAAGAACAAGAACTTGGCAGGTCTTATAATCCACTCTAGCTCTCATACCATGCTAGAATAACAGAAGGATCAAGGTGGATAGGACAAGCCTTGCTAAGTGTTGAAAGGGAAGACTGAAAAGTCTTTGAGTAGTAACCTTGTTTATATTAATTGAAGGAGAACAAGATGATTTTTTCAGAATAACTGGGCAAGAAAAATGGATGCATTGAATGGAACAGTTGGGTACAAGTAGCAAACCCTAGTTGGGGTGGTACCCCATATTGGCTACCCCACTACAGCCTACCAACATATAACACATTACACTTTAACACACCCCCATAGGCAAAGTGGGGGAGAACAAAGGGTCACAAGACCAGTCCAGCAAAGCAACGCAAGCCCAGGGTGGATCACAACGTCACCACACTCCGAGCACAAGCAAAGGCCACAAGGCCAGTTCACATGCAGTGCTAGATATAGTACAAGACAAGCAACACAGTGATCAAAACCTAGCAAGCAAGCAACAAGATATATATAAAGTACAGTACAAAGAATGTCAAGCAGTGAGCAAGTGAGGAAGTACAGTGCCGCTGATGATCACTAGGCGGGAGCGCCTTGGTGAAGATATCAGCAGTGTTGGCCTTCGAGTCCACGTACACAAGCCGAAGCTGACCGCGCTGCTGAAGCTCTCGAGCAAGAAAGTAGCGAAGAGCAATGTGCTTCGTCCTGTGCTCCAGTCTGTGCTCCTGACACAAGGCAAGAGCCGCCTTGTTGTCACCGTACAGAACTGGAGGAGAACTAGGCCGCTCTCCCAAGTCAGTCAGCAGGTAGGTGAGCCAGCGTAACTCCTGTGCAGCCATGGCTGTGGCGTAGATCTCAGCCTCACAACTAGAGCCGAGAACAGAGGAAGAGCGGGTGGACCGCCACGAGACAGAACCAGAGCCAAGGCTGAAGGTGTAACCCTGTGACGACCGCTGCGTAGCCAGGTCGTCCACCCAAGAAGCGTCCGAGTGACCAGTGAGGACAACTCTGTCGCGTCCTCCAAGCACCAGCCCCATGCCTGATGTACTGCACAAGTAACGCAGCACCCTCTTAGCAGCCTCCCAGTGCTCTCGCCTGTGTCTCCCAGGCGCAACGTAACGAGCAAGGATGCTAAGAGGGTACGCGAGGTCAGGTCGCGTGCAAGTCATCAGGTACATGAGGCAGCCTACAAGCTCTGGGTACGGGCCACTCGGCTCTACGGACTCGTCCGAAGGTGGAGCTGAGAGCGAGTGGCTGGTAGCCAGAGGTGTGGCCTGTGGTGAGGAGAACTGGAAGCCGAAGCGCTGAAGGACCTGCTGCACCATGTGTGACTGAGTCAGGGTGATGGTGCGGCGAGCTCTGTCCCGGGTGATCTGCAAGCCAAGATAGCTACGCAGTTCACCCAGGTCAGTGCAGGTGTGTCTCTTCTGCAGCTTCGACTTCACAAGAGCGAGTGCCTCAGTGTCAGCAGTAGCAAAGACCAAGTCGTCGACGTACACGAGAATGTAGAACGGCGGCAGCGACGTGTCTGTGCGCAGAAACCTCGACGGGTCTGCAGTAGACGGCGCGAACCCAAGAGCCGCAAGTGTAGTCCTCAGTGTGTCGTGCCACTCACGTGGCGCCTGGCGGAGACCGTAGACTGGCCGGCGGAGGCTCCACTGGGTACCAAGGGGAAACGACCCAGTAAAGCCAGGTGGGCGGCGCAGCCAGATCTCCTCGTGCAGGCTGCCCTGCAGGAACGCTGTGCTGAAGTCAAGAGAGTGAAGCTCGTAGTCACGCTGAGCAGCAACGTGCAGCAGAACCCGAAGAGTGGTCATCTTCGGGGTGGGAGAGAAGGTCTGGAAGAAGTCGACCCCCTGACGCTGACTGAAGCCTCTAGCAACGTAACGAGCCTTGAAGACAGGCGGAGAACCTGGCGGCCGCTTCACCCTGAAAATCCACATGCCATCGACGATGTTCGCCCCAGGAGGGGGAACCTCGTCGACGTAGGTGCCTGTGGACTTCCAGGATGCCATCTCTGCGTCCATGGCTGTCTGCCACTGAGAGGAGTAGGGACCCGAGATCGCCTCTGCGTAAGTGCGCGGAGTGGGGATGTCTAGTGCATCCGGGTCTCCCTCAGGGGCAAGCAACCAGGCCACGAGATGAGGTACAGCAGCCGCAAGAGAGTCAAAGTCCTCCTGCCTGTCCTCAAGGACGTCCGTGCCAAGAGCACACTCATCCCCGACGGACGGAGGACAGACAGACGCAGACTCAGACTCAGCAACAAGGCTAGCAGCGTAGTATAGACGACAGGCAGCAGCAAAGTCAACCAACTCAGCGACCAGAGCAGACGCAGCCGAGGACTCAAAGGTAGGGTCAGTGACAACAGTAGCTAGGAGACGCGTGACAGTAGGGTGCTCAGCGCGATACCGGTCAGACTCAGGGTCCGGAACGGCAGGCAAAGAGGACGCAGGAGGAGACGGTAGAGGGACACGCCGAGGAGCAGTAGAGGGACGCAGAGTCATGTAGTGAGTGCCTGGGACAGGAGGAGGACGCTCACGACGGACACGACTACCAGTGCGAGCAGGACGAACAGGCGACGTAGGACGAGACTCAGGCTCACGACGCTCTGCAAGACCTCCTGTGGGACCAGTGTAAGGAGAGGGAGCAGGGAGAGGCGAGGTAGGCGGTAACTGTGACTGCGACTGGACAGGCGGAGGACACTCTACGGAGGGAGGAGGACAAGGAGGAGGAGCCTGCCCAAGAACCTGCTGAAGGAGCGGTACGAAGTACAGTCGCGGCCGCGCAGCGTCTCCAGAAGCAGAAGAGACTCCAGCGGCCGGGTCCTCAGCACCAGCAGGAGCTCCAACGTCCGGGTCCCCAGCACCAGCAGCAGCGCCACCGCTCGGGTCCTCAGCTCCAGCAGCAGCTCCACCAGGTGGGTCCGCAGCACCAGCAGCAGCGCCACCCCCAGGGTCCGCAGCACCGCTAGGAAGAGCACCCCCAGAGGCGGTAGCTCCAACTCCGCTAGCACCGCCAGCGCCAGAGTCCCCAGCTCCAGCAGCTCCAGTCGTAGTGCTCCCAGAACAACCAGTCCCGGCAGCTCCAGTACCCCCAGTACGAGCACCCCCAGGACGAGCAGCTCCAGCACCCCCAGCTCCAGCCGAGCCACGAGGACGGCGAAAGCGCCGGACGTACCAGTCACGAAGCTGCTGCGGTGTGAGAGACTGCTCAGCACCCCGAACCGGAGCACCCCCAGACGCAGCAACCCGAGGCTCCGTAGGCTCAGTAGCAGCACCCCCAGGCTCAGTACCCGCAGGCGCAGCACCCCCAGACTCCGCACACGCAGGCTCAGCACTCCCAGTCGCAGCACCCCCAGGCACAGCACCCCCAGGCGTCGAACTCTCAGGCACAGTACCCTCAGCCCCAGCACCCGCAGTCCCAGCACTCCCAGGCCCAGCACTCCCAGCAGCACCACCTGCAGCAGCACCTGAGTCACCTGTGACCTCGACAGGCTCAGCGACGGGAGGAGGGTCTACCTGAGAGACACCTGAAGGAGCAGGACCCTGAGGGGGGAGGGGGTCTACCGGAGGGGGACCAGGAGCAAGGAACAGCGGCGGGGGAGGGAGGGGGGCAGTGCGGTAGGGGAAGAGACGGTAAAAAGGGACCGACTCGTCAAAGGTGACATCCTGAGAGGCGAAGACCCGGCGCGAGGTGGGGTGGTAAAACTGCCAGCCAGGCGCGTCAGGGACAAAGCCAAGGAAGACACAGGGAAGCGTGCGGGAGGAGAGCTTGTCCGCGGACGTATCGCGGACAAGGGCACGAGCACCCCACACCCGGAAGCGCGACGCATCGCCAACCTCCCCCGTCCAACGCAGTGTGGGCGAGGTCTCCGGCAAGGAGACACGGGGCCAGAGGTTGAGCTGATGCGCGGCGTACCGGACAGCAAACGGCCACAGAAAATGGGGAGCCGCCGCGTGGACCAAGGAGGTACGAGCGACCTCCATGACCAGGCCAATGCGGCGCTCAGCAACCCCATTCTGCTGTGGGGAGTCCGGAAGCGTGAAGGTCTGCTCGATGCCCTCCGCCTGACAGAAGGTCCTCAAGAGATCGGAGGAAAACTCACCACCTCTGTCAGAGTGCAGACGCAGGACAGGAAGATCCGTCTGGAAACGGCGGCGGAGCTGGAGACGAACTGTGCGGATCCAAGGGATCAGAACAGCAGGGACCTCACCCTTGGTGCGCAAGGGGAAGACCGTGGTGTAACGCGAGTAGTCGTCGACAACCAGCAAAAAGTACCGCTCACCGCCCTGACCACGAACGCGGGCTGGGCCCCACACGTCCAGGTGGAGGGTCTGCAGAGGAGCCTCTGTCGGGGGGAACGAGGAGGAGTGAGGAGCGGCGCGCTGCCGCCCCTCGACGCAAGGAAGGCAAGGCGGTGCAGGCGAGGCAGGGAGGGGAGGGAGGGACCTGGGAAGACCAGACACAAGGTGGCGACGGTGCATGCCACGAAGGCGTGGCAAGGAGGGGTGACCCAGGCGGTGGTGCCAGAGAAGAGTCTGGTGCGACAGGGAACGACACTCACAGGCGTGGGCTACCAGACCTGACGCAGACACCTGACCGACAGCAGCGACCTGAGGAGACGCAGTGGTCAGTGTGTAGAGACTCGACCCCGGCCGACGGGTAAACGTAGCCAGGTGACGGCCGGTCCTGGAGCACGTGCAGATCGCCACACGCTGTCCTCCAGGGGTAAAGGTGTCAACCCACTGATCCTGGATGACAGCGTTGCTCACCAGGTTTGTCGAGAACGAGGGGAGGTGGAAACCCGACAACGAGCCAGACGGAACCGCCGGACAAGGGAGGACAGTGGTGGACTGGGCAAGGACTGGGCCCCCAGAGGGGTCAGCCAAGGAGACTGGGACCGGTGCAGGAAGCGGTGTGAGCTCAGTACTGTCACGAAAGAAGCAACGGGAAGCACCTGAGTCAAGGGTGAAGGTGTGACAGGCCTCAGCCGGTGCGGTACCTGAGAGAGCAGTCTCTGTGGGTGCTGTACCTGAGAGAGCAGACTCGCAAACAGCCGGGACAGCACTGGAGGGAGCAAGTACAGGGGGCACCATACCAGAGAGAGCAGACTCACTAGTACCCAGGGCAGCGGGCTCTATACCTGGGTCAGGCGGCACACACAAGTAACAGTCTCCCTCGGCACTAACAGTCAATGCATACATGGCAGCAATAATAGCATCATAGTCAAGAGCAAAGACATCAACACCAGCCCTCATGAGCTCAGCCCAGCGGGGGCGCTCAACATCCGCACCCATCTCCTCACGCCAAGCGTCGTCAAGGCGGGAGAAGCAGCGGTACGGGGTGTGGAACCTCCCACACGTCTGTCCCTTGCGGTCACCTGTGCGAATGACATAAGAACAGCGGCCACTGCCCCCCGACGTCCCACGCTGAGCAAGCCACTCACGAAGCTGCTGGGTCGTCTGGGGACGCTGCTGCTGCTGGGAGCTCTGGCCCGAGCCAGTGCCTCCACTCCGACCTCCGCCGCCACCACTACCACCGCTCCGACCGCCACCGCCACCACCGCCACCACCGCCACCACCGCCACCGCCGCCACCGCCGCCGCCGCCACTACTGCCACTGCTTCCTCCGCCGCCCCCGCCTCCACCGCCGACCCCACTCCCACCAGCGCTCCCGCCACCGCTCCCTCCAGCACCGCCTCCCCCCCCACCTCCCCCACCTCCTCCCCCCCCAGCGCCACCACCACCACCCTTGCCCCCCTTGCCCTTGCCGGTGCGGCGCCTCCCACCAGGAGCAGAAGCAGCGCCAACAGACTCAGCACCAAGGAAGTCAACAGCAGCAGCAGTAGCGTAGGAGGGAGCGAGGGGAGAGGGAGAACACCCCTCAAAGATGGGGGTGCGAGGAGCGCCACGAGCAGCACCGACAGCTACAATGCTCTTTTCGGCCGCGAGCAGCTGCTCCTCTAGGAGGGTGACTGTGAGCTCAGTGGGACAGCGAGCAAGGAAGTGGTCTCGAACTGAGCGGAGGGTGTCAGGGAGACGGGTGACTATGAAGTGGAGTGTCCAGTACAGTGGAGGGGGGTTCTTAGCGCAGAACTCGGTGGGAAGGGCGGCACGCAGGCGAGCATCACTAGTGCGAAGGTGGGTGATAAGATCGGCGACTGTAGCAAAGGTGGACAGATCGGGGAACAGGTACGGCAGCATGAGGCGGCTAAGCTCGGCTGTGGCAGGCGAGGAGTAGCGAGCAACGACAGCATCGTACAGGGCCTTAGCGGATTTGCAGTCGCCAAAATGCTCGAGCTCAGCTAGCGGCAGGTGACTGCGAATGGCTAGGCGAGCAGCTGCGTCACGAGTCTGCCAGTGGGAACGAACACTAAGCTCAGCTGTGGCAGGGGGGGCAGGTGCAGCACCAGACGCATAATCATAGAGCGACACATGCTCCTTGCTATCGCTCAGAAGGAACAGCTGCAGGTCATCCAGCCAAGTGGCGAACTTCACAGGGCGGCCCTCAGCATCGAACGACAGCACGCGGATGGAAGCCATAGCGACAGTGCGACTGAGCAAAGGAAGCTGCCACAGCGCTGCAGGTAGGTAGCTCGGCGGGAAGCGCGGCGGGCGGGCGACGCGGCGAGCAGGTAGTGCGGGGGGCGGGCTACGAAGCGGGCAGCGCGGTGGGCAGGCGGCGCTGCAGGCGGGAAGTGCGGCGGGCGGGCTGCGAAGCGGGCAGCGGGGCGAGCGGGCGACGCGGCGAGCGGGCAGCGCGGCGGGCGGGCTGCGAAGCGGGCAGCGGGCGGGCGGGCGACGCTGGCGGGCGACGCTGCGACGCTGGCGGGCGACGCTGGCGGGCGGGCGGGCGACGCTGCAAGCGGGCAGCGAGGCGGGCGGGCGACGAAACGGGCAGCGGGCGGGCGAGCGACGCTGCAAGCGGGCAGCGAGGCGGGCGGGCGACGCTGCGAGCGGGCAGCGCGGCGGGCGGGCGACGCTGCGAAGCGGGCAGCGGGCGGGCGGGCGACGCTGCGAGCAGGCAGCGCGGCGGGCGGGCTGCGAAACGGGCAGCGCGGTAGGCGGGCGACGCTGCGAGCGGGCGGCTCGGCGGGCGGGCGACGCTGCGAGGGGCGCGCGAGGGCGCTAGCGAGGGCGCGCGAGGGCGCTAACGAGGGGCGCGCGAGGGCGCTAACGAGGGGCGCGCGAGGGCGCTAACGAGGGGCGCGCGAGGGCGCTAACGAGGGGCGCGCGAGGGCGCTAACGAGGGCGCGCGAGGGCGCTAACGAGGGGCGCGCGAGGGCGCTAACGAGGGGCGCGCGAGGGCGCTAACGAGGGCGCACGAGGGCGCTACGAGGCTAGGGCACGGGGTAGCGTGGTAACCGCATGCGAGCGGTGGTGGGCCCTTAAAAAAAAAACGGTCGGTAGGTCCTAGGGACCTCCTGCTCTGAATACCATTTCAGAATAACTAGGCAAGAATGGATGCATTGAATGGAACAGTTGGGTACAAGTAGCAAACCCTAGTTGGGGTGGTACCCCATATTGGCTACCCCACTACAGCCTACCAACATATAACACATTACACTTTAACAGATTTGAGGTAGAGTTACAAAGAGAGATAAATAGATACCTAACTAGCCATGTAATTTGAGGGGTACATTCCCTTATTGCAACTGTATTGCATAACTACAGTAACTGTGATTATTGCTATTGTAAGGAATTTTTCGGAAACCAGGCTCGGTCCGCCGACCTCGCCTTCCGAACCATCACCGCGTCGCCTTCGGGTTTTCCAACCCCGAACCTGCACCCAACCACCCCGCAACCCCGCGACCTCGCCCTAGTTAGCATTGCTATATTAGTCCTAGGCCTCGCTATTTGCTCAGACGTTATGATCACTTCCGCGTTATTGAATTCTGCGCACTCTTTCCTTTCACAACTCATAACACTTGGTATCAGAGCTACTTTCCTAGGTTACCCTCGCGTTTCCGGGGTAGTTTGTAGAAGGGGGGCGATAGACTTGGTGGGCTGTAAAGCGGTCGGCCCGTGGAATAGATCCGATTATTCCACTCCGACTACGATAGCATTAACGCCTTCACCGAAGTCAGAAAAATCGCTAGCCACCCCCTGCCCGTTAGACGAAGCCTGCGACACATGGACCAGGCGGAGTTCAACGAGTTCATGCAACAGTTCCGGACGATGCAGGCCACCATGCAGACTATGTCTGCAGAAATGGAGCGTCTCCAGAAGGAAAACGCCGAACTACACCAGGCGCGTGGTGAAGCGCGCCAGGAGTCGCCTGTCGTGGACGACGCAAGTAGCAGCACTGCACCAGATGAGCGGGTCTGGAGTGAGCTGGAAGGCGAGATGGATGCGGACGAGGCGAGGCAGGCGCAGCAGCAACAGTCACCGCAACAGTCGCGTGCAGCGCCGACACGTGCAGCAGCGACGACGACGACAACGCCAGCAGCGATGCCAACAGTCCCAGTGGCAGCAACGACTTTGACAACTGTTAAAATCAAGCCGACAAACCCGCCCCCGTTTAACCCAAGCAACAAGTTCGTCACTGTTTCTGCATGGTTGTTCGGCGTGGATGTATTTTTCAATGCTGCCATGATTTATGACGATGCCACCCGCATTAATTTCGCAGTTTCACTGTTGCGAGGACCTGCGCTGGAGTGGTGGAGGCGAACGCTGCAGGACGAAGGGACTTCGGCAGGAATAGCACGTGCGAACGACGGGACTTCAACACCTGTCACGCATCGAGCAGCATCAATTTTCGGGACGGCTACGATACGCACATGGAGGGAGTGGGGCGGCGCCCTGCGAACCAGGTTCGAGCATATATCCGCCTCGGACTCTGCTCGCATGAAGCTGCGTGCCTGGAAGCAGCTGACTTCAGTCCAAGACTACACCAGCATATTCTCCAACTTGGCGGACCAAGTGGACGACATGAGCGATGCGGAGCGGTTGGATCGCTACGTGGCGGGCCTGAAATACGAGATACAGTACGAGGTCCGACGAACCTGACCACGCAGCTTCAACGACGCCGTCCGGGAAGCCGAGTCAACGGATGCGCTGATGCAGTGGGCGAGATCGAGCTCCCGGGAGGGCCCTCGATTTCGTGGATCGACTCAGCAGCCCACGATCAACGGCGTGGATGCACCAAGCCGAGCCCTTGGGCCGTGCTTCTTATGCAACCAGCTGGGCCACCTGAAAAAAGACTGCCCGAGGCTTAAGCAGGGGAAGAAGAACGACGGAGAAGGGTCGGGAAAAGATGTGAGTCAGTAGTAGGTGGGCCACCTACTGACGAGACCCTGTCGCCCGACAATCACCATCCACACCGAGTCGTGGTACCGATAAGAGCTATCAACCAGAACCGGACGAATAACGTGGGTGAACACGTGGACTACCCTGTGCTGGTGGTGGGGAGGGTTAACGGTTATAAAAAAAAAATCTTCGTTGACGGTGGCGCGAGCCACTGTCTCGTCAACCTGGCAACGACCAAAAAAATAGGGGTGAAGCTGACCAGGTGTCTGCCGGAGATCGATGCAAGGTTGGTGGACGGGACACCGCTGGCCATCCGAGATGAGGCGCGAAAAAATCGGATACAGTGTGGCGAAAAATTCGGGTTTGGCATGAAGATGTTGGCGACGACGTTGGACGGCTGCGATGTGCTGCTGGGGAGAGATTGGCTGCAGCGCTTCAATCCGACGATCGACTGGACGACTGGGGCGTGCGTCGTGCGAGGATATGGAAGGAAGACGACGCTTCCGAAATGGACGGAGCCGGAGCCGGTGACGACACGTGTCAACGCGGTCAACATGGCACGGGCGATGAACAGCGGCGCCCAGGCCATCTTGGTACACCTGTACGAGGTGGCAGATTCCGAGAAAATCGCGGACATCGACACCCTCTGCGCAGCAGTCCCCGAGGAGTTGGCGGGCATTATTCGGAAGTATCCCGAAATTTTCGCGGATGACCTCCCGGATGGCTTGCCCCCCCAACGCCCAGAAGATCATCGAATCCAGCTGGAGCCAGGCGCGCAACCTACTGTACGGACACAGTGGCGGCTCAGCCAACCAGAGCTCGCCGAGTTGCGGAGCCAGCTGGACTACCTACTAGCCAAGGGATTTCTACGGCCAAGCACGTCGCCGTATGCAGCGCCGATACTGTTCACGCCGAAGAAGGACGGGGGCCTACGCATGTGCATTGATTATCGGGCGCTGAATCGGGTCACGATAAAATCGCGTTACCCGATCCCGCGAACTGACGATCTGCTGGATCAACTTCGCGGAGCTCGATATTTCTCGAAGATCGACCTGCGAGGAGGCTACCACCAAATTCGCGTGTTCGCCGACGACTGCCCGAAGACAGCCTTTCGCATACGCCACGGCAGCTACGAGTTTACAGTGATGCCGTTCGGACTGAGAAACGCGCCTTCGACGTTTCAGCTGACAATGAACGGGATCTTCCAAGACATGCTGGATAAAAAAGTCATAGTGTACCTGGACGACATCTTGGCGTATAGCGCGACAAAAGAGGACCATTTGCGGGATTTAGAGGAGGTGTTCCGGCGTTTACAGGGGCATCGGCTGATTACGAAGGGGTCTAAGTGCGAGTTCCTAAAACCGGAGGTGGAGTTTTTAGGGCACGTGGTTTCCGGCGAAGGGATTAAAATCGACCCGCGTAAGGTGGACGCCATCGCTAAGTGGAAGCCGCCTACTAATATCCCTGAATTGCAAAGTTTTTTGGGGTTTGTTAACTACGTTCGTCGTTTTGTATTTAATATGGCAGGGATAACCAGGCCGCTGACCGACCTGCTGCATCACGACAGTCATTTTCGGTGGGGGGAGGGGGAGCAGTCCGCCTTCGACACGCTAAAAAATATCTTGGGTTCGCCCCCGGTACTCCGCCTCGCCGACCCATCTCGACCGTTCGAAGTCGTCACGGACGCCAGCGATTTCGCCGTCGGCGCCGTCCTGCTACAGGACTTCGGCAACGGGCTGCAACCCATCGCCTACGAGTCACGCAAGATGCAGCCACCCGAGCGCAACTACCCAGTCCACGACAAAGAGATGCTGGCCATCGTCCACGCATTTCGTACCTGGCGCTGCTACCTCACGGGAGCCGACGTGACCATTCGGACCGACCACAAATCGCTACAGTACATGCGCACGCAACCGACACTCAACCCGCGACAAATCCGGTGGTTGGACTTCCTCGAGTCCAATTTTCGGTACACCATCACGTACAAGAAAGGCGCCAACAACATCGCCAACGCCCTCACCCGACCATCCATGCAAAACGCGGCGGTACTAATCGCCCACACCAACCCGATGCTGACGGGACTATTCACCCACGGCTACAAGATCGACAGGTTTTTTCGGAACCCGCAACAACAGGCTGCCACGCCACACGACAAGTACTACTTAAAAGCCGGCACGAACCGGATTTGGGTACCAGCCTACCAGCCTTTACGGGTTTTTCGGATTCCTTACTGGGTCACACTGTACGCGTACAATCCCGATTTTCAGAAAACCAGGCTCGGTCCGCCGACCTCGCCTTCCGAACCATCACCGCGTCGCCTTCGGGTTTTCCAACCCCGAACCTGCACCCAACCACCCCGCGACCCTGCGACCTCGGCCTAGTTAGCATTGCTATATTAGTCCTAGGCCTCGCTTTTTGCTCAGACGTTGTGATCACTTCCGCGTTATTGAATTCTGCGCACTCTTTCCTTTCACAACTCATAACAGCTATTCTTCGACAGTTACTTGGTTGCATTACATAACCTTTGATGCAGTTGTCGGTTGGTCAACAGTCACGACTGTTGACTTTCGGTGACTGTTGACCTTCGGGTGGCCGTTGTCCTTCGGGTGGCTCTCAACCTACCGAGTACTCTGTATGAGCTTGCAGCGATACTGATATAGTAGTTTGCTTCGTTATGAGGTGGTGCGCTGGGAAACCTTCGGGATGCTGTAGTAACCTTTCGGTTATTCCTACAGTTGCAATGCAGGCGAAAAATTGGCGAGGCTGGGATTTTTGCTTCTTACAGGAATTCTTGCAGGTAGAGGCCTTCGCGAACTGCTGCTGTTGTGGCGATGAATTCGGCCTCGGCCGATGACAGGGCAACAAGTTCCCGTTTCTGCGAGTTCCACGAGGTTGGTCCTGTTGGCTCGAGGCGAAATAGGATCCCAATCCTGGACCGTCGATTGTCGGGGTATGCTGTGTGATCGGCGTCCATATAGCCGATGAGGTTGAAAGATGGGGTTGGCACTGTTGAGTAACAGAGCCCAATCGTGGGCGTTGAGATGAAGAACTGTAGAGCGCGCTGCAAATCTAGAAGGTTCTCAGCCGTCGGTTTGCGAGAGTACTGAGCCTGTTGGCTCGCGATGTAAGAAAGGTCAGGTCTGCATGTCACTTAGGCGAAGAGCACGCAGCCCAGCTGCTGTTGTTAAGTCTGAATTCCAACAGGGGACAGGGCTTTGATGTCGGGTTTGTGATTCGGTCCAGGAGTGCGGTACGGAGTGGAGAGCGGTGCGGGCGCAATGTTGAAGTGTTTGCCAAGTTCCTCAGCATACTTGGCCGCTGAGAGGTGAATGGCTTCCGACGCATAAGAGATATAAGTTCTAAGAACTGTTTCACGTCGTAGTTGCAGGTAATGTCGACGCGCCCCGCCAGGTTCTTTTCGAATTTCTGGAGCAGCTCGTTGCTCGACCCTATGTTGAGCAAGTCGTCGACGTAGACTGTAAGCAGAATGTAATCCCCACGGAAATCTCAGCGGTACATCCCAGGATCATGTGGCAGCTGCTTGAAGCCTATCTCGAGCAGTTTGTTGTGCAGGTACTGCTGCCAGAGCCTTAGCGCCTATTTAGTCCCAAAGAGGGATTTTCGTAGCTGGCACACGCGCGAATCTCCTTCGCCATACGTGTGTGGCTGCTCCACATAAATAACCGCATCTACTAACGAGTACAGTACCGCGTTCTTCACGTCAATGAAGCGAAGCGGCAGGTGTCTTGCAGCGGCGATGGCGAGCAGCATTCTGACAGAGGTGTGACGGCTGACCTGCGTGAAAGTCTGGTCAAAGTCGATGCCGTGCCTCTGGTCGTAGCCGCGTACGACCCAACACGCCTTGAAGCGTTCGATCGTGCCGTCCGCTGCAGTTTTCACGCGGAAGACACACTTGACGGAGAGAATCCTTCTTCCCTAGACTGTTGCTTGATCGACGAGTACCCATGTATCGCAAGACTCCAGCGCCCTGATTTCTGCGTCCATCGCTTCAAGCCACTCCTTGCGGTGTGGTCCCATGAGTGCTTGGCGCGGTTTTTTGGGTTCAATGATACGTGGCGCCATTGAGGTGGCGGTGTGGACCCCTAGCAGCTGCAGTCCGGAGACGGTGCTGTTGTGGCGGTGCTGCGCGATAACCTCGCGCACGTCATCGTCGTCACTCTCTGGTTCAGGTAGCGGTGGTGGCGCTGCGCCTCTTCCGCTTCCTATTGTTCTGGCGACTCCTCCTCCCGAGGGGTCTTCATCGTCATCGTCGCTGCTGTGGCGATCTCCTCCTCCCAACTCACCTTTGGTGTCTTGCTCCAGGATAGCTGCAGCTGCTTCGTCTTCGGGCGTTGCGTAGCTGTGCCCGTCGTTCGCGTAAATGCGGTTCGCATTCGTCCGCTCATCTTTGCAGAACTGTTCGAGGAAGAGTCACTCGTAGAAGATATGGTCGTGCCGATTTGTGACCTTATGGCTGATGAAATCCAATGTGAGCCACGCCTTGTGTTTGTGGCTTATGCCGAGGTGGATTCCCCAGCGTGCGCGGCTTGCGAATTTGCCGATGGTTGACGTCGGCGGACAATATTGCACCATGCAACCCCAGACGCGGAGCATGGATGTGTCGCCTTTGGTGCCCTTCCATTTCAGGTGCGGTGACAGATTGCCGGTGATCGCGGTGGTTGACAGCAGGTTGTGCACCCGCACAGCGTGGTGCATCGCGTACGTCCAGTACGTCGGCGGAAGTTTCGACTACTTAAGGAGCGCACGCACTTTTGTCATGAGTGTGCAGTTCGTGGGCTCAGCAACACCTTGCTGCAAGTGTGCGTAAGGGAGAGAACTGTGGTGCTCAATCCCTTTCTGTACTAAGTAGTCTTGCAGCTCCTTGCTGCGAAATTTTTCTGCGCCGTCTGACTGCCAAATCTTCAGCTTCTTCCCAGATTGCGGTTGCGCGTGCGCCAGCCAGAGACGGAATGCCTCGTACACCCTGCTGCGGAGTTCGACGTCAACTACCCACACGTAGCGGGGTCTCGTGTCAACAAACTTGAGAGTGTACTACTCCCCGGCGGCCGCTTCACCCTGAAAATCCACATGCCGTCGTTCGCCCCAGGAGGGGGAACTGCATCGACGTAAGTGTCTGTGGACTTCCAGGATGCCATCTCTGCGTCCATGGCTGTCTGCCACTGAGAGGAGTAGGGACCCTCAATCGCCTCTGCGTAAGAGCGCGGGGTCGGGATGTCTAGTGCATCCGGGTCTCCCTCAGGTGCAAGCAGCATGGCCACGAGATGAGGTATAGTGGTTGCAAGACACTCAAAGTCCTCCTGCCTGTCCTCAAGGACATCCGTGCCAAGAGCACACTCACCCCCGACGGACGGAGGACAGATAGACTCAGACTCGGCAACAAGACTAGCGGCGTAGTCTAGACGACACGCAGCAGCAAAGTCAACAAGCTCAGCAACTAAGGCAGACGCAGCAGTGGACTCAAAAGAAGGGTCAGTGACAACAGTGGCTAGGAGACGTGTGACAGTAGGGCTGGCAGCACGAACCAAGTCAGACTCAGGGTCCGGAACGTCAGGAAGAGAGGACGCCGGAGGAGACGGCAGGGTAACTCGCTGTGGAACAGAGGAATGACGTAGTGCCATAGTGTGCGTGTCAGGGACAGGTGGAGGACGAGGACGGGGAACACGACGAGCACGGCGAACAGTGCGAACAGGGGAGGGGGGGCAGGCAGCGGTGAGTCTGGAGGAAGGGCAGTGGACGAAGGAAGACTAAGAACCTGACGGAGCACCGAGGTAGGCGGTAGCAGTGACAGCTGCGGTGGCAGCAAGAAAAACGGTCGCTGCTGCACAGTGCCTCCAGCACCAGTACCGCAACCTCTAGCAGCACCAGCACCTCCAGCGTCTCCAGCTCCAGCAGCACCTCTAGTACCAGCAGCACTAGCACCTCCAGCGCCTCCACTACCTCCAGCTCCAGCAGCACCAGCACCCCCAGCTCCAGTAGCACCAGTACCTCCAGCGCCAGCACCTCCAGTACCAGCAGCTCCAGTACCTCCAGCTCCAGCGCCTCCAGCTCCAGCGCCTCCAGCTCCAGCGGCTCCAGCTCCAGCGTCTACAGCTCCAGCGCCTCCAGCTTCAGCGGCGCCACTCAGAAGGCGAGAGCGCCGACCAACCACTCGCGCAACTGTGGTGGTGAGACAGGCTTGCGCCGGCTAGATCGCTGCGGCGAGGCACCCAGAGAACCTCCAGCATCAGTAATTCCAGGACCAGTACCTCCAGTACCTCCAGCTCCAGAACCTCCAGCACCACCAGCTCCAGGACCTCCAGTGCCCGCACCTCCATCGGCAGTGTCTCCACCTCCAGCAGCGCCACTTCGAAGGTAGGTGCGACGAGCGAACCATTCGCGCAGCTGCTGTGGTGAGAGAGGCTCCCGCCGGCTAGACTGCTACGGCAAGGCACCCGTAGGAACTCCTAGGCTCAGCACCCCCAGACTCAGCACCCCCAGGCTCCGCATCCGCACGCTCAGCACCCCCAGACGCAGCACCTCCAGGAGCACCACCACCCCCAGCCGCACCAGAGTCGCCAGTGACCTCGACAGGCTCAGCCAAGGGAAGTGGGTCTACCTGAGACACACCTGAAGGAGCAGGACCCTGAGGGGGGAGGGGGTCTACCGGAGGGGGACCTGGAGCGAGGAAGAGCGGCGGGGGGGGAAGAGGGGCAGTGCGGTAGGGGAAGAGACGGTAAAAGGGAACCGACTCGTCAAACGTGACGTCCTGAGAGGACAGAACATGGCGCGAGGTGGGGTGGTAAAACTGCCAGCCAGGCGCGTCAGGGGGGAAGCCAAGGAAGACACAGGGAATGGCGCGGGAGGAGAGCTTGTCCGCGGAGGTATCGCGGACAAAGGCACGAGCGCCCCAGACCCGGAACACCGACGCATCGCCAACCTCCCCCGTCCAACGCAGTGTGGGCGAGGTCTCTGGCAAGGAGACACGGGGCCAGAGGTTGAGCTGATGCGCAGCGTACCGGACCGCAAACGGCCACAAGAAATAGGGAGCAGCTGCATGGATCATGGAGGTACGAGCGACCTCCATGACTAAGCCAATGCGGCGCTCAGCAGCCCGATTCTGCTGCGGGGAGGCCGAAAGCGTGAACGACTGGAGGATGCCCTCCCCACGACAAAAGTCCCGCAAGAGGTCGGAGGAGAACTCACCACCTTTGCCAGGGACCTCCCCCTTGGTGTGCAAGGGGAAGACCGTGGTGTAACGCGTGTAGTCATCGACAACCAGCAGGAAGTACCGCTCGCGGCCCTGTCCACTGACGCGGGCTGGGCCCCACACGTCCATGTGGAGAGTCTGCAGGGGAGCAGTCGTCGGGGGAAACGAGGAGGAGTGAGAAGAGGCGCGCTGCCGCCCCTCGACGCAAGGAAGGCAGGGCGGGGCAGGCGAGGGCGGGAGGGGAGGCAGAGACCTGGGAAGACCAGAAACAAGGAGGCGGGAGTGCATGCCACGGAGGCGTGGCAGGGAGGGGTGACCAAGGCGGTGGTGCCAAAGGAGAGTCTGGTGCGACAGGAGGCGACACGAACAGCAGGCGGCTACCTGACCAGACGCGGACACCTGACTGGAAGCAGCTACCTGAGTAGGTGTGTACAGACTCGACCCAGTAGTCAGTGTGTACAGACTCGACCCAGGCCGACGGGTGAACGTGGCCAGGTGACGGCCCGTCCGTGTACACGTGCAGATCGCCACACGCTGACCCCCAGTAGTGGTGGTAGTGACCATCGCATCCTGGTTCGTAGAGAACGAGGGGAGGTGAAGACCTGACAGTGAGCCAGACGGAACCGCCGGGCACGGGAGAACAGTGGTGGAACGTGCAAGAACTGGGCCCCCTGAGGGGTCAGCCAGTCTGACTGCAACTGGTGCAGGGAGTAGTGTGAGTGTGGTACTGTCGCAAAAGAAACAGCGGGAAGCACCTGAGTCAAGCGTGAAGGTGTGCAAGGCCTCAGCAGGCGCAGTACCAGAGAGAGCAGACTCACGAGCACCTAGAGCAGCAGCCTCTATACCTGGGTCAGGCGGCACACACAGGTAACAGTCACCCTCAGCACTAACAGTCAGGGCATACGTGGCAGCAAGGATAGAATCATAGTCAAGAGCAAAGATATCCACATCGGTCCCACCTAAACTGATCTAGCCAGCGTGGGATCTCAGCGTCGTCGCCAAACTCAGCTCGCCAAGCGTCGTCAAGGCGGGAAAAGTAGCGGTGCTGGGTGTGAAACTTCCCGCATGTCTGACCAGCGCGGTCACCTGTGCGAATGACGTACGGGCAGCGAACACTACCCCCAGACGCCCCACGCTGAGCAAACCACTCACGAAGCTGCTGGGGTGAAGGGGTCTCGCGCGGACGCTGCTGCTGCTGCCTCTGGCCACCGCCAGAACCTCCCCTTTGAACAGCTCCACCATGACCACCACCACTGCTGCTTCCACCACTCCCACTGCCGCCACCACCGCCGCCACCACCACCACCACCACTCCCACTACTGCCGCCACCGCCACCACCGACGCCCCCACTCCCGCCACCACTCCCACCGCCACCTCCGTCACCTCCACCGCCTCCACCGCCTCCACCACCCACCCCCCGCCCCCCCCCCCCCGGCTGCCACCTGCACCACGCTTGCCTCCCTTGTCCTTGCCGCTGCGGTGCTTCCCACTAGGAGCAGAAGCAGCGCCGACCTCCTCAGCACCAAGGAAGTCAACAGCAGTAGCAGCAGCGTAGGAGGGGGCAAGGGGGGAGGGGGAACACCCCTCAAAGAAGGGAGTGCGAGGAGTGCCACGAGCAGCACCTACAGCGACTATGCTAGTCTCAGCTGCAAGGAGGTGCTTCTCGAGCAAATCGACAATGAGGTCTGTGAGGTCGAGTGCTAGAAGAGGTCCCGGACTGCGCGAAGAGAGTCAAGGAGGCGGGTGACTATGAAGTAGAGCGTGATGTACATCGGGGGCGGGTTCTTGTCTAGGAACTCGGCTGGGACGGCGGCGCGATAGCGAGTGTCGCTAGTGCAAAGGTGGGTGATGAGGTCCTCAACTGTGGCAAAGGAGGACAGCTCGGGAAACAGGTAGGGCAGTATAAGGCGGCCGAGAGCAGCAGTGGAAAGGGAAGAGTAACGAGCGACTACAGCGTCGTACAGGGCCTTAGCGGTTTTGTGCTCGCCAAAGTGAGCGCGTTCGGCTAACGGCAGGTGGTTGCGCGGGCAGGCAAGGGCGGTGCGCGGGCAGGCAAGGGCGGCGCGCAGCCAGCAGGGTGGCGCGCGGCCAGCAAGGCGGCGTGAAGGCTGCAAAGGGCTGCATGAGGGCAGGCAAGGGCAGCGCGCGGCCAGCGGGGCGGCGTGCGGGCTGCAGAGTGCACCGCGCGGGCTGCAAGGGCGGCGCGCGGGCTGCAGAGGGCGGCGTGCGGGCTGCGTAGGGCGGCGCGCGGGCTGCGTAGGGCGGCGCGCGGGCTGCAGAGGGCGGCGCACGGGCTGCAAGGGCGGCGTGCGGGCTGCAGAGGGCGGCGCGCGGGCTGCGCAGGGCGGCACGCAGGCTGCAGAGGGCGACGTGCGGGCTGCAGAGGGCGGCGCGCGGGCTGCAAGGGCGGCGTGCGGGCTGCAGAGGGCGGCGCGCGGGCTGCGCAGTGTAGTGCGCGGCCAGCAGGGCAGCGCGACAGGCAGGGCAGGGCAGCGCGCGGCCAATAGGGCGGTGCGACTGGTGGGGTTGGGCACTACGGGCAGCTAACAAATCGGTGGGCCCTAGGAAAAAAAAAACGGTACTGGAACAGGACCTGCTCTGAAACCATGTCAAAATAAGAGACTGAACGAGAATGAATGAACTATGAAAGAGTTGGGTACAAGTACTAACCCTAATTGGGTTGTACCCCATATAGGCTACCCCACTACAGCCTACACAACACAATATTCTGACACTTACGCCGTACCAGCCTGTCAATAACCTCAAGAAGTTAGTCGACGTTGGGTTGTTCGCGTATCCTGGGGACTTCTATGTTGGGGTAAATGTGAACGACGAACCCGTGGTGGAAGCTATCGGAGCCACAATGACGAGCTTTTGACCAACAGATGCATCCAGGGGGGTGTTATGGCGCGCGCATGTTGCGTTCCATCAGGTTGTAAAGCTAATAAGGGGTCGTATGAGAAAATCTCCTCCGAACCCACACATTTTTTGTTTTTTAATATGATATATTTGAGAAGTTTCCACGATTCGATACTATGAGCCATTTTGGAAAAGAAGAACCCAGAGTTGGTAGGCAAGCTTACATCATAACCACCATCCAACCATACATTGAACAGTCCCTGTGATCTACCACACAATGGTGGATCAATCAGGCTTTGGTGCCCCCTCCCCTCCTTGTTGGGCTGAGTAAAGCCCTTCGGATCGTTTTCAAGACTAAGACTTAGGACAATGGGCAACTGCTCAATGACGAGTCAGTTGTGTGTCCTTGCTGGTGCGTTGCTTTTCAGCGAATCAAAGGTCGCTAACCTTTCACCTTTGCTTAACCTCTTGCTGTTGCTTTTCTTGTCAACCGCTTTACTTTAGTTTCGGTTGACTCGTTGTTGCTTCGCTTTAGTTCGCTTCGTTTACGTTGTGGTGCTTGACACATCAGAAGCGTGAACTATATGTTTCCAACACTCCCCTTCGCTTCTGGAGTGTCATCGCCTTCGTTGCTGGTGACGTGGCCTTGTCCAGTCAGCAGCATGCAGTACTCGAACTTCTGTTTTCCGAGCTTCTTGGTCAAGTAGTCAGCTGCCATCTCGGATGTGGGGCAGTAGGATAGCTCGAGTCTTCCTTTATCGATCACGTCTTTCACGAAGAAATATCGCAGGGCGATGTGTTTTGTTCAGTTTGCGAACCCACTCTTGTCCGCTATGCGCATTGCAAATTGGTTGTCGCAGAAGAGAGAGAAGCTGGGTAACTGGGCCAGCTTTGCTTCTTCTGGTAGTTCGCGAAGGTACAGTCCTTCCTTGGTGGCTGAGCAGAGTGCAATGTATTCTGCTTCGGCTGAGGAGAGAGCAATTACCTCTTGCTTACTCGACTGCCACGAGATAGGACCGACGGGTTCGAGTCGATAGATGTAGCCGGTGCGCAATCGCCTGTTGTCAGAGTCGCCAGTGTGATCGGCGTCGACGTAGCCAATTAGTTTCAGGATCGTAGTTCCGTTCTTGTGATAGGTTAAGCCGATCGTCGGTGTGCTAACGAGGTAGTGCACTGCGCGGTCGAGTTCCACCATGTGCTCGGATTTGGGCTTCTTGAGGTAGGTGGCGAGTTGGCTTGCGGAGTAGGATAACCCTGGTCGACACATGACGGCTGCGAAGAGCAGACATCCCAGCTTCCGATGGTAGTCGCGTAGGCCGGCAGGTCCGAGCGGGGTAGATTCTTCCTCGTGATTTCCTGCGGTGTAGCGGTACTAGATGGAGATGGCGGCTAGCGTTAGTCCGAAGCGTTTTGCGATGGTGTCGGCGTATTTTCGGCGCTGAGGTAGATCGCATTCTCTCCGTCTTGTATGTTGAGTCCTAGGTATTGGGTCACGGTAGAGGAGACGGTGAGTGTGAGGTCCTTCTGTAGCTCCCCTTCAAACAAGGTAGTGATGCCGTCGGTGGAGCCTATGTAGAGGAGATCGTCTACATAGACGATGAGCAGGATGTACTCAGCGGGTTTTGTGAGTCGGTACATCCCCTGATCATGTGGCAGTTGACGAAAGCTGATGCGGATTAATCGGGCGTGCAGGTACTGCTGCCACAGTCATGGGGCTTGCTTAATGCCGTACAGTAACTTCTATAGCTGACAGATTTGATTAGGGTCTATGGCGGAACCGTGCGGCTGTTCGACGAAAATTTCGGCGTCGACGGGAGCGTAGAGAAATGCATTGGCCACGTCGATTCGACGAAGCTTCTTTCGCTTCATGGCGGCTATCGCGAGAAGAATTCGAAGAGAGGTATGTCGGCTGACCGGTGCGAAGGTCTCGGTGAAGTCTCGCCCGTGCTCTTGGTCGAAGCCGCGCACGACCCATCGTGCTTTGAACTTGTCAATTGTTCCATCTGCTTTCGTCTTCACGCGAAAGACCCACTTTCCCGTGAGTATGGTTTTGTTGCGTGCCACTCCGATGGGCACGATCTTCCAGGTGTTTCTGTCCTCCAACGCCTTGAATTCCCTGTCCATGGCTTCGCGCCATTTTTCCCTGTGCTCCCCCCCCAGAGCCTGCTGAACCGTGGCAGGCTCCTTTGGCGACGATGCTCCGTGGACGGCGGTGACGAGTCCGAGTATTTGCAGTCCACTCTGTGAGAGTCGGGGGAGATTTGGGTCCTCGGGATAAACTGCTACGTCTCCCGCTTCTGGATCAGGTAAGAAATTGGGGCCTACGCGTTCTGAGACGTTGGTATTGACCGGCTGGGGTGTAACGTAACCATTGTCGGCGAGGTCGTAGTAGACTTCGGCGTTGATGCTTTCGCGAGGGTTGTCGTCGTCCATCGGGACGGAAACTGAACAGTAGGGCAGAGGTTCGGCTTCCTCCGATGCTCTGTCCACATTCTGCTCATCCCAGTCAGCTTCGTCTGCTGACGAGGCGAAGGCTCGGTTGCCACGGAAGCCACTTGTGGGGTCTCGGTGAGCTTCCAGGTTGGCCAGGTACGTCTACAGGGTGAGTCGCTTGTAGAAGATAACGTCACGTGCTGCTACTGTTTCCTTCAAGCGGATGTCGAAATTTTTCCACGCATTGTAATGTTTTTCGATGCCCAGGTGTAGCCCCCACTGTGCGCGTTGAGAAAATCGTCCGGCTCTTGCAGTGTGCGGCCGTACCTGTACCATGCAGCCGAACACTCGTAACATTTTTGTGCTGCCCAACTTTCCTGTCCACAGCAGATGCGGTGATGCGTTGTTCGGAAGTGAGGACGACGCGAGCAAGTTGTGCAGCATGACAGCATGGTCCATTGCTGCAGGCCACTGGCTCTCGGGCAGTCGCATGCCACGTAGCAGCTTGCGCATGGTGTTCTGTAGGGTCCTGTTCATTCTTTCTGCTACGCCTTGCTGTTGATGAGCGTAGGGAAGGGAGATGAGCCTCTTGATGCCTCTCTCCGCCAGGTACTGCTTGAACCGTTGTGACTGATATTCTCCTCCCCCGTCTGACTGGAAACTTTTCAATTTCTCTCCAGACTCCCTTTCTGATACTGGGAGCCACGCGACGAAAGCTTCGAAGGCCATGTCGCGGCTTGGTAGGTTGACGTGCCAGACATGTCTCGTTGCAGCGTCGATGAAGGTTATCACGTAGTTGTTGTCTCATTGTCCACTGTCGCGGGCGTACAAGATGTTGCTGTAGACTTTTTCCAGTGGGCGTATGCTGGTGCGCTCGGGTTGTGGTGAGAAACAAATGGTTGATGCGGTAAGTCGGCTTCGGGGCAGGTAAAGCAAGTTCCTCGAACCCGTTGTAGTTCTCTTCCGTCGGGTTGGAGTAGCAAGTCTTTGTCAAGGACTCCCGCTCTTATCGTGTTGTTCAGCGTCGTGTTGCTGGGGTGACCTAATCTTTCGTGCCACAGTGATTCGTTGACACGATGTCCAGGTGATTGTCTATACAGGTCGGAGTTGGAGTAGAAGCCAGCGGTAACGTTGGCACTTCGGTGAATGGCGCGTGGGACGGGAGTCAGCTGTCGGGCTGGAGTTGGTACGGGCTCGTCGAAGGGAGGTGGTGATGAAGGGCCTAACACGGGGAGGTTTGATGTTGGTGTTGGTGTTGTCTCTGCTGCTGCCGATGTTGTTCCTGCTGCTGCCGATGTTGCTCCTGTTGTTGTCTGTTGTATCACTGCTAACGCTCGCGTCCGTTCTGCCTCAAGTACCGTATGGTGCGCGAGTACGAGAAGCCTCCGGGACTAAAATCGGGGTCGAGATCCGACGAGTATGTCCATGTTGTGAAGTTAACTATCGCGTCGCTGTCGGCGGTGCCTTGATCCCGGACGAAGTCGAGGACGAAGACGTTGTTCTTCAAAACCGCCTTACCGATGTAGAGGTCGCCCTTCCCGTTGTACAACTTGAACTCTTGGGTGGTGCTGTCAGCCTCAAGGTGAATCCCCTTCGCCATGAGTTGACTTACGCTGAGCAAGTTGTAGTCGAGTCCTTCTGCAATCAAAACTTTTGACATTTGCAGGACACCGTTAGTCTCGCTAGATTGATGTTGAAATATTCCTTGACGTCGTGTGCGCAGATTCTGGTTGTTGGCGACAGTTATTACGACTTCGCGGTTGAGGCGTTGTTCCCGCTGAACGAAGCGACCCAAAGAGCACATGTGTTGTCCATAGCAACTTTCCAAGAACTAAGTGTCTTTCCCGGACGGTTCGCTTTGGGCGATGGCTGCGTACGTCGGGTTCGGCTCCAGTGATTTGCGACGAGGAGTGCGTTCGGCGAGCAAATCTTCCGGTGAGTAAGTCGGTGGCGATTCAGTGACATAGGAGTCCGTTCTTGCCATGGAGTTTACGATGTTTCTTGTGCCTTGTGCAGGTTGTGTCGTTGTCGTTGAAGATAGTGTCTAGTTTGAGGGATGTGGCTGCGTGGAAGTTACTTGACTGCTTGAAGGTCGAAGCTGTCGTGGCGGTAGCGTTGACTGCTGCTGATTTGGGCAGTGGGTACGGGGGTGACCAGACGTTTTGCAGAGGTGACAGAATGGTGGTACGTGTCTTCGTGCTTGATGCGCGTGTTGTCGGTTGTTGTTGTTGTTGTAGCGTCGTTGAGTGTGGAAGGTGAACTCTGGTGCTGATGCCTTTCTCCTGTGTCGTTCTTCGTGCAGGTCCATGTCTTGTTGCTCGGCGTGGATTTCTGCGCAGAGTGCTGCTTCGGAGATTTTGCCATGGGCTCGGAGAATGGCCCGGGTGGAGCGCCACTGGGGACCGAGGCCTGTGATGACGACAGTAACGAAGGCCTCTTCGGATAGTGATCCGCTGCATCGATGGTTTCTGTCGCGTAGATTGTGGCAGCGACTGATATATGCCATCCCTTTTTCGCCGGGTTGCATTTGGACTGATGTCAATTGCGCCATGAGACGACTCTGATTAACGCTGTCGTTTGCTTGATACAGGTGATTCAAGTGGTTGTACGCGAGCTCGGCGGAGTTACCGTATCCGCGATAAGATCGGATGTTCTGCTGCTCATTTGCCGTATGTTTCGTAGGCGTATGGTATATGCCATTAGTGACTGATACGTGTACTCCTGCTTGTCGTACTGTGTCCCGTGCGTTGGATATGGCAGGGAACCGTCGAAGTACTCAAGAATTCGGGCTCCTTCCATCAACAGCTCGAAATCGAATGACCAGGTATAGAAGTCTTTGCCGTCAAATGGTGTTGTCGTTTGCAGTTTCAGAACGTGTGCAAACTGTGACTGCAACTGAACTGCGTCCAGTGTCTTCGTTTCTTTTCCAGGTGGAAGCCGATTTGGCATGAAGCTGATGGAGCCGCGTTGAGGCTCGTATGGTGCGAAGGTAGGCTACTGATTTCCGCGCTCAAAGGATGAGCCATCGAGATTCATGGGAGTAGCACCGTTGTTGTCGCTGTTGTTTGACTGTGCAGGTGCCGCTTGTTGTTGTTGCTCGTATAACGACATGAAGGAGAAGAATTTCTCCATCATGCTCGGGTCGAAGCCAATTGCCTGATTAGCAAGTGCTTCAGTAGATTCAGTAGCTGGTCTTTGAGTTGAGCCTCCCTCTGTCTGCAGTCCAGATGCTAGAGGTGGAGTAGGAGTATTACCAGGAGATCCAGTGGAAGAGCCCATAAGGGGTACAACCCAATTAGGGTTAGGCATATTTGTACGGTACCTCATTTCTGCTCAATGCATCCATTTTTTCTTGTTAGATTCTGACATGGTTTCAGAGCAGTAGGTCCGTAGGACCGTTTTTTAACGGGCCCACCATTCGCCTAGTGACCGCTGCGGTTACTGCGCTAGCCCACGCACTGCCCTGCCCTAAGCCACCCGCGCGCGCCGCCTCTGCAGCCCTCGCGCTGCTTCTGCAGCCTCGCGCGCCGCTCCTTCAGCCCGCGCGCTGCCTCTACAGTCCCGCGCGCCGCCCCTGCCGCCCTCACGCTGCCTCTATAGCCCCGCGCGCCGCCCCTGCAGCCCTCGCGCTGCCTTTGCAGTCTAACGTGCAGCCCCTGCCACCCGCGAGCTGCCTCCACAGCCCCGCGCGCCGCCCCTGCAGCCCTCGCGCTGCCTCTGCAGTCCCGCGCGCAGCCCCTGCCGCCCGCGCGCTGCCTCTACAGCCCCGCGTGCCGCCCCTGCAGCCCTCACACTACCTCTACAGCCCCGCGCGCCGTCCCTGCAGCCCTCGCGCTGCCATTGCAGCCCCACGCGCCGCCTCTGCCCTACCCGCGCGCATCGCCAAACCCTGCCCGCGCGCCAGGCCCTCCCCTGCTTGTGCGCCCTGGCCCTCTCCTGCCTGCGCGCAACTCTCTGCCCTGCCCGCGCGCCTTGGCTCTGCCCTGTCCGCGCGCCTGGCCCTGCCCTGCACGTGCGATCACATTTCTGCCCGCACACTGCCCTGCACTGCCCTACACGCTACGCTGCACGGTTGTGCTATGGCCACTCTCAGTATACTCGCGTTTTATCCTGAGGGCCGCCCTATTAAGTTTGAAACTTAGCTCCAGGACCTACAGCTGTACTTACTGAGTGACTCGAAAGACGATGTTTCACTGTATGACCTCACGTCTGGAGCCTGTTCTGCCCCTCCTGACACTGGTGACAGTGCGACTCGCTCCAAGTGGCTTACCCACGACGCAGCCGCCCGCTTAGCCGTTCGCAACCAACTGCCGCTAGCCGAACGCGAGCACTTTGACCAGGCCAAAACGGCTAAGGCCTTGTACGACGCTGTAGTTGCCCGCTACTCCTCCCCTATCACTGCAGCTCTTGGCCGCCTCATGCTCCCCTACCTTTTTCACAAGCTATCCTCCTTCGCCACAGTAGACGACCTCATCACCCACCTCCATGCAATGGACGCTCGCTACTGTGCTGCCCTCCCAGACGAGTTTCTCCCCAAGAACGAGCCCCCGATTTACATCACTCTCTACTTTATAGTCACTCGCCTCCCTGAATCTCTTAGCACAGTCAGGGACACTCTTCTCGCCCTTCGCCCCACAGAGCTCACTATCGACCTGCTCAAGAAGCACCTCCTTGCAGCTGAGACCAACATAATGGCTGTAGGTGCTACTCGTGGCACTCCTCGCACGCCCTTCTTTGAGGGGTGCTCCCCCTCCCCCCTTGCCCCCTCTGTTGCTTCTGCTACTACTGTCGACCTCCTTGGTGCTGAGGAGGTCGGTGCTGCTTCTGCTCCTAGTGGGAAGCGCCGCAGCAGCAAGGGCAAGGGAGGCAAGGGTGGAGGGAGTGGTGGCGGCAGAGGTGGTAGTGGAGGCGGTGGAGGTGGCGGAGGTGGTGGTGGGAGTGGTGGCGGGAGTGGGGGCGTCAGTGGCGGCGGTGGTGGCAGCGGTGGGGGTGGTAGTGGTGGTGGTCGTGGTGGCAGTGGGAGTGGCGGCAGCGGTGGTGGCGGCGGAGGGAGTGGTGGCGGCGGCGGTGGTGGTGGTCGGACTGGAGCCATTCAGCGGCAGCAGGAGCAGCGTCCGCGTGAGACCCTCACGCCCCAGCAGCTTCGTAAGCGGCTTTTTCAGCATGGGGCGACAGAGGGTAGTGGTCGCTGCCAGTACGTCATTCGCACAGGTGACCATGCTGGTCAGAAGTGCGGGAAGTTTCACACCCTTCACCGCTGTTTCTCCCGCCTAGACGACGCTTGGCGCGCAGAGTTTGGCGACGAGATGGAACTTCCCTGCTGGGCGGATCTGCTTAAGACTGGTGTTGATATCTTTGCTCTTGACTTTTATGCTCACATTGCTGGCATGTATGTTCTGACTGTTAGTGCTGAGGGTGACTGTTACTTGTGTGTGCCGCCTGACCCAGGTATAGAGGCTGCAGCCCTAGGTGCTAGTGAGTCTGCTCTCTCTGGTACTGCGCCTGCTGAGGCCTTGCACACCTTCACGCTTGACTCAAGTGCTTCCCGCTGTTTCTTTCATGAAAGTACCCACAGTCACACCACTCACTAGACCCGTTGCAGTTTCCCTGGCTGACCCCTCTGGGGGCCCGGTTCTTGCACGTTCCTCCACTGTGCTCCCGTGTCCGGCGGTTCCGTCCGGCTCAATGTCAGATCTCCACCTCCCCTCGTTCTCGAAAAACCTGGTGAGTACTGCAGTCCTTCAGGATGCGGGGGTTGATACCTTGCCGGAGACCTCGCCTACACTTCGTTGGACGGGGAGGCTGGCAATGCGTCGGTGTTCCGGGTCTGGGGTTCTCGTGCCTTCTCGTCCGCGATACCTCCGCGGACAAGCTCTCCTCTCGCGCCATTCCCTGCGTCTTCCTTGGCTTCCCCCCTGACGCGCCTGGCTGGTAGTTTTACCACCCCACCTCGCGCCGATCGTGTAATCCCCTCGCAGGACGTCACGTTTAACAAGACGGTTCCCTTTTGCCGTCTCTTCCCCTACCGCACTGCTCCTCTCCCCCCCCGCCGCTTTTCCTCGCTCCAGGTCCAGCTCTGGTAGGGCCCCTCCCCCCTCAGGGTCCTGCTCCTTCAGGTGTGTCTCAGGTAGACCCACTTCCCTTGGCTGAGCCTGTCGAGGTCACTGGTGACTCAGGTGCTGCTGGGGGTGGTCCTGCTCGGGGTGCTGCGACTGGGGGTACTGGGACTGGGCGTGCGGAGCCTGGGGGTACTACGCCCGAGTGTGTGGAGCCAGGGGGTGCTGAGCCTCAGGGTGCTGGGCCTAGGGGTGCTGCTTCTGAGGGTGCTGAGCGTGGGGGTGCTAAGCCTAGGCGTGCTGAGCCTGGGGGTGCTGCTTTTTGGGGTGCTGAGCCTGGTGGTGCTTCGTCTACTGGTGGTCTTTAGGGTGTCTCACCGCAGCCGTCTCCCCAGCATGAGCCCCTCTCCCCAAAGCAGCTGCGCGAGTGGCTTGCCCGGGGCACCCGACTTCGGAGAGGCGCTGGAGCTGGAGGCGCTGGCGCTGTCGCTACTCGCGCTGGAGGCGCTGGAGGTGCTGGAGCTAGTGGAGCAGGAGCTGGAGGCGCTGGAGCTGGCGACACTGGTGCTAGAGGAGCTGGTGCTGGAGGCGCTGGCGTTGTCGCTACTGGAGCTGGAGGTGTCAGAAAGTACAGGCATGAATGAATGAACTAGCAGCATGATGGGTACAAGTAGGAAACCCTAATATGGGTTGTACCCCATATGGGCCACCCCACTACAGCCTACACAATAAGCAGCATATATGTTTGACACAACCCAAGAGCCGCAAGTGTAGTCCTCAGTGTGTCGTGCCACTCACGAGGTGCCTGGCGGAGACCGTAGACTGGCCGCCGGAGGCTCCACTGGGTACCAGGAGGGAACGACCCAGTGAAGCCAGGTGGGCGGCGCAGCCAGATCTCGTCGTGCAGGCTGCCCTGTAAGAAGGTTGTGCTGAAGTCTAGAGAGTGAAGCTCGTAGTCACGCTGAGCGGCAACGTGCAGCAGCACCCGAAGAGTGGTCATCTTTGGGGTAGGGGAGAAGGTCTGGAAGAAGTCAACTCCCTCACGCTGACTGAAGCCTCTAGCAACGTAACGAGCCTTGAAGACAGGCGGAGAACCCGGCGGCCGCTTCACCCTGAAAATCCACATGCCATCGACGATGTTTGCCCCAGGAGGGGGAACCTCATCGACGTAGGTGCCTGTGGACTTCCAAGATGCCATCTCTGCGTCCATGGCTGCCTGCCACTGAGAGGAGTAGGGACCCGCGATCGCCTCAGCGTAAGAGCGCGGGGTCGGGATGTCTACAGCATCCGGGTCTCCCTCAGGGGCAAGCAGCATGGCCACGAGATGAGGCGCAGCGGCTGCAAGACACTCAAGGTCCTCCTGCCTGTCCTCAAGGACGTCCGTGCCAAGAGCACACTCACCCCCGACGGATGGAGGACAGACAGACTCAGACTCAGCAATAAGGCTAGCAGTGTAGTCTCGACGAAAGGCAGCAGCAAAGTCAACAAGCTCAGCAACTAGGGCAGACGCAGCAGCAGACTCAAACGATGGGTCAGTGACAACAGTGGCAAGCAGACGCGTGACAGTAGGGTGCTCAGCACGAAACCTGTCAGACTCAGGGTCCGGAACGTCAGGCAGAGAGGACGCAGGGGGAGACGGCAGAGGAACAGACTTCGGGGCAGAGGAAAGACGACGGACTGCGAGGTGTGTACCGGGGACAGTCGGCTGACGCGAACGAGGACACGACGACCGGAACGACCAGGACGAACAGGCGAGACAGGACGCGACGCAGGCTCACGACGCTCAGCAAGACCACTAGGGTGCTCAGTGTAAGGAGGAGGAGCAGGGAGCGGTGAGCCAGGCAGTAACGGAAGACCAGTAGACGACGGAAGGGTAAGAACCTGACGAAGAACAGAGTCAGGCGGCGGCAGAGACGACGGAGACGGCGGAGCGAAGAACCGTCGTGTCGGCGCAGCTGCACCAGCACCGGCAGCTCCAGCAGCTCCAGTGGCTCCAGCACCTCCAGTAGCTCCAGCACCTCCAGCAGCTCCAAAACCTCCAGCGCCAGCACCACCAGCAGCAGCACCCCCAGAACCAGTACCTCCAGTCCTAGGGTCGCCAGCCTCAGTGTCTCCAGCAGCAGCACCCCCAAAACCGGCACCTCCAGTCCCAGGGTCTCCAGCCTCAATGTCTCCAGCAGCAGCACCCCCAGACGCAGCACCTCCAGCCCCAGCAGCTCCAGTACCTCCAGTACGAGCACCTCCGGGACCAGTGACTCCAGCACCTCCTGTAGACACAGCACCACTCCCAGCTCCAGCGACGACAGCAGAAACACCTCCAGCGGTAGAGCCCCGAGCTCCAGCAGCGCGACCCTGACGGCGAGTGTACCACTCGTGCAGCTGCTGCGGGGAGAGAGGCGCACGCGGACGAAGGCGGCTACTCCAAGGAGACCGCGCACCAGCAGTCTCAGTACCCGCAGGCGCCGCACCCCTAGACTCAGCACTCTCAGGCTCAGCACCCCCGGACGCAGCACCCCCAGGCACAGCACCTCCAGTCTCCGCACGCACAGGCTCAGCACCTCCAGCAGGCAAAGAACCAGCACCACTCCCAGCTCCAGTGACGTCAGCAGAAGTACCTCCAGCAGTAGAGCCCCGAGCCCCAGCAGCGCGACCCTGACGGCGACCGTACCACTCGTGCAGCTGCTGTGAGGTGAGAGGCGTACGCGGACGAAGGCGGCCACTCCAAGGAGACCGCGCACCAGCAGTCGCAGTACCCTCAGGCGCCGCACCCCCAGACTCAGCACCCCCAGGCTCCTCACGCTCAGGCTCAGTACCTCCAGGCTCAGCACCCTCAGGCCCCTCACACGCAGGCTCAGCACCCTCAGACTCGGCACCCCCAGGCTCAGCACCTCCAGGCTCCTCACGCTCAGGCACAGCACCCCCAGACTCCGCACCCCCAGGCTCAGCACCCCCAGAGACAGCACCCCGAGCAGGACTACCCCCAGCAGGACCTGAGTCACCAGTGACCTCAACAGGCGCAGGCACAGGAGGATCTACCTGAGAAACACCTGAAGGAGCAGGACCTGGCGCGGGGAGGGGGTCTACCTGGGAAGGACCTGGAGCGAGAAAGAGCGGCGAGGGGGGGGAGGGGCAGTGCGGTAGGGAAAGAGACGGTAAAAGGGGACGGACTCGTCAAAAGTGACGTCCTGAGACGCAAAGACACGGCGCGAGGCGGGGTCGTAAAACTGCCAGCCAGGCGCGTCAGGAGGAAAACCAAGGAAGACGCAGGGAATGGCGCGGGCAGAGAGCTTGTCCGCGGTGAGATCGCGGACAAAGGCACGAGCACCCCAGACCCGGAAACGCGACGCATCGCCAACCTCCCCCGTCCACAGCAGTGGGGGCGGGGTCTCCGGCAAGGAGACACGGGGCCAGAGGTTGAGCTGATGCGCGGCGTACCGGACCGCAAACCGATTTACCAAAGAGAACCGGGGCTCTGTGAAACACGGGACAATGTGGGCAAGGGACAGAACGCTGTCCACCTCGACAACGGCATACTCATCCTCTCCCTCCGTTGGCAAGAGCCTCACGCATCCCGTCACGGGGCATGGAGCGGGATGCTCGTCGAAGTACCGCACCACGGCGCGCCTTTGAATCTGGGCCTCGTCGTCCATGAAATGGAAGAGCATGAGGCACCGTGCATACCACTCGCCTTCCCCCCCATCAATCGACACGTAGCTGAACCTCCCTTCACCCGGCGCTGCCTTCACCATGTGCCCTGGCCCGCGGCCCAAGAGGCGGTCATGGGTGGGTATCGCCATCGCGGTGTGCACCTGTACACAACGACAGGAACGCCACCGGGCATCACGTGAAGGTCCCCCTCAAACGCAATAACAAGGAACTACGGACCAGTGTGTGCCCCAGAAATCCCATGCTCGGTTAGGCCCCCTTGCACCCACTCATGGACGAGGCATCACCTGCACGCCAGACGCATCGATCCCCACACGCCTCATCACCCGTGCAATCCCATCCATCACGACGCTGCCCAGCGCGGCGCCATATTCCGCCCAGACGGGGTCCTGCGCATCCCCCACCGCCATGCGCCGTGAACGTCGGGTCAGCACCCGGGTGTTGTGCTTCACCGCCTGTGCCCATGCACCGCACGATGGGAATGGAAAAGAGCGTAAATGAGAACCAAACATGAACAGCTGAGTTGACTGCAAAAACGGGACATCATTATGGAAGTAATGTCACATGGAGTGTCACCGCTCCATGCATGCATGACCCGAAATAGCTCACCGTGCGCATGGCCGTCTCGTACGTCCTACCGCCCTCTTCCCGACCCAGGCCCCCTCGTTGCGTGCGTGGCGAACCGCAATGTCCCTGCCCACGTCTCGCCAGTTAGAGTTCCGTGCAGGCCATTTGCAGCATCGCTAATGCATGGCCTCGTAGGTGTTGGTCGATTGCTCGGACGGGATGCCATGCATCCTGATGGCATGCGGAAGGTGCCGGAGAAGATGCACCTTCGGCAGCCGCCGCTGCGACGACTGCTTGGGGAAGACGAGCTTCAGCTCCGCGACCAGCTTGCGCAGCAACGTACAGCAACACGTGAGAGGTATGGCGATGCGGGGCAGTGGCATGAGGGGCATGTGCATTAGCTGGGAGGAGCATATGTGGTGTTGGCGTGAGAGTGCGGAGCAGATAAGGCTGGGACATGATATGTGGGCAGGGGCAGGGGCGTGAGAGTGCGCAGCAAGAGAGTCACTTGCATGAGAGTCCAACGCGGGGGAGGAAAGGGCAGTAGAGGCAGGGGCGTCTGATGCAGTGGTATGAGAACCCGTAGCTGCCTAATAGCATGATAATTATGGCCGAGGGCATATCTAGGCATGAGGGGATTAAGGGTTGAGAGGCAGGGGCATTGCTGGGGAGTGGCCTCATAGGCAAGGGCGTGAGAGTCAGAGGCATCAGAGGCCGGGGCGGGACAGAGAGTGACTTGTGAGGCAGGGGCTCAAGGTGCAAGGGCATGGTGGACAGCGGTGCCAGCCAGGCGTGTGAATGACAAACCGGCTTACACAAGGGTCTTCCTTGTTGCATCTTAAAGAGACGCCTCTGTGTGATACGCCACGCGGAAATACGCGCGGTACCACTCGTTGAACAGGATGACCACGCGGGCAATGTTCTCGTGGTCAGGCAGGTGAGCGACCAGGGGGACAATCTGCATCATGGCCCGGTGCTCCCATGCGGCGTACTGGGACACCGTCCCAAAGTAGGCTGATGGGTCCGGATGCCGGAGAAGAGACGGTGGCGTCACTGCCATGACGACCTCGCACTGGCTGCCGCCACAAGCAATGAAATGTCATTGTAAGACATGAGCAAACACGCTTTCAACCGCTGCGTGCTACATCACATGTTTACGGCACACTGCCACAACACCACGAAAACCCGCACTCAGTACCTTAGAAGGAGCTGCTCTGTGGGGGTTAATTTCGCCACCAGGCATCGCATGGTGTGCAGCCACACCCCCTCGTCCATCACGTGCATGATGCAAATTCCGATGACCTCGTAGAGGTTCCCCCATGGTGTGTCGACATGCGCCCATTCCCACAGTGCGCACTGCCAAACCGCACAAAGCAAATGCTGTTATCCCCTAGTCAAATCGCTCAATTGGGGTTGTGCAAACAACCGTTCAACTGCCTGACCCCCACACCGAGCCTGTCAGAGGGTCACTCACCTTCACAAAGTGCATGCACCATGCAGACTTAACTCTCTTGCGCTTCTTCGGGTTGGTACCCTCGATCCGCTCGTACACGTCCTTCTAGCCTTTCACGGTGCGTGTGGTGCTTTCCAGGGTCAGATCCGCAAGGTCCCACTTGCTCACGAGGCACATAGAGCAAGGTTGGTTCGACGTGGCTGCCCATGTGCATGTCACCATGCACGACTCGGTGTGGTCGCAGACGTACTTGGTCAGGAGTGGAAAGACCCTCTGTTTTCGCCCCAAATGATCGGTGACCATGATTCCCCCACTGCGCAAGACGGGGCCCGGACGTCCATAGGAGCAAGTTTAATCATCGGGTTATTCAACTCACCCCGGCCTGGGTCAATACACCGCTTACGGTTGGCACATCCCACGCCTTTGGCCGCAACGTACCTCTCGACTGATGATGCCCGCATGAGAGGCCCTAGTACCAGCCGCAGCATCTCGTGCATGAGCTCCGTCTTCTGCTCGGGTGTCAAGGCTGCGGGTAGCGAGCGGAAGAGGGCTACCATCTCCACGCCACCTTCCAGCCATCGGCTGGCCTCGGGAATGTTGTCCAGCGAGAACATCATCGGGTGAGCCAGCTGCCTCCCATTGAACGTCAGATGGGTCGCATCGCTGAACAGAATCACCGCTGCCACTATACCGGCGCCCAGTAATGCCTCCTGTAGGGTTTGCGTCGGACACAGAAAGAGGTGTGGTTGTACAAGGCACGCTACGTCCGCTCACCATTCCCAATGCTGCGATATGAGCCCGCAAAAACATGTTGAACGACACTAGCCAGGTTCAAACGTACCCATGCCCTCAAAAACCAGTCGCATTCCACAGTGGCCCCGTAACGTCTCTCGTCATCCACCTCCACTATCCGAGGTTCCGTCGTGAACCCGGGGACCCGTGACATCTTATGCCACGTCCTCAGCAGAATCTGCGGGGTAAAGGATTGCACAATGAGCAGCATACCGAAGGGTAAAACTTGCAAAAACGTGGAAGGCCACTAACAGCCTTGCCGCAAAACTTATGCGAACGAGCGGCCGAAACCCAAACGTCACCTCACCCAGATCCCCCTGCAGCTCCAACACGCGGATCTCCCATTCGTCGCCGTATGACAGGTGTTCCGCCTCGAACCGTTCGAGGTCTCGATATGTCTGCCACAGATCCACCTATGAGGGGTCCCCGTTGCCAGATTCATACAACTGGATGATGTCGGTTATGGCTGCATTAGGCAGGAAATAGGTCCGCGCAATTCGAGCTATTTCTAACCTGATGTCCCGACTGACACCCGCCTCCGCCACGTCCCCCGACTCCCCCTATGCGACCGACGGCCCTGACTCTGCTGATGACGACGCCTCCCCGTCATCGCCATTGGCGTCATCCACGTCGCGCTCGCGAGCCGTGCGTGGCTCGAATGGCAAGTCACTGCGCCGACCATTAACGTGCACGATCGTGATGCTCGACGGCCGATAGAATCTGCCGTACGGAATGCCTAAGGCAGCTAGGCGGTCCTGTTCGTACTGGCACTTTTTGTTCCTCCTCTGATGTCTACGTAACCCACCGTAGCTTTTTTGTAACTTCTCGCAGAAGCAGCATGTCGCATACGGCATAATAAACGGGTCATGCTCGGAACATGACTCCCATGGCGGTCCCGTAAAATGACGGTCAGACGGTGTTTGCAGCCACGTGGCCCACGGTCGTGCTGATGTAGTCGCTCCTACAAAAGCTCGCGTAGTGAATCAGACGTAAAGAGCTAGGGCCTTTCCCATGACTTCCTCCGTGACCAACCGAGCCAACAGAGAGACCTTCTTTTCTGCTTTTACACCCTCTTGCTCCCCTCCAGCTCTCGCTTCCAATTTGCCAATGACCACGGCAACTGCCCCTGTTGTACCTCGAGGTCGTTAGAGACTATACCTCACATCTTTGACTGCGGTGTTGCCCCCGCCATCACCGCTGCGCTCCGCACCGTCGCCCGACGCCACCTAGGGCTCTCCACCACCTCAGAATTTGCCCTTTTTCCTGTTACACTCGCGCGCCGGCCAATCCACTCCTTGGAGCCTCCTTGCCGGTGCAGCCGCCAAAGCCATTTGGAACTTCCGCTGCGAAAAAAAAAAATCAGGACTCCTCCATGACAAAATTTGAGGCCCTCCAACTCGTTTTGGCTCAGTTTCTTATCGCTTTTAAGATCTTCCTCTGGCGCCGTGCCAAACAATCCCCCAAAAAGTGCCTTCGCTCAGCCTCCAGCATTTCACGCGCCAAGCAGCTCCGATTCTTCCTATTTTCCCCCGACGGTACCCCCTCCATTCATCCGAACCTTCGCACATCTTGGCTCCTAAACGACACTTTTCACCCCCCTTGAATCTTCCCGACACTTACAATGCAAACCGCGGCTCACTCCGTCAGCTGCCTACGGGCGGGGAAATAGCGTGTATTGACGCACACCTTCATGGTGTTGATGACTATCTTGCATCATAGTCCATTTGCATTGTATGTATGTTTGTAACAGGTTACGACCTAAATAAAACTTTAAAACCTAAACCTGATACGTGTGCGACAACAGAAAATTTTTCATCGCGGAAAAATATACGACGGGTTTCGACCGAGTTTATCCAGGGTAATACTTCTATTCCCGCTGACGTCTTGTTGCTCCCGAAATGTCCCGCGTATGCCACATCGTGAAATTCCTCCAGTAAGATCTGTCGGAGCGGGGCATAGTTCGGTACCCAAATCTTTCCTGATCCTGTCTTACAGCTAGGTCCTTCTCCCACTGTAACAACTTCTGTTTCTCTGCTGTAGCGATCTCTGCGTCCACGGAGTATCCATGCTGGAATAGACCCTTGAGCAGAGGGTTCATTCCGTCGAGTTGGATGCCTGCTACATGACCGGGGCGGCTCAACGCGTCAGCTTTGTTGTGTAGCCCGGGCTTGTAGACGATGTCGTAATGGAAGTGGGTCTCCAAGAAGTCTACCCACCGCACCTGTCGTCGTGAGAGCGTCGGCTGCGACTTCAGGTATTTGAGGCTGCAGTGGTCAGTGTAAACTGTAGTCTTGGCTCCCTCTAGGTAATACCTCCACGCCTTGAAGGCTGTGACTATCGCTAAGGCTTCCTTGTCATGGATAGGGTAGTTCAGTTCTGCTCCGTATAGCTTCTTACTCAGATAGGCGATGGGCTGCAAACCGCGTCCGTGATGGGCGATGGGCTGCATCAGTACTGCTCCGACTGCTTGGTCACTAGCGTCTGCTTCCACCACGTAGTCTCTGTCTGGATTCGGTAGGATGAGTACTGGCGCTGTAGTCAGTGCTGTCTGTAGCTGCTCCATGGCTTGCTGATGAGGAGTATCCCCTGTATCCGTCCACCTTTGCAGCTTCACACGTTTCCTGTTATTGTAGATACACGCCTTCCGGTTGACCCAGTCGATCTCGGGGTTGAACCGCTTCAGAAAATCACGCCCCAAGATGAAATCTAATCCTTTGATGTTTGTGATCGGCAACGTCGGCTTCCACCTCAATGCCCCTATCTGCAGCTGCAGTGTTGACTCGCCGTGGATGGGAAGCTTCGTACCGTCCACCATCGTTGCTGTAAACCGGGTTTCTTCTGAGGATTCTTCAAGTTTCTCCAACGTCCTGCGGTCGCACACCGAGTGGGACGCACCACTGTCCACCAGTGCCTGGAGGCGTCGCCCATTGCAGATCACCTCGAGTACTAGTGGCTGCTGCCGCTCCAAGTAGTTGTAGATGGTGTTGCTTACAGGATCGTAGGGTACGTCGAATATGTCATCCCTAGGTCCTGCGCTCGAAGATGCAGCTTCAATATCAGGTATCACCTGAGTAGGGTTAGAAGGATTTATCCGAGGCTGGTACAGCTTCTCTTGAGCCTGGAACCTTCCCCTAGGCCTTTGCAGCTGTGTAGGCTTCATCTGTGGGGAACAGGGAGCCTTTAAACAGAGCTGCTGGGAGAGAATATTAACTCCTCGGAACGCTCGACCCTTGTTAGCGCTCCGGAGTAGGGTCCCCATATTACCCGGTACCGGTTTAATTTCTGACTCTCCCTTAATAAAGGCTTGAAACCCACGAGAAGTAATATTCTTACTTGTCGGGGTGTACGGCTGGAGTTTCCCAGTCGGTGCAGGGTCTTGTTTCGCGGAGTCTCCATTTGTCTCGGCGATTTCCCCTGGTGCCGGCTGGTCGTGACGTTTTAAACTCGCCCCATCAAATTCTCCTTTTTTTTGCCCTCTCCGAAGTTGCCACGTTGTCCGTTTTCTGCTTCGGGGGTGCCGCACTGTTCTTGTATCTCAGCTCCGCACGCCTTCCCTTCATTTCCCAACACGCCAAGATACGATGTCCTGTAGCGCCGCAAAATTTGTACGTCTCAGTTTTTGCTAGCCGCTGCTCCACATCGCCCTCGTCGTTCTCCATCGGTTCAGCAGTCGTGGGTGGTGCCAATCGCCCCATGCCACTAGTTGGCTTGTTGCGTCGTGTTCCGTAGTAGCTACTGTTCAACGTGTCGAACTGTTCGATCAGTGCTGCCCGAAACTGCGCCCACGTCCCTTCGCCTTGGACTATTCTGTTGTTGATCCACTCTAGAGCTGGGCCTTGTAACAGTGTTGCTGCGAGCCGTATGCGCATTGCGTCTTCTGTCGGGGTCGTGCACCCAACGGCTTCGAAGTAAATTTCGAGTTCAGCTACAAATCGACGAACGTCGTTCCCTTTAACTATAGGATCGAACGCCTCCGGTAGCCTCAGCTTCACTGCTTCGAGGTTAACTGTAGCTGCTGCCGTTGTCGCAGGTAGAATTGTCGGTGTCGCCGCTGCTGCTGCTGCTGCTGCTGCATTCGCTGCTGCTGTGGCGGTTGCCGACTGGTTCGCAAGGAGTTTCTCGAGTCGTGGGAGCGCCGCACGTATCTGCTTATGCTCGGCACGTAACTCCGCGATTTTCTGTACTGAAATATCTCTTTTTCCCTCCATTTGGCGATTTACAGAAAGTAGCACGACAAAAATAATTGAATTTTGGGTGCTGGTCGACTTACTGCGAGTCGAGTTGACTGTAGAATCGACGAGCACAAATTCTGTAAGTCGCGTAAATCTTCCTTAGTCGAAATTCGCGTTCGATCTCGGCCGTTGAGAAGAAACTCGATCCGACGCTCCAAATTCCAACTTTTTGGGGCGAAATTCTCTGGGCCGTTGAGATGAAACTCGATCGAACGGTCGAAACTCCAACCTTTCCACCAGTAAATCTGAGGGATGTTAGAAAACCGAATCGAGGGGGACTTAGAAAAATTGCGCAGAATCAGTTTTACATACCCGTATCGGCGCCTTCGTCGTCGCCCCCGCGGTTTTTAAAGGCCGGAAATACCCGGTTGAAGACCTCGCTTGTAAACCCGCTCTGAAACCAAGTGTAAGGATCTGGTTCAGGAAAGATGATTCTATTGAATGATTCACCTGGGTACAAGGCGCGCTATATATAGGCTCGTTACAAAGGCAGTAACCCGGGTGTTACTAGAAGGTTCCGCGGGTCGCGAAGCGTCCCGAACGGGTCCTTCCCGAATTCGGTAGAAGGCAATTCGGTGGCAACCGAAAAGCCTAGAATTCGGTGCACTCAACCTAGTTTGGTGCCTATAACTATAATAAATATAGTAAAAGCAACGAACCTAGGAAATCAAGCAAAAGCATGCAAGATAAAATAAAGCTAAGCTAGTAATAACATAATAAAGTCCAGGCAAGCTAGCAAAGCCAGCATAAGCCATCGTACTCTCACAGACGGTCTTGAAGCTGAACGGACAGTCACCCGATGACAACTGTGAAATCTGTTTGCTTTCAAAGTTCACCCGTTTCCCTTTCCATAGTGTGGCTGGCAGGAGCAAGAAGCCTTTGGAGCTGGTCCACATGGACTTGGTGGGGCCGCTGCCGGTGCAAGGGCACAAGGGGGAGCGGTATTTCCTTACAATTGTGGATGACTGGAGCAGGCTGATGTGGGCGTATCCGCTGAAGCAGAAGGACCACGCCGCCTCCACGATACGGGACGATTGGCTGCCGTTCGTGGAGAAGCAGGCGGAGTGTGTAGTGAAGCAGATTAGGACAGACCGGGGTGGTGAGTTCCTTGGAGCTGAAATGACGGCCTGGCTCAAGAAGCAGGGCATCCAGAGGGAGCTGACCACGGCTTACACCCCACAGTCCAATGGTGTAGCAGAACGGGCAAACTGGACCATTCTGGAGACAGCTAGGGCGCTGCTCATAGAATCTGGGCTGAGCAATTCTATGTGGCCTCATGCTGTCCGGCACGCTACCGTCGCTAGGAACAGGGTGCTCACCAAGGTTGGGGATGACTCGTGGGTGCCGTTGGAGAGGTGGCTTGGGAGGAAGCCGCCGGTGGACATGCTGAGGGTGTTCGGTTGCATGGCAGTCGCCCACGTCCCCAAGACCTACCGCAATAAGTTGGGGGCAAGTGCAATCTGGTGTGTGCATTTGGGGCTGGCTGCTGAGAGCAAGGGATGGCTGCTGTGGGAACCATCCAAGGGTGTGTTGTTTGACAGCAGGGATGTGAAATTCATTGAGGGCATGATGTATGGGAGCTGGGAGAAACAGCCGGAGGCCCGGGTGTCCCAGCAGATGGAGCAGATCACCATGCAGCTGGACCTGACTCCTAGTGTGTGGGAGGAGGGAGAGGAGGCAGCTGTGGGGAATGGTGATGGAGAGAAGGTACAGGAGGCATCTGCTGGTGGAGAAAATGGTGTGGAAACTGGCGGCAGCACTAGTGGAGCTGCTGGATCCGAGGGAGGAGAGCAGCAGCAGGGGAAAACTAAGAAGCCGAAGGGTATCGTTATGAGGGGATGGGAGACACCCGTCTCCAGGCCAGGACGTACCCGTATGGCTACTAAAAAGCTGACTGCAGGATCAGGTGTAGCGGAGCAGCAGCTTGGGACCGAGGAGGCAATGCTGATTCTACCTCATGGCTATGACCCGGATGAGGAGGACGAGCCTGCATACTGTTTTCTTGCCCTTGGACCAGAGGAACCAGCTAGCATGGAGGAGGCACTAGCTGGACCAGATAGGGACAAGTGGCTGGCTTCTAGGGATGCTGAATACCAGAGGCTGCTAAAGAATGGGACATGGGATCTGGTGGTGCTGCCTGATGGGAAGAAAGCGATACAATGCAAGTGGGTGCTGAGGATCAAGACCGATGACAAGGGGCAGGTCACCATCTACAAAAGTAGGCTGGTGGCGAAGGGGTTTATGCAGAAGGAGAAGCAGGACTTCAACGAGATCTTTGCTCCCATTGCCAAACCCCCTACCCTCCGTGTCTTGTTGGCAGATGCAGCCGTTAGTGGGAAATTCATCATTCAGATAGATATTTCAACGGCATTCCTGAATGGGATTCTAGAGGAGGATGTGTACATGACGCAGCCGCCTGGGTATGAGGATGGTACGGGCAGGGTGTGCAAGCTCAACAAGTCCATCTACGGCTTGAAGCAGGCGCCACGCTGCTGGTACCAGAAGTTGGCTGCTGTTTTAGAGGAGATGGGATTCAGGTTCAGCAGCTGTGATGAAAGCCTCTTTCTTTAAGGGCGAGGGGGAGAAGCTGGTGCTGTTTCTGGTCTACGTAGACGACATTCTTCTCTTCAGCAGCAGCATGAAGGAGATTCAGAAAGTGCAGCAGCAGCTGATGGAAAACTTCAAGTGCAAGAACCTTGGGGAGGTAAAGTACTACCTCGGGATGCACGTGGAGAGGGATCCTGATCACAGGTGGTTGAAGCTGCACCAGGAGAAATTCATCAAGGAGCTGGGGGAGAAGTATGGGATTGAGAATGAGCGCAAGGTTGCAACTCCCCTACCAGCAGAATTCAAGCTTGTGAAGGCTGCGGAGGATGAAGGGGTTGAAGCTGAGGAGCAGCAGCAATTTCAGTCCTTGGTGGGCAGCCTCTTGTATGCAGCGGTTCACACGAGGCCCGACATCTCTTTCTCGGTTGGGCAGCTGGCTAGGGTGGTGCAGAATCCATCAGAGGAGCAGGTGGATGCAGCTGAGCGTGTGGTGAAGTACCTGAACTCTCACCCAAGCATTGGAGTTCAATACTCCGCATCTGCACAGGTGAAGCAGAAAGGGGTGGAGGTGCTGAAAGAGAAGGGGGAGAGGCTTGGAGAAGGCAAGCTCTTTCTGACTTGTTTCACTGATGCTACTTGGGCTTCTGAGAAGGAGGATTCCTCATCTGTGGGAGGATACATCTGCGTAGTTGGGGGAGGACCTGTTAGTTGGAGGTCCAAGAAGCAGACGGAGACGGCACTCTCTTCCGTAGAATCAGAGTACATGGCAATGTTCCATGGGGTGAAAGAGATGCTTTGGCTGAGGAGGCTGTTAGAAGAGATTGGCCAGGAGCAGAAAGTTGCTACGCCGCTGTTTTGTGATAGCAAGGGGGCTCTTGGGATGGCCAGGAACGCTGTGCTTCATGGGCTGAACAAGCACATGCGTATCAAGTGGCACTGGCTGCGTAAGGAGGTGAAGAGGGGGACGGTGAATCCGATCTACATCAAGACTCACCAGCAGCCAGCAGACTTTCTCACCAAGAGGCTTGCGGATGAGCCTCATTGGCGTTGTGTGCGCATGAGTGGAATGAGCATGAACTAGCATGGAATGATGGGGATGCAGCCGGCAGGCTGAGGGGGAATGTGTTGGGTGCAAATTCATATTGCACGACATCCTGCCGTCTGTTTGTACGAGTATGTGTGTGCGAATGCATTTGAGTATGAATCGAATGTTCGTGTGTTTGTTTGCTTTCGCAATTTTTGCTTGATGCATTTGCAGGTACTCGCACAATGTGTGCTTTGGCACAACATCGTACGCGCTATGAACAGTGCAAGCAGAAAGGACGAGCCCGCAAAGGAACCCAAGATGGAAGCTTTGCGGTTCGGTTTAATTGATTGCGCAGATTCAGTTCTATCCAACTCAAAATTGTACTGTTTTTTTTTGTAGACTATAGTATAGCAGGGCAGACACTATAGGGGTACAATTTAGGTGAAGGTTGGATGTTGCTTGTCTGTATCTGCATGCTACAGGGCCAGGGGAAACCAGCGGAACCAGCATTTGGCTGGTTGGGCAAAGACAAAACAGGTTCTGTTTTTAGAACCTGAACCTGGTTGTTGTTTTCCCATGTTGGAAAAACAGAACCAGAGGTTGTTTACCAACCTACCACCTGCTATTTTGTCCAGCCAGGTTGGTTCTGTTGCTTGGAATTATTTGGGATCATCCCTGGTTGTTCCAAGGTTGATTCCCAAGGTCCTTGCTAGCTAGAACTATAAATTCCTTCTCTGTTTGTACCTGAATATAGTCAATTGATTCAAGCGAATTCCTTCCTCGCTGGAGTTTCGTTTCTGCGCTATTCGACGGCGGAATGCTACCCGAGTCAACGCTAGTATGCTAGCACTCCAACGCTAGGCAAACGCTGTCCGAGCCAGAACTTAGTAATGGCAGAACTTTTCGCGAGGCAACTTGGCTTATTTTAAAGCTCTTTGAGCGTGCTTCGTTATAGCGACTTCTCAGCTTAATCCGATCGATGAGCTGCACGGCACGCTGCGCGACGTTCAAGGTACTCTTGTTATTTTGGCTAAGTCATTCTTAACTCCTCTCTCTACAAACTCGGACCCGAGGATAGGGGCTGGTCTTGTACCAGGCACCCAGGGACCCTTGGAGGTGACCCCGAGGAGAGGTTTTGAGTTTGATTAAGTCTTAATAGCTTGAGTTTATTAGGCCCTTACACCAATAGTATTGAAGCACGAATTCTCAACTTGGATCAAGTTCGCTGGATACCGCATGCACCAGTCCCAGTTCGAAGAATTCACGAGCACAAACATGTGATGTATAGCTCCGAGCTGACGTGGTGCACTCTAATTCGGTTCTCCACAGCTCTTAAATAGCCAAACAACAGAAGCTTCGCATTTCCCCAAACCCGAATCGCGTAGCAGCCGCGCCTTGATCTGACACTTGAGCTTTGCACTAGAATTCGAGTTTCGGTCTCCCCAATCTTCCAACATAAATACTTATATCAAATCATCGAACCAGCTCCTTCCTCACTCACTTGTGCAGCCATCTTCAGCTTCAGCTTCAGTCTCCCGCCAGCATCAAGGCTGCTCTCTCCTCCGCCACCGCGGCATCCGCCGCTTCCTCATTATTCGGCTTGAGCGCGGAGCTCGCAGCGAAGGTCCGCAATATGGAGTGTCGCGTAATGATGCGCAAGGTCACCGGCAAGGCTGACAACCTGAGCCAGTGGTACGGCCGCTGTAAAAGTGTGCTCTCCGAAAAGTCACAGTGCCGCAACTTTCAGGTTGTTATTTCGCAACTTTCCGTCTGTAAAAAAAAAAGTACAGGTCAAACGCTAATGTGCAGAGGTCACTTTCAGAGTTGTGGTAGAGTGACTTCACAGTGACTTCCCAGCAACCATGGTCGCCACATTTACGTGGCTCGCGATGTAACTTCGCAGTTGCGAATACGTCACTGGGCCCAATGTCACTTCACCAATGCTTTCTAGCCACCCCAACCCATGATGTTACAGTTGCTTCAGGGTAACGCAATGGTAACCACCAAGTCACGATGCCACGTGTCTGTACCTCGGCACGTGTACAAACAGCATGTGCCATCTGGACCGAACACATCCGCGAATGAAATTACGCCTCCTGTCCGCAGTTCTACCATCCATTTGGACAGTCCAGATGCGACACATGAAAGTTCACCTACACACAATCTGATGACATTTGTCGTCTCTTTATTGGTTAAACGACTACAGCACACTTCATGTGCGTATACATCTCGACCGTCAACTTACACCGATCCACCACAGTTGATGATCGCCTCTTTCGTAGCCATCAGATCACACCCAGTGACCAACCAATGTCCGCGAATTTGCTACCCTTGTTTCCACCGTAACAATCCCAACCTTTCATCGTGGGATTCCGTCCATCGCGAACGTAAACATGTACGCATTACAACGAGTCCGCCCGCCACGTCACCAGACCGTACGCCACATGGGCATCATCGGTTTTTCCACATGATGTTCGCAATACGGCGGCTCGACGTATGAACGACCACCTGTACTCATCCTCAGCATATGGCATCCCATACCTCACATCGCCATCGTACATCTGTCAAAACTACATGGCACCACGTGCTGCTCCCGATCGGTGTCTGCTCCATGCCGCGTGGCCCATTCAGATTTAGTGTCTCCAATCCCCAAAATGCGTCGCCATTCGTTGTTCTTATTGGCATCGACACTGGTATATGGTCACTTGTGCACATGTTTGTACTTTATTTCAAAGCTACTACTATACCGTACACTCCAACTATTCCATGTCACACATCTGCATTCTTGTCTTTCCGCTACCTGCTACCACTGTAATACAATCTCCCCACACCCATTATCCTGCTTGTTGTGCTTATTTTATGCTACTTGCCCATACAATACGCTCACACAACCTTTCCCACGTGACGCTGAGGACTCCATCGCCAGACCAGGGTTCAATCGGAATCACTGCTCGATGCATCGCTTTGGCATCCTTCCTCGCTTAGGTGTGACGTCTCCGTCGTGGGCAGCAGGCATTCAAGACCACTAGATGAAAGGCGGATCTTATGCGGGCCCCACGCCCATGACTTGCGCTCCGCATCATAATCCGGTTGCAGGCGGCCAATAGCCTCTGACACTGCCTCATAGGCCAATAATTGTAGGCGCCTCATAGATGCGCCGTCGTTGCACAGAGAATTTGTCAGTTTCCCCGTTCGCTCGTCCCGGGTTACAATGGCATCGGTGACCTGCGAGTTAACATCGTGGTCGTTGAGTAACGGTGCCGCAAAATAGTAGAGTACATGAACCTTAATAGTAAACCTTACCATCACATGAACTCACTGTGTGCTCGAACCACGCTAAATGACACAACTTGAGCGTCACCTCCTCTCCACATTTCCCCTCAAACGCTAAGATCGCGCATGCGGCGAATGCTCCCAACGCACGGCATTCGATCCACCTTATTGAAATGACATCTTGACAATGACTGCTCCCCTGCAACGTGCAACACATCGGAGTATTGTGCGGCAAACAAAACCTATGCACCTAATCATCTCCATCGACACGCCAATACACTTACCCTCGTCCTCCAAAGGGGGGCCGTACTTTAGTCTGAGCTCGCTCGCTTCCCGTTTCTTCTTGCCGAACACATGGACTTGCACGATTTTTGGCGTTACGGAAAAGCCCCAAGCGTGGCAGAGCAATGTCTCGAGCGCGCCCCGCAGCTCCAATCTTCCATTTCGACAGTGACTTGTTCAGGTCGGCACGTATCGTCTTACAAGATTCTAGCGCCACAGTTGCCATCTTGGGGGGCAGCCTCGACACCACAGTGCTCAGTCCCAAAGCCTTGTCGTCCCTGCTTGGGTAGAAATCTAGTTCCTTGTTGGGCGCGTCGATAAACATCTCTTTTCCATACCATGGCGCACATGCTCTGCCTACACAAAACACACCAGGTGCAAGTCAGTAACGACCGACACGGAAGTCACACTGCAAAGCGCCATACGCCATGGGCCCCTCACCTTCCACGAATCGCCTTCAGGCAATTGATCCAGGAGGCCCTGTACCATCGGTGACTTGCTAGTTGAATTGTGCCGTTGCAATTTTGCGGGTGGCTCCTCATCATTGCTACTCGAATCAGGGTTGTCGCGTGTCTCCCGTTTTCGTTTAGATCCAGCGCATCCCAACCCATTCGAGGTATCCCCTAGGGACCTCTTCCGCTTTCGTGACGCTCCCGCTGTAATTTCTGCGAGAATGCGGCTCTCCAGACGCACCAGAGCCTTTGTGTTATCCTCCTGGCCATCTCACAAGGCATTGTACCCTTCCCGAGTAACGTTGCCGGTTCCACTTGGAGGGCGCTCTTCTCCATTTGCCTGAGATTTTTTGGGAATCGCTTTGGTGGTAGCTCCCTTCAAAGGGTTGTCGCTAGAAGACTCGCCAGCAGCCTCACCAGCCTTTTCCGCGTCGGCCTCCTCCTGCATCATGTCGCTGATAAGGCGCTCCTTCTGCACTTCTGGGTCGGCGTTATGTACCGCAATCTCAGCAACCACGGTAGTTCCGACATTCTCCCCGTCCACTATGGGCTTCATGCAGACTGGCTGTGGCACAGACCTTTGCGTCTCAGCTGCGAAATAAAACCCAATGTCATCTGTGTTAGACCATGGCGACACCACACGCATGCACCGTACATGGCCACCACCTACTGTCACATTAGATGTTGATAAACGTGCGTTGTACCTTGCTTCTCCTTGGTGATGTTCGGCTTTTTGCTAGCCTCTTTTGTAGCATCGTTCCTTTTCCGCTTGCCATATCCCCCACCCTTGTTGCCTCGCGTCCAGTGGTACGACTCATTGAGATAGGACGAGGCCGGTCTGTGTCTCACTGAACGTCCTTCACCGCGATAACTCATGACTGCTCCATTGAGCGAGCTGAAAGAGCACACGCACCCCTTCCAACATTCGCACTCATATGTCACCGAATCAAAAAGACAGTATGTGGCCATTTTGGAATCTTACTCTGCCACCACAGCGCCACCGCGATAGGATTGTGAAAAATTGCCCACCCCTGGCCTTCCTCTGCCGTTATCAAACTGTACACACACCACACGTGACATTGCCCATGCAGTGACAACGAGTTGTAATTGCACCATAGAGTACATCTTCACCCGTACCTAGACTACTGATATATCTCCAGTCACAATGTGTGATCGGTACATCTAGTGCTGGCGGTCGTTTACGTTTGCACCGCCTAGTGTGTATCTAGTTTTAAATTCAACCTGTAACACCAAAAGAGAGAAGTTATCTATTGCTTTTACAAACCCCAGTTTCACATACGAAATATACATCCTAAAAAACCGCCACACCCTAATGGCCTGTACCTGCGTACATCAAATGAGCTCCTTGACACCTACAATTGTGCCATCAGAACGCCTCAACCATCTGACATGCCTGCATCACCGTCCCCGCCATCCTTGTATTCCCCTTCATCATCCTCATCTTCCTCATCATACTGCTCCTCGTACTCTTCCTCATCAACCTCCTCAGTGACATCGTCGTTGTCTCCATCTCCTGGAGCAGTGAAAACCTCCTCCACATCCTGCACCACCCGGGTGGTGTCCCGAGTCCTGCGTCGCGTTCGAGCTCCTGTCCGCGGAGTCACTGGCAACCCAGCACGCCACTCCCTCTAGCGATTCCATCTCCTGTGCCTCACCAGCAACTGAAGATTCTCCTTCGTGCAGCCTGCAAGAGCCTCCCTTTCCTCAGATGTCGGTTCCACTGTCGAGTTAATTTGCGCGTTGGGATGCAGCACCACCGCGCCCGCAGCGTACGCATAAGCGGTCTCGTCCTTGTCGTTGTACGACCCCAAACGGATGATGCGCACGTAGTAATTCCCTGTCTCCGGCTTGAACATCACACCCGTCCAGCCACTGGGTGAGGCTCTACTGCCCTTGGGAGTCGCGGCTACAGCCCTTGTGTGGACTTGAGTAAGCACGGTGACTCGCCCTGCAGCACCGTATCGGTCCGGGAGACTCGGGCAGTTGGCCGGTCCCACCACCTGCAATGCCATCAATTGTTGCAAGGGTGTCTCCAAGGCATCACCAGGGGCACGTTGCTGAGCCGGTGTCAGGGGGGCAGAGATGGGTGATATTGCACAACCGCCACTTCCGCTCGCCGTTAATGGCATGCGAGTAGCGTCCAATTGAGGCAGCTGCTGAGAATCCGCTGGCACACCCGCCCCACCGTCTGTCTTGGTGACGCCCATCACAGACGGAGTGGCCCCCAAGTGGGAACGTGCTCCTGCATCCAGCTCGTCCGAGGAGACACCCTTACATATGGCCAGAAACTCTATCTTCGCCGTGAGTATTTGAATGTCGTGCTCCAAAACGGCGATCTTCTCCTTGTTTTTTCGCACCTCCACACGCAGATCGTCTGGTGGCGCTGCCACCAAGAACCCTTCGTTCGACAGCCGGGGGACTGGTTGCAATGGGATTCGCAGCCCCTCGCTCTACAGCTGGGGTATCAGCTTCCCTTCGGAGTGCTGACACATGTCGGAATGCATTTGCCTCCTGTACCGCAGCGTGCTGACACCCCTATAGGAGATCCACTCTGTCACCGAAACGAATCCAGTAGACACTAAGGCCTCAAGAAACTGGCACGTGTACACTCCACAATCCCAGGAATTTGGCTGCTTGGGAATCTGGAAATCCTGTGTACAGGGACACCATCCGTAAATTCCTTTGAGTAAGGGCGCAGTAACAGTATGCGCACTACTACACGTGCGCAAATCGGCGTACTACCTTCATGATCTTGTAGGAGGCCTCCACTAGTACTTGACGCACCTTCTCCCCATCCACGTCCAGGTGGTCGCGAAGGACCATCATGTGTAGGAGCCTGTGTGAACGTGTAGACATCAGTCAGATATGGAACTCGGTAGAATACCGCGCAAAGAATGAGCACAATTGTTAAAATACTATCGTACGCCTTAGTGTTGTTGAATGCTTCCATCGTGCTCGAGTGCCGGCTTTTGCTATCGAAGAGTACGAGTTTCACTCCTAGTGGTCCTGCCTCGGGAGTTTCTCCGTTTATGATATACTTCAGGTTGGTTACAACCATGAGTGAATAGTGCTTCCTGCAGTATATAAGCCAAACGTCATGTGGTTAGAGTGCGTCACATATACACATGTCAAGCCCGTTAAACGCTTGACAACAAAGGAACATGCAATTTCACACAATACCCGAAAAACATTGGGACAGCGAGGTAGTCGTAGGTAGAAACGGATGGGCCAGGTCCCTTCCCGAACGGGTGCTTAAAGTCTTGAGCATACGCTTATCTCTTACTGTCCAGGACGACCCATGTCTTTCCGTTGGAGCATCTTGGATAGCGTATGTTCAGTAAACTGTTGAGACACAGCAGGGAGGACAATATTGTCAGTAGGGGACCCTAAATTTGAATCTGAAATGGTGAGAAAAATAAGCACATACGTGCATGCAACTTTCACATTGTGGAAGTCTATTATGGGGTCCGTCAGACATCTCCCGTCCGCTATGGTGACGGCGTCGCTAGGTGCCACCTGCGCGCCCACGCCAAGATGATTATACAGCAAAATCTCCTTGAAGCTGGACTTTCATGGTGTCTCCATAAGAACCCCAATCTCCTCATTAGGCGGGGGCAGTACTTCTTCCTCCTCGTCGTCGAGTCGCGATCCCCACGATGAGACCGACGACGTCGCCGGCAACTTAACCGATGTCGCTGGTCAGCCGGCATCGCGCGACCTCAAGCGTGATCTTCGGCTTCTTACAGTCCGGAAGAGAGAAACGAGGATCTATAGCGCACGCCTTACGGTCCTATCTCATAGCGGCAGTTTTAGTCTTAGGTGGCACGGTCACGTTCCGGAGTTGTAACTACAAAAGAGGTAAATGTATTCCAGTAGAGAGAACACACACTAATGCTCATAACTCGGTATGGAGTTATAACCCTATGCCGCTGGCAAGCATGTGAGTAGGCAAGCACCAGAGCCCTGGACCGGTCTGGACTTGTGTCTTCATCCGAAAAGCCACCCTGAATGCAAAGCTGTGGTCAGAGATAGGGTCAGCCGGCATGATGTGTGAGGCAAGTTCTAAGTGCGAGAGCAACGATTGCGAGATGAGCGCGCGGTCTATGCGAGAGCTTGATTGATTTGTGCAGGAGTAAAAGGTATACTCCCTTTTGTATGGATGCAGAACCCGGAAGGCATCTGAGAGGCAAAAATTGCAGCAGCGTTGGTAGAGCGATCATTCTCCAGCGTCATACCCTTCTTAGATGATCTGTCTAACAGTGGGTCTTCTACCAGGTTCATGTCTCCCAGAATGAGCAAGTGATTCCCAAGCTGTACCGCGTCAACTGTCGGACCTAATACTCTGCGAATAAAACTTTTCCTGTCTGCGACATCAGCTGGGAAGTAGACGGCTACTAAGGTGAGGTGAAAAGAATCATGCCGGAGGTCGGCTGCCACCAACCGTCCAGAAGGGTGAATCAGAGCGTTATGAAGCGTAAGGCCCTGTCTGCGACAGATGAGGGAGACCCCTCTGGCAACAGGCACCTAAGCAACACTAGCACCTAAGCTAACAACACTCGAGTAAACAAAGTCAGAAACACTAGAGTCAACAACAGCATACATAGCATGAGGAGTTCCTAAGAGATCAAGCAACTGAGAAGCAGACATACCCTACAGAGCGATGACGTACGTCTGAACAAGGGGAAGCCAGTCAGGGGCAGGGCCGTAAACGCTGTAGGCCGCACGGAAGCGTGTCAGTGAGCTGACCATAGCACTGACCCGGTGGGTGGCTGCGGCCACAGGGGAGGCCTCGGCGAGTACCTGTCTGAAGGAGGTAGGTGCAGGGAGGGTGGACGGCACCGCGTGAGAGCTGACGCGGTCCTGAACCGTTGAATGACCTGCTGCTGCAGCTGCTGCTGCTGTGGCTGCTTCAAGAGGAATGGCTGCTGCTGCTGCCGCTGAGTCAGGTACCAAGCCGCCACTCCAGCACCTGCAGCTGGTTGACCAGCATGTGCCTGACGAACCCGAGCGTCACCTCCACCAGCTGCAGCAGGGGAGTCACTAGCCGCTGCACGAGGCGCTCCTCCAACCCCTGCACTCCCGCCACCGCCGCTCGCCACGCCACCTCCGCCGCCTCCGCCCGCACCCTGACCGCCCCTCCTGCCACTCCTACCCCTAGACCGCGAAGAAGTCGTAACAGCAGGCAGTTGCGGTCACATCAGTAGCGGCAGTGGCGAGGGAGGCAGTAAAGGTGGGCAGCTGAGGGACAGTGCACCCATGAAAGAGTCGCGGGAGCACATCACCAGAAGCGGAGGCTACACAACGTAGGTTGCTCTCGACATCCTTGAGGGCAGTCTCAAGGACCTCGATAGTCAGCTCGCTAGGGTGCTTCAAAAGAAGCGCAGGTGGGTGATCAAGTCAGCAGAGCGCTCAAAGGAGGCGAGGTCAGGAAATAGGAATGGGAGGAACAGTCGACCAAGAGAGACAGTGGTGGGAGTAGCGTAGCGGGCCTTGATCGCAGTCAGGAACTCACTAGCTATGCGAACCTGAGTGAAGTGGGTCTCCTCAGACTCAGGGAGGAGGCTACAGAGGACGATGCAGGCCGCAGCGTCATGCGACTTCCACGCTGTTAGGTCAGCACGCTGGTGTGCATAACGGTCTCTGTCTGCAGTACTGGCGTCAGCGCCTAAGGGTGCAGGGTCGGAGGGCGCAGGAAGGTCACCGGAAGCGTGCGCCCACAGAGACTCGTCTGCCTGGACCTGACTTTCTAGGACGCGGCGTGCACGTAGGAGCCAGACTGAGAACTCGAGCGGCCCACTCTCGGCGTCAAAGCGCAGAAACCTAGGGGTCGCAGCAGGGAGGACAATATTGTCAGTAGGGGACCCTAAATTTGAATCCGAAATGGTGAGAAAAATAAGCACACACGTGCATGCAACTTTCACATTGTGGAAGTCTATTATGGGGTCCGTCAGACATCTCCCGTCCGCTATGGTGACGGCGTCGCTAGGTGCCACCTGCGCGCCCACGCCAAGATGATTATACAGCAAAATCTCCTTGAAGCTGGACTTTCCTGGTGTCTCCATAAGAACCGCAATCTCCTCATTAGGCGGGGGCAGTACTTCTTCCTCCTCGTCGTCGAGTCGCGATCCCCACGATGAGACCAACGACGTCGCCGGCAACTTAACCGATGTCGCTGGTCAGCCGGCATCGCGCGAGCTCAAGCGTCTATTGGCAAGCGACTCCGCTACCGTGATTTTCGGCTTCTTACAGTCCGGAAGAGAGGAACGAGGATCTATAGCGCACGCCTTACGGTCCTATCTCATAGCGGCAGTTTTAGTCTTAGGTGGCATGGTCACGTTCCGGAGTTGTAACTACAAAAGAGGTAAATGTATTCCAGTAGAGAGAACACACACTAATGCTCATAACTCGGTATGGAGTTATAAACCTATGCCGCTGGCATGGATTGTTTGATCGCTACTGGCGGATGTATGCGGAATTCCATGTGAGTGGCCTACCACCAGCTGCAACTCCTGTTTTGGCGAGTTGGACGAGGATGATACGCCAGGTTACATGTGAGCTTACCATCACATGAGTCGTGGCACGTGTATGCCTGCATGGTGGTTTGTTGGGGTTCGATTGTTCCATCGTTTGGCTGTGTAATTTTACGATTCACCTTTCTACACTAGTAACACCTGGTCCATTAAATGCACAAGGTTTTTGTGATTATATATGAAACACATGTTGTGATGTTACATGCTAAGGCAATTGGTACAGACTTGCACACCCGAGCTAACTACGTAAAAGGTTATCCAACAGCGAGAACAATACCTCAGTGCCAACCACCTTGGCGTTTGTAACAAACAAGTGGCCACAAGCAAAGAGTGAATGCGCTCCTGTAAGATGTATCCATGAGAGGTCGCAATCCTAGAAAAAGGCCACTCATGTTAGAATGAAATCTCACACGCGTAGCGTGGACTTTAGGCCACTCAAAGTGGCGACCTGATAGATGGTCTGTTCATAGACTAATATGTACCGCGGCGTTAGGTCTGGTTACGTAATATGATTCTCGCCTTATCCTATATTAGTAAATCAAGAATAGTTGTCATGTCGGCTTTGCGGAATCTCCTTACAAGTCTTCGTTTACACCCCAGTAACGTCTTCTATTTCGTTGAGGCAACGCTGTACCCAGGCCTACAGCCATTTCTGCATACTGATGGCGTGAGGATGGAAACGAGCCTTCAGCGCCTCTCTGTCGGCCTTATGTACTCAGCTGACGGTGCACGACGCTTCAAGCCAATTGTGGTATGCCGTGACAGGGAAGGACTAAAGACTGGGCCGGATGTCAATGCAGCCGAGTGGGCGTATGTGCGTCGCACCCGGTCAGGTCGCATCACCGCAGAGGTAACAGTCATCGAAGTATTGGATGTCGTCATTATGGGTACATCGTTCATACACTGACAGAGGTGTCATACGTTCATTCCGCGCTTCATCTATGCAGCTCTTCACGAAGTTCATGATCGGCGTGTGGCACATTTGCATGAATGTGAACGGGATAGGGAGGAGAGAATGGAGGCTGAACAAATTGTATATACTGTATATAGCGAGTGGTGCAGTGCCGAGGATGGGATGTGAAGGGTCAAGATGGCATCTGCGGGGAGCAAGGAGACCAATGGGTGCACAGAAGGGTGATGGCTGCCGAAGCGAAGAGCCGGGGAATGCATGGCAGCGGTAAGGGGCGGCACTTACATAAGCGGAAGGAGAGAGCAAGTGGGAGCTACAGCGCAAGCAGCAGAGGCAGGGAGTTACCACCGGCACTATCTGGGTGTGCGTGTGCATGTGTGTTTGTTTCCTTGTGTATGCAGGCAAGCTCTCAGGAGCCAGCTGGATCTGGAAGTAACAGCTGGAGGCAAAGTAGCCAGAGGCGGGGAACACAGTTGGTAGGCAGCCGGGATGGAAGTCTTCTCAAAGGCAGCCATAGCAGCTAGACAGGAGACTAGGAAGGGAGCAGAGTAGTGAGGAGACAGAGCTGGTAGAATAGGTGGAACCTGTTAGAGCGAGCCTCAATGCTTGTATGTTTCCTTTGTAACACGAATTTCTTGCACTCGGCTGAGCAAGTAGTGAGAAGGAGATATTGCAAGCAGAGATGTGACAAGCAGTTAATTAGTGTGTTATGTGAGGGAGCTAGAGCTTATCACATACAAGCATTCAGGACATGCTCACGCGGTCCGGATTAGATTTCGCTGCAAGGGATCTCAATAAGGAAGGCGTGATGACAAAGGGTGTAGAAGGAAGCGAGCAAGCGCCAGGAACGGGGACGAACGCGCACGGCGCTGACGGAAAGGTCGAAGAAGGATTGGGCGGAGCCACGGGCTTGGGAGAGAGGTGTGACAAGCAGCCTCCCGCAGAGAAGGAAGAAGCCAAGGAGGAGCTGGGGAAGACGCCCCACGGAGAGGCAGTGGTGGCGGCACGAGCAGGACGGGAGAGCGATAAGCTGTATCGGGGCAGCGCGTCATGGCAGGGCTTCGAAGACGATGTGGCGTCAACTCGCTGGCGCTACACCATGCTTCCGAAGGTGGAGGTGCCAGAGTGCTTCTCGAGAGAAGTCCGACGCGGACCGTCGCTGAAAAACTATCTGATGCAGTTGGAAAATCTGCGAGCAAGATGGGAGCGCGATCGGCTAGACGCGGATGAGTTCTTCTGAGGGCTGGCAAATACCCTGACGGGAGAAGCCGAGACGTATTACCGCATCTGCCGACGTGAACTGCTGAACTGGGCGGCGCAGGCTCGACCGGGGAAGAGGGATCCCACCAAGCGCTTCTTGGAGATGCTGAGAGAGCAGTTCCCGCTGCAGACGCCAGAACGGGTGGTCGAATTTCGCGAGTTCAAGCGCAGATCAGGGGAGTCGTTGCTCGCGTATTACGGCCGGTTAGTGGAATTGGCGGAGGACATGAACTGCGTGGATCAAGGGCGTCTCGTCAGCAAGTTTCTCAACGGGCTGAATTACGAGCTACAACGGGAGGTGCAGGTGAAGATCTTTGAGATGGGAGCGACGGCGACACTAGGCGTAGCCTATGAAACGGCGAAAAGGGTAGAGACTGGGAGAAGGCTGTTCGAAGTGGAACGCACCGCGGAACGAACGACAGAGCGCAGACGGCGGGTTATCCTATATTTATAAATCAAGAATAGTTGTCATGGCGGCTTTGCGGAATCTCCTTACACGTCTGCGTTTACACCCCTGTAACGTCTTCTGTTTCGTTGAGGCAACGCTGTACCCAGGCTGCAGCCATTTCTGCATACTGATGGCATGAGGATGGGCACGAGCCTTCAGCACCTCTCTGTCGGCCTTATGTACTCAGCTGACGGCGCACGTCAAGCCAATTGTGGTGTGCCGTGACAGGGAAGGACTAAAGACTGGGCCGGATGTCAATGCAGCCGAGTGGGCGTATGTGCGTCGCACCCGGTCAGGTCGCATCACCGCAGAGGTAACAGTCATCAAAGTATTGGATGTCGTCATTATGAGTACATCGTTCATACACTAACAGAGGTGTCATACGTTTATTCCGCGTTCATGTATGCAGCTCTTCACGAAGTTCATGACCGGTGTGAACGCCGTTAGGCTAGGCAAGGACCGCAACATCGTGGTCCTGGTCTGCAGCGAGAGGCACCAGCTAAGGTAGGGCGAGGGAGAACGAGTGACCGAGTTTGGGTTCGAGATATGGCTAACCCACGTACGCATCGTACAGCTGGACAAGAAAGTATCTGCACTTGGGAATCCGCTTCTGCAGGGTATCGTGTCTTTCTTCAAGTCGGAGTTCCGCTGTATGTGGATAGAATACCAGACTCTGGGCATCACACGCCGACAACGCGCGAGCGGATGGCTTCAGAACCGCCCCTCCGCTGCGATCACTCTTCAATGGGCTTACGAGGCTTTGTTGGGTGTCTCTACAACCCATATCCAGCTCACATTCTGGCAGACGGGATGCGTGCCTGATGCATGGGAGTCACTGCTGCACACTATCAAACATGATCTGCATCTTGAGGTCATCGAGCACCTGGTTGAGAGCTTGCTCTCGCTGCAGCGCAAGCTCGATCTCCTTGACCTGCCGAATGATCTCCTAGACGCCCAAAAATATGCCACTTGGGATGACGAGGTGTCTGATTCCGTGACGGATGTCCATACGGGCAACGTGACACTTGTACCATAGACGACTCAGCGAGTATTGGAGCTATTGATGGGGATGAGAGGACCCGTCGCCGTGTTCTGCGATATGCTTCAGCTGCATATACTCGGTTTGCCAACTCCCACGGAGTGTCTCCGTAGTGTGTCCCAACTCTCAAGCGACTGGGGAACGCGGCACTCGTGGACCGTCTCATGCGCACCCCGGTTAAGCGCGGTCGCCGAGAGAAGACCAATCCTCACAGACATTCTCCTCGATTGCGACGGAAGAAGTGAGCGTGCAGTCTCACGTCTACGACATATCAAGCATGTTCGACGACATAGAGTACGGAGAGTGGACTATCCTGGTCGTTAACTACTGCGCTGTGTCTGTTTTTTTTTGTTTTTTTCTTTGGTTGTGACGTATTTTGGGTATTATCGTCATAGTATTCTCTGTTTGTTCAACTGCTGGCTTTTACATTGATGTACCGCGCTTGTAGAACATGGTACTGTACATCCCCGTTTTTTACCATAGTGAGCTTCATAACATATGGATACCAACTGTTCAAGTGGGCAAACTCATTGGGTTGTGCCGAGCACTAAGAGTTTCACCGTACATTCGGTATGTTTCTATACGGTGCTTGTTCGGATTGGACATTTCGAGCTTCTGGTGAGCCGCGCACTTCAGCGCTATTGATAGTTTGTAACTAGTCGATGATCGACTTGTGTATACCTCCTTGGAAACCCGTACAGTAGCATGGGTTTTATACTGTTGGAGATGTTTGGGTCTGAGACAAGGGTGTACCATTTGTCCGAGCCTGTCAAGATGGAATTGGCATGAGCGTTATCCACCTGGGTTTCTGCGCTCATGGATGGTTACTTGCCATCGTGCCGCCGTAATTCGCGTAGCTATTTCATCCGCAAACACCGTAAAATCTCATATGCAATTATGCAGGTTACTGGTGTCACTCTCGCTCAACGAGGGGCAGCAAATAGCACGGTGGGGCTGCTGCGCTCTCTGGACCCGTTCCTGGGCAGCGGACGCTGCAGTCCCCGCCAGCACCATGCGCGCGCTGTGTTCGAAGCACGCACGTCCTTGGGTCTTGCGCGTGATGAGCCTCTCCCGTTCATGCTACTAAAACTTATTTACGCGGTTTATCCGAAGGCTTCTCAAAACAGGATGACAGCGAAAAATGCTCAGACGTTCCTGGATGCCATCGAAGATGGAGCCGTGTGCCGTGATGCGTTCACCGATACACCGATTTACTTTTGAAGCCGTGTGCCGTGATGCGTTCACCGATATACCGTGTACAAACTCATGTCGTGCTCAATGACAGGTTACATTGGCCACCCGTAACACGATCCCAGAAGAGGGTGTACGCATAGGAGAGTTGTCTCTGGCGCTTGGAATGGTGCCTTGGTGGACTAAGATCGAAGCTTCATGTGGTAGTCATGGATTTAGCCGTCTGGTCAGGGTCAGGAAATGATGAAGCCGTTCCATTGGGAAATAGCATGTTTGATGTTAAAATGAACGCGGTTGGAGCAGTAGATTGGTATACGTTGTAAGGTAGAGTACATATCGGTGTATTGTTACATAATCTGTGCAGGTGGTTACAACCACAGTGTAAGGTGTGTTAGTCGTTCAGATGTTGCTACTGTACTATAGTGCATGTACAAATGTTATACTGAGTCAGCCCATATGGATAGTACTGTAACCACCTGCTACGACATCACCCAGCACCACAGGAATAATATGGTGGAATGTAGGCCTATGGTTTCATTCGGTGCGAGGTGTCGCCTTTTCACTTTTGCGGAAAGTGCTATCGTTTCCTTGACCACCTCGGTACCACCATGGCTTCACCCATGGCGATAGGCGTTCATGCAACACCGCTCAGCGGACAGTCTCGACCGGCGACAGTGTTATGTGATACGGACGATGACGAGACCATCTCGTATGACGCCGCGAACACTGAAATGCATGAATGTACTCCAATGTCAGTGAAGGATAACAATGTGACAAGCGTTGAGGAACGTTCTCTTGGACATAAGGACACGCCAAGCGACGGCAAAGACGCCGTAAACGCCGGGCCTGCGACGCCAGAAAAAGCCAACCGTGATTCGGGCATGCGACCACCGCCCGGGAGCCGTGTCGACAATATGGATGTGTCTACGGACGACGGTATTCGCTAGGATGCCGCCGATCGGACTAGTCGCCGGTCACGTGGGCGCGATAATGCCGCTGTGGATCTTTTTGATTTCTTCTTTGGGCCGCGTCGCACAGCATCGGAGGCGCCAGCAAACAGTCGGTCAAACGAAGCCATCCGGTCCGCGAATGTAACTGCACCCGGAGGTATGCGGTGCAAGTTTAAATGGTGCGTTTTGAAACTCATTGTAACATACCCTAACTCAGTGGCGTGGCTTGCTGGCTAACATACGCAGTGAGACGGGAGAGGGCTCCTCGGTCAACTGTGCGACGCAATATCACACGTAGCGCGCCCAACATAACGGTTGCAGGTAGGGCGGCTAGACACAAGTTATGGAGTGTAGTGTGGGTACTAACCATGCAATATGCTTTCATGTCGAATTGGCGGAACAAGTAGGGAGACATAATTTTGAAGCCGCATTACTGTTGATGGACCTTGTAGATCGTCTGCTCGTACCTCGTTCTCCTAAGCGTGGGCGGTTTGATGGTGGAGCCATGTGAGGATTCCCAGGCTGATCTAAGCGTTCATGTGGTGATTAGTGCGGGGATGACGTATACTTCAGTACGACTTGTTGCAAGTTGGATTGCGCGTGATAATATGCTGCCAAGATACGCTTTTTATTTGTCTGTTTTGTAAGGTGCAATAAAAGTAACAAATTATAAAGACAATAGATACCTATCGTTAGAGGTTTTATTTTCGTACTGTAGTTCCTCAGTTTCTGTACATTAGGCCAATGCATTGTACAGAGAATCCATCCGAGAGATTCTACGGACATCGGGCGCACAGGGTTGAGCATAAGGGTCTTTAGTGTTACACTTCACAGCGTTTTGGTGTGGTAGGTGTGTTTGTTGCACGTTTTAGGGTTTTGCCATGGAATGGGACATACGGGTGTCTCCTAGGCGTTGTTACTTGGAGTTAGAACCGGATAAATGGAGGGGGCACTTGTCGCGAGCAACGAGACTAGTATTAGATATTGAACAAAGAGAGAAATATGGTGGTGGGGCGATTACGTAGAATGTCACTGCGGGGTATGAGGGAATCGAGGCACTAGATAGGAAGGGGGAACTTGTCCGGCAGCATGTAGATGAGCAAACGGATGTAACGACGGAGCGTGTCAGATGCGCGCTTCTTGTTAGGTGTCCTATTAGAGCGCAGCGCCGAACTGCGAGGCATGGTAGGCAATAAGTGCGGGGCGTGTGGCCAGGAGTGCGAGTCGGACAACGCATTCCGAAGCCACCTTGCACGGCGCTACAACTGTCGCGACAAGTTGCTAGAGTCATTACAGCTTCGATGAGCAGAAGCGCTGGCGGAGGCAGTGGTTGCTCTGGGACAGGACCCTTACCAGAATGGTGGGTACAATGGAACAGGTAGTGCAAAAAGAGCGCACGCGCTGTTCATATTTATTAGGGAGTCCCCATAAAATCTAAACCGTGTGCGGGAATACCTTAGAGTCAGAAGATGGCAGCGTCTCTAGCACGGGGGCGTTGTTTGATACGCTAACGGAAATGTACCTTTTCTTCGTGGATGCCGATCTGTCCGATAGGGAGATAAATTGTGTTTTGCACATCTTCGGCAATCCCGAGTTCGACCTCCAAGCAATACATAGGTGGCGAAACTACAGGGACGTTCGGCGCTATGGGGAGGAGAGGGCGCCGGGCGACATGATGCCTTGGCTGAAGGCCGAGACTGAGGTGCGGGGTCCGGGAGGAAGGTCGCAGATGCTGGAACTTCTATACCGAGACACACATCTGGTGAGCACACGTGGCAGGTTTCGACATGCCCTTCGTGTATACGTATTGAGTATTGATGATTTTTGTGAAGTTAACTTGCATTTGCAGCTGATTCAAAAGATGGTGAACACGTTCGTCAATGTCCCAGGGTTTGTGAAGCGGCCACGCAGAGATCCCGATGACTCTTCAACTACGCGACACTTCTCGAGTCCAGACACTGGGATGCGGTTGGAAGATGCACAGGCATGTGCATGTGTTTGATGGTATGCCAATAGGTGCTTAATGCGGGGAATGGGCATGGACGCTAAGTAACGTTTGACGTTTATGCAGAATGATTTGCCGGAGAAGGACTCCATGGTGCTGGGCGTCATGACGTACAGTGACAGCACATATGCTTCCGGGAAAAGCCGACTACAAGCATGGCCGATGCTCCTTGCTTTGGTGAACGTACCGGAGGAGCTTCGGTGGAGCGAGCCTGTACATGCTCTTGCATGTGTGCTTCCTTTTCCACTGGAGTGGGCGTCGTTGACAGAGAAGGTGAGGGTATATCAAGAGGCGTATCGAATCGTCATGGGCCCACTCATGCGAGATAGCAAAGAGTGAGTGGACAATAGGGTCGTGTGTATGTGCAGTACGTGGATGACTCGATCCTTGCAAGTTATACACCGCATTTACTTAGCTCGGTGTGTACAGGGGTCCTTAGCGGTCCTTTTTCGCGTCAGACCGGCGGGATGGGGTGGTCAAAGCCTACCCATGCTAGTATGCGTTCGTGGGGGACTATCTTGAAGGGTGCAGTGCGATAGCGACCATGCAGCAGGCCTCTCGCCGGCCATGTAATAGCTATTACACGAGGAGTTGATTGAGTGACCTGACATTCAAGTACATAAAACGTACAGTCCTCAAAGAGCGGCACGCGATGGCGGACATTTTAAGCGCACCAACGGTGGATGAGTCAGCAAAACGGCAACCGCGTTGATCCACTTATCTGATCACGGTACATATTGTTAGTACACTTGGTGTTACATTCGGATTACAACACTGTGTACACGTGTCCGAAACAGCGTTCGGCCTGCCATGCGAAAGAATATGCGTTGTGCAGAGTGTGTTCGAGCGTTGGAATTTCTCTGAGACTGAGTGGGGGAACGCTTTCCTAGCTATTGTTGGAGACATCTTGCACGTACTGGATTCTGGTGTCTTGGTGTCAAACTACTGAACGAGAATGATGTGCATTGAAAGGAAGGTGGGTACAAGTACTAACCATAAATTGGGTTGTACCCCTTATGGGCTACCCCACTACAGCCTACACAATGTAAACAACATAACAGGCAAAGTGGGGGAGAACAAGGGGTCACAAGACCAGTCAAGAAAAGCAAAGCAAGCTCATGGTGGATCACGAAGTCACCACACATTCCGAGCACAAGCAAATGGCCACCAGTTCACATGCAAAGCAAACGGTACAGGTTTTTTTTTTTTTTTTTTTGTGAAATATGCAAACTACACACCGATGATACAAGTGCAAGCTAACATATGTCAGTCGTAACTGAGCGTGAGAGGCCTAGTCAACAACTGGCCTCAGGGGTAGGCCTACTAAGGCGGATGCAGAGCCCCTCGTGCCAGACTCCATAGTGCGCCAAAGCTATGGGTCCACTTCCAACTTTTGCCCTCCAGCAGTCGGATGCGGTTAAGAATTCCCTGTTCCTGCTCCGCCAGCGCATACAGTCCGTTTGGCTACTTCTGGCCCCCCTTCTTGCCAGGTTTCTGTCCTGTAGCTCTGGTATACACCTTCACATGCAGGCGAAACGCCACCCCGATCTTCCTGAGGACACGTCTCGCTCGGAACCTCCGCCCACGGAAAACACATTCACACCTCTCCGCCCAGACTTGGTGAAGCACGATGGCCACCAGCGAAGCCTCTGGAAAGGCCGAGGGGGTGGCTGCCTTGCCGAACAGCAGGTCCCCGAGGTCTGCTACCTTCCTCTGTGGATTCAACAAGCGCAGTGCCTTTTTGACCGCTCCAACCACCGGCTGAATACGAGCACATGCGAACAGGCAGTGCTCCAGAGTTTCCGTTTCCCCACAGTGCGGGCAGACCGGGTTGCTGCTTAAGAAAGAAACCCTCTCTCCCACCTGTAAGTTAAGGCTGTGTATCCTCAGCATTACATCTCGTGGTCTGCTGGGGGCCACCAAAGAGTCGCGGACTTTTATAACACTTTTCCAGTCAATGCTTCCGCCCCACCTCCTCGCCGACTTCTCCCTTTTAGTTGAGGGCCGTTTTGCCAGCCGACAACCCCTCTTCATTTCTTTCAAAGACAGCAGCTGCCCATCCCCAAAGGCCCTTGTGCGGAGCAGAGAGGGTTTTGGTGCAGAGCAGACTGGGGGAGAAAGCTCGGCAGAGAGGAGCAGCAGTTTCCACTCTTTTGGAACAGCCTCCCAAGCCCGCAGAGCTAACTTCGCCTCCGCTTTCCCTTTCAGCTCCTTTACGAGGGTTTCAGAGTCCTTGACTCTCTAGCCCCCCGCACCATCTGTCGCCAGCAAATCGCGTAGGCGGACCTCCCACAGCTTCACGCGGCTTTCTGTCCCCCCACCGGTGTTCTGCCATTTAGCAAAATACGGCGATTAAAGACTATCCGTTCATCCGCCACCTCTTCCTTTGTCAAATTCCGGGACATGGCTGCAAGTGGCGATTACATGAAGTTACTACATGCCAACTTCCACCTCTCACTCTTCCCACGCCACTGCTTCAACAGCTTCACGTGCACTACAAACAAGTCGGTCCCTAGCGGCAGGTCTGCAACTTTAAGCATAATGTCTTTTTTCAGCACGTTCGTCTCGGTGAGGAGCAGCCCTATCCGTCTGGCCGTGAGGCAGGCGAGCATTATTTCCGGGTCGTTCACCCCAACTCCCCCCTCCTCCCTTGACAGATACAGCAACTCCCTACTCCATAAGATGAAGCCCTTATCTATGGAGGCTCGGTTCCCGGACATGAAGTTCTGCACCAGCTTAATTATTCTCCCCCAGATCCCCACAGGTGGAGGGTATACTTGCGCCTGAAAAAAGACTATCGGTGAGATGTAGCAGTTGATGACAGCTGCTCTCGCCCCGGTCGTGAGGTGCTGCGCTTCCCACAATATTAATTCTCCTTAATCTGCGCGAATGCCCTGTCCCACGTTGGCTCGCAGCTTCCAGCCGGTGTCACCCATACGCCTAGTAAGCGCTCCGCATCATCTGCCTTCGCCCACTTGAAACCATCCGTATTCCATGGCTACTTGTTCAGATTCTTTCCCAGTGGTAGGACCGTCGGCTTTCCCTTGTTGGTAGCCAGGCCCGAGTCCCCCTCAAATTTTTCTAAGAGTTTTTCTGCCTCCTCAATTTGAGCATCCCCTTCCAGAAGTAGGGTGGTGTCGTCGGCATACCCCAAATACGCCAAGCGACGTCCTTCCCCTGTAAGCCCCAGGTTCCGACTCGCCGCCTCTTGCGCCAGCGGCTCTACTACGCACAAGAACAGGTACGGAGCGAGCGGGCACCCTTGCCTTACTCCGAACACCACCTCCACTGCTTCACCCATCCATCCGCTGATTAACAGACTCGTCGTGGTGTTCTCGTGCAGGCCTTGTATCCAGCGAATGAAGCGGCGGGAGAAGCCCATTTTCTCCAGAACCCCGAACAAGAAGCCTCTCGAGACGGAGTCGAAGGCCTTCTTAAAATCGACGAGCAAGATGTACCAGTCTTTGTCTTTATTTTTAGCGGCTTCGATGACATCTGCCACCAGACCAACTGCATCCGAGAGCCGTCTGCCCGGTAAGAACCCGTATTGCTCCACCAATATCACCTCATGCTGCACTTTTTTGATCCTGTCAGCCACAACACGCGCCAGCACCTTGTAGGCGAAGCTGAGTAAGGTGATCTGCCTGTAGTTCTCAATCTGATCCCTCTCCCCTCTTTTGTGAAGCAGGATAGTAACGGCATCTTTCATGCTGGTGGGAAGCGACGCGGACTCCGAAAAATCTGCCACCAGCTTCATAAAGTGCTTCCTCAGCACGTCCCAATGCGCCTCAAACAACTCCTTCGGAAGCCCGTCTTTCCCGGGGGCTTTATTGTTCGCCATCGAGCGGAAGGCGCGCTTCACCTCCTCCTCTGACCAGTCCGCCTCCAGAGATACCACAACAGCCGGGGACAATGTCTTGCTGGCCTCCGGGGACCAATCCGATACCGTCTATTGTTTGTCAGCCCCGAAGATGCCTTTGAAAAAGAGTGAAGCTTCCTGTAGAATGTCTTTGTTACTGCTGACCACACCCCCCGTCACGCTTAACTCTGTGATCTGTATGTCTGCCTTGCGTGCTTTGATCCTTGTAGACACATAGGGCGACGCCACTTCCCCTTTAACCTCCGCCTCCAACCCAGCCATCTCGTGAAGCCGTTCTTGCCGCACCAGTTGGTAGCTTTTGAGTTGAAGTTCCCGCTCATCCAGCAGTTTCTTAGTTCTTTCACAGCTCGGGTCCCGCATCCAGGCCTGCTTCAAGGATGCCACCGTGCCTTGAAGGTGCTGTATCGTCGCCCGTATGCATTTTCTTTCTTCCTTCGCATATGCCTTGAGTCCAGCGTTAAGACGAGAAACCAAAAGCTCAAAGGAGTCCCCATGCCTCTCCGCCTGGCTTTCCACAGCTTCAATAACTTTCCGTACCCCCGGCTTCCCAACCATGTGAGCAGGCAAGCACCAAAGCCCTGGACCGGTCTGGACTTGTGTTTTCATCCGAAAAGCCACCCTGACTGCAAAGCTGTGGTCAGAGATAGGGTCAGCCGGCATGATGTGTGAGGCAAGTTCTAAGTGCGAGAGCAACGATTGCGAGATGAGCGCGCGGTCTATGCGAGAGCTTGATTGATTTGTGCAGGAGTAAAAGGTATACTCCCTTTTGTATGGATGCAGAACCCGGAAGGCATCTGAGAGGCAAAAATTGCAGCAGCGTTGGTAGAGCGATCATTCTCCAGCGTCGTACCCTTCTTAGATGATCTGTCTAACAGTGGGTCTTCTACCAGGTTCATGTCTCCCAGAATGAGCAAGTGATTCCCAAGCTGTACCGCGTCAACTGTCGGACCTAATACTCTGCGAATAAAACTTTTCCTGTCTGCGACATCAGCTGGGAAGTAGACGGCTACTAAGGTGAGGTGAAAAGAATCATGCCGGAGGTCGGCTGCCACCAACCGTCCAGAAGGGTGAATCAGAGCGTTATGAAGCGTAAGGCCCTGTCTGCGACAGATGAGGGAGACCCCTCTGGCAACAGGCACCTAAGCAACACTAGCACCTAAGCTAACAACACTCGAGTAAACAAAGTCAGAAACACTAGAGTCAACAACAGCATACATAGGATGAAGAGTTCCTAAGAGATAAAGCAACTGAGAAGCAGACATACCCTACAGAGCGATGACGTACGTCTGAACAAGGGGAAGCCAGTCAGGGGCAGGGCCGTAAACGCTGTAGGCCGCATGGAAGCGTGTCAGTGAGCTGACCATAGCACTGACCCGGTGGGTGGCTGCGGCCACAGGGGAGGCCTCGGCGAGTACCTGTCTGAACGAGGTAGGTGCAGGGAGGGTGGACGGCACCGCGTGAGAGCTGACGCGGTCCTGAACCGTTGAATGACCTGCTGCTGCAGCTGCTGCTGCTGTGGCTGCTTCAAGAGGAATGGCTGCTGCTGCTGCTGCTGCTGCCGCTGAGTCAGGTACCAAGCCGCCACTCCAGCACCTGCAGCTGGTTGACCAGCATGTGCCTGACGAACCCGAGCGTCACCTCCACCAGCTGCAGCAGGGGAGTCACTAGCCGCTGCACGAGGCGCTCCTCCAACCCCTGCACTCCCGCCACCGCCGCTCGCCACGCCACCTCCGCCGCCTCCGCCGCCGCCGCCCGCACCCTGCCCGCCCCTCCTGCCACCCCTACCCCTAGACCGCGAAGAAGTCGCAACGGCAGCTGCGGTCACATCAGTAGCGGCAGTGGCGAGGGAGGCAGTAAAGGTGGGCAGCTGAGGGACAGTGCACCCATGAAAGAGTCGCAGGAGCACATCACCAGAAGCGGAGGCTACACAACGTAGGTTGCTCTCGACATCCTTGAGGGCAGTCTCAAGGACCTCGATAGTGAGCTCGCTAGGGTGCTTCAGAAGAAGCGCAGGTGGGTGATCAAGTCAGCAGAGCGCTCAAAGGAGGCGAGGTCAGGAAATAGGAATGGGAGGAACAGTCGACCAAGAGAGACAGTGGTGGGAGTAGCGTAGCGAGCCTTTATCGCAGTCAGGAACTCACTAGCTATGCGAACCTGAATGAAGTGGGTCTCCTCAGACTCAGGGAGGAGGCTACAGAGGGCGATGCAGGCCGCAGCGTCATGCGACTTCCACGCTGTTAGGTCAGCACGCTGGTGTGCATAACGGTCTCTGTCTGCAGTACTGGCGTCAGCGCCTAAGGGTGCAGGGTCGGAGGGCGCAGGAAGGTCACCGGAAGCGTGCGCCCACAGAGACTCGTCTGCCTGGACCTGACTTTCTAGGACGCGGCGTGCACGTAGGAGCCAGACTGAGAACTCGAGCGGCCCACTCTCAGCGTCAAAGCGCAGAAACCTAGGGGTCGCCATAGTTATAGTGAATAGGTGGGAACTGGAACTGCCGAAACCCTAAACGCTAAGTGGGGCTGAGTAGGACGTGACGGGCAGTGCGTGAGGCCTAGGGCACGACGGTACGATAGGGCAGGGCGGAACGGGACAGGCGAGGGGACGGACGGCACTGGTGTGACGTAGTTGGACGGGGTGCGCGGCGCGATGAGACGTGACGGGCGTGGCGTGGCGCGGCAGACCGGGACAAGACGGGACGTGCGCGACGCGGCACTGCGCGACAGGTAGGGCGAGACGCGCGTGGCGTGGCGCTGCGCGGCAGGGAGGACGGGACGGGCGCGGTGGAAGCGATGCGACGAGACGGGACGGCGTCAGATGACGCGACGGGACTGGACGGTGCCAGGCGACGCGGCGGGACGGACGGGACGGGCGCGACGCGGCGGCCAGGCGCGACGGACGGGACGACAGGGGCGCGATGGGACGGACGGGACGGCAGGGGCGCAACGCGACGGACGGGACGGCAGGGGCGCGACGCGGCTGACGGGACGGCAGGGGCACGACGCGACGGACGGGACGTGCAGGGACGGGACAGACGGACAGGACGGGCAAGGGGGGGGGGGGGGAACGCGACGTGACGGAGAAAGCGAGCGCGACACGACCGGCAGGCGCAGCTGGCGCTAGGGCACGGTACGGGACAGGCTCAGGTACTATAGGGCGTGACTAACACTAGGGCACGGGACAGGCTCGGGTGCTACGGACGTAAACGAGAGGAACGGGATTCCACAGGATCCTAACCTAGGTCATACCATGTTAAGGACTGAATGATGTTTGACTAAGGTTGGTTGGGGTACATAAACCTAACCCTAACTGCTAAACCCCACATGACATGCCTCACTACATACTACAACATTTGACAAGTTTGCCTAAGACGCAACTCACTGTAGCATACCCAATATATATGAACATAGTTTGTAACCATCTACCCCATACACGAATTCAATCTGCAAAGCGAAATCGTTGGAATCAGCCGTGGTATAAGCACAAAATTCCATCGGTTCCAGTAGGCCCCTCGACAGCAGGGTAAAACGACTGATATTCAGGGTGTATTTAGGGGTTATGCCCTGGAATTTCACGACAGCGCTGGTCTCCACCCTGTAATTTCAAATTGTGTATAGGACGTCACAAGACATTTTAGCATGTTTTGCCCTGAATTGTCAAGAGGAGTGCCCTGACGAGGATATGATCCATGCCAATAATGTTCTAGATGGAGAGGGAGGAGGAGGGGGATGGGAGATGAGGGTAAGGCATATGTTTCCCCCTGGGCTTTCTTGGGCTAGTCCGGTGTAAACACGTGTGTCAAGCTGTCAATAACTGAATGATGCATTCACTATGGTTGGTTGGGGTACATAAACCTAACCCTAACTGCTGTACCCCATCGGGCACACATCACTAAAGGCTACAACATTTGACACACCCCCATAGCGGAAGGCGAGGTCCGGGCGAGTAAAAGTCATCAGGTACATGAGGCAGCCCACAAGCTCTGCATAAGGACCATTAGGCTTAAACGGCTCGTCAGGAAAGGGACTAGTGAGTCTGTGGTCAACAGCAAGAGGTGTGTGCTGGTGGAGCGCTGAAGCTCGAACCGTTGAATGACCTGCTGCACCATGTGTGACTGTGAGAGTATAATGGTGCGAGCGGCTCTGTCCCTGGTGACCTGCAGGCCAAGGTAGTGGTGCAGCTCACCAAGGTCAGTGCACGTGTGTCTCTTCTGCATTTTGGGCTTCGCCTCAGCCAAAGCAACCTTGTCTGTAGTGGCGAAGACCAGATCGTCGACGTAGACCAGTACAAAGAACGGTGTGGAGCCACGACGAACGAACAGCGACGGGTCGGCAGAAGACGGCTGGAAACCGAGGTCAGACAGGGTAGAGCGAAGGGTGTCGTGCCACTCACGAGGTGCTTGACGGAGACCGTAGACCGGTCGCCTCAGCCTCCACTGGGTCCAAGGAGGCAATGTGTCAGCGAAGGCCGAGAGACGATGCACCCATACCTCCTCGTGTAGGCTACCCTGAAGGAAGGCAGTGGAGAAGTCGAGAGAGTGTAACTCGTAGTCTCTCTGTGCTGCTACGTGCAGTAACACCCGAAGAGTGGTCATCTTCAGGGTAGGCGCGAAGGTCTGAAAGAAGTCAACTCCCTCGCGCTGACTGAAACCTCTAGCCATATAACGCGCCTTGAAGACCGGAGGAGATCCTGGTGGCCGCTTCACCCTCAAGATCCACGTGCCATCGACTACGTTCGCCCCCGGGGGGGGGGGGGGGGGGGGGGGACCTCGTCGTCATAGGTGCCTGTGGATCTGTAGGAGGCCATCTCTGCGTCCATGGCAGCTCTCCACTGAGAGGCCCAAGGCCCTAACACTGCCTCAGCGTAAGTGCGAGGAGTCAGTATGTCAAGGGCGTCGGGGTCTCCCTTAGGGAAGAGCAGCATGGCACAGAGATGAGGGGAAGCGGCTGCCAGGAACTCTAGCTCAAATTGCCTGTCCTCTAGGGCGTCACAGCCAAGGGCAGACTCACCCCCGACGGCCAGAGGACTGGAAGGAGGAGCAGCCACAAGACTGGTGGCGTAGTCAAGGCGGCAATTAGTGGCGAACTCAGTGACTGCGGCAGTAAGGGCGGAGACAGAGGACAGAGAGGCACGAGGGTCGGTAACAAGAGAGGCGAGAACACGAGAGAGAACAGGACGGTACATGCAGTAGTAGTTAGTGACAGGATTAGAGAGGGAAGACGTGAGGGCCGACTTAGGAGGAGAAGGAAGCACAGACGGAGACGGACGAGGAAAGCTAGGATGAAACAGGGCAGCACGAAGGTTAGTAACGACGAGGGACGAGCACAAGGAGAGCGATGAGAGGCCCAAGAGTGAGAAAGAGGAAGGGACAACGGAGGCTTGGAACGGAGGAAAACAGTTGGAGTGGGGTCAGGAGGAGGAAGCGTGGGACTTGAGACACGAGCAGGGGAGGAGGGAGGAGAGGGAGAGGGGAGACCGAGGGTCCGAAGACCAGAGACAGGAGGAGGAGGCGGCGGCTGCTGCTGCTGCTGCTGCTACTGCTGCTGCTCCTCCAGCTGCTGCTGCTGCTACTGCGGCTGCTCCTCTGGCTGCGGTTGCTATTGCGGCTGCTGTTGCTGTTGCTGCTGCTGCTCCTCCGGTTGCGGCTGCTGCTGCTGCTCCTCCAGCTGCGGTAGCTCCAGCTGCTGCCGCTCCAACTCTAGGCTCTCTCTCTCCAACTCCAGCTGCTCCTCACGTGCACGGCGAAGACGGGCCTGGTGCCGGGTCGGGTAGGGGTGTGGGCAAGGAGTAGTGGCCGGTTCTTTTTCTCCTCTTTATTTTGGCCTTTATTTCATCTCAATCGGCCTACTATTCTATTTTCTAGACCCATCTCTTTATTTCACTTATCTCCTAGTTTTCCCACCGAAATATTTATTATACGGCACCGACAGCACTGACAGTGGTGTAGACGGTTTAATCTGGGCTTAGTCCCAAGTGCCAATAGCCTTGCATGCTTGTGCGCACTTGTGATTGTAGAATCAGAAAGGGCATGTTCTCGAATGTTCGTTTTATCTCATTTATCCTTGTAATTTCCGAGTATAAAAACGCCTTGTATTCAATTTTAGTGACAACTTTCGATTGATAATTCGATCCTGTGAAACCTGGTAATCAGAGCCGTTCTCACTCGACACTCTTGGCTAAGCAGCGGTCGCGGATTAAATTGCCTCAAAAAAACGTCGGGGGCGACCTATTCGACGCCGATTTTTTGGTAAGCACCAGTTCCGCGCTTTTCGAACTACCCCCTCGCGTGGTTTCTAAACAGGATGGGTTCGTCGGTCACCAACGACGTTACGCAGCAGCTCTTCTCACAAATCGCCAAGATGGAAGCGGAGATGCGAGCGACGACCGAACAGTCGCGATGGGGAACGGGCAGCTGCGAAACGAACTGCAGTGCATTACGCAGCTCCTCACAACCATGAACATTCCTGCTTCGGCGACTTCGCAGCAGTCGCAGCGTCACTTCGAGGTTCCGAAACTTTGCTCACCGAAATTGTTCAACCCCTGCAATCGGAAATCCGATGTCAGGCGATGGCTCACAACGATCGAAATTTACTTCGTCACGATTGGATGGTCGACGATGGAGTACGACAGCGAGAAAATTCATCTCGCGACAACGTTGATGCTTGGTCGAGCTCTCGAGTGGCTCGAAAGCAACAGTAGGATTTTCCAGTGCGAAGCCACGTGGCAGCAGTTCCGGGCAGACCTGCTCAAACGTTTTGAGCTGACTAATTCTACTTATATTGCACGCGAATAATTACATCACCACCGGCAATACGGGAGTGTCGCACAATGCACGTAGTACACCCTAATCCGCCCTATTTTCAAAGCCTCGACCGTGTTTTTAACAAGACTCTAAATACTTTTCTCTCTAGTGAGACGGACACCCAAAGGTTACATGGATATCAGAAAGTACGGAAGGCAATCCAGTGTGACGAAACTCGCACATAGGGTTGCGATTGAACGGGCGGTTTGGCAATGACGAAGTTGCTGCTTGCAGTTAACTCGCGTGGGATATGCGCGTCTATCCATCCGCTGATATTCAGTCTACTTGAACTACCCCCATGACCTAGCCTGACCTAGGATAGTTCTCCTAGGGTTTGAAGATAACGGCGTTGAAAATAAGGCAGAACAGGTGTAGATGGAAGAATTTTATAACCGCATTCCAGACATTACCGGGGGTGAAAAAATCAAGTCCTACATCGCAGGGCTGAAAAACAACATTCGTCGCTAGATTGCAGCAGCGAATTGCAACATCTACAACGAAATCGTATCGGCCGTGGAGCGATTTGACCTGGTCAACAGCGAAACACGACGACCCCACGTTGTCTGATCACGACACGGGGATCGCTCGGCTTCAACCACGTTCGCCGACCCCATGGAAGTCGACAAATTCGATTCCTAACGAATTGCGATATTTGCGGCGGAAACGGACCAGGGCTGTTGCTAGGTCTAGGTCCAACCCGTACGAAGCTGAGCTGCCCCAAAGTCAACCCTGAAGGATCCGGAAAGCGGACTTCAAATCAGGGCATTTCTATTTGTGGCTCTGAGGACACTTGCGTAACAAAACTTAGATACTCGAGCTAGACACGTTAGGGGACGGGAGGGACTGGTGTGGTGTTACTGGGAGGAGGGGAGAGCGACCAGTTCGCGGTCTAAGGTAAGAAGAAAGGGAGGAGGAGAAGTGGGAGGGGGGGCAGGTACGGGAAATCCGGGGAGGGGCCAAAACCTGTCCGTTAGGAATCCGGGCCTGGGAAAAACCAGCCCTGAAAATCTCCGAGCTGATCTGAAACGAACCCTGAATTCTCGGGGAAAACGGACAAATGTCCGTGAATCGACAGACCTGGTGGCGAAACTAAAGACAAAAGGTAAAAAAAACGAATCTCGCCAGTGATCGCGGATCGTGCCAGCGAGTAAAAGAAGATCCGATAGCATCAGCGCAATCTTGACCGAATCAAAATCGACAAACTGCATTGGCCGCGAGATTTGGAGAATCAAGGGCAAAAACCCAAGCCCCTTGATCGAATTTGTCACAGAGATTCGCCGAGGAAAAGAAAACCTCTGAAAAAACAGACTCGACCAAGACGGGAACTCTCCAATTCGACCAAAAAAAGAAATGGTTAAAGTTATATGTCAAAGATGCTTTATCGAAGACCGATAATTTTCGCGGGTCCGGAGCCATCAAAACATTCCTGGAAAAACTCCAGAGGAAGCAGATAATTAAAATAGTGGTACCGGTGCCTACGGAGTTGGGGAAAAAATTAAGGAGTGTGGAAAGGAGCAGGTCTTTCCACGGCATCAACGTCCTCTCCCGGAACCAGCCCAAGACGACTCTCCACTCTCCAGGGAAGAAGTCTATAGCGCTGAAACAGCTGAGGAGGCAGCTGAGAGTTGAAATGAAGTTGCGAAAACTCCAAAAACCCCTCAAAGATGCATCCAGTGGATCGCAGGCGCTGACCGGATCCAACCCCTCAGGGTCAACCACCACAGTGACTACCTCTACTCCTGGCGTTAGAGAGTAGCCTTTCTCCATACAGCCTAGGCCAGCTGTTAGTCCAGGAGCAAGCAGTGGAACTACGGCGTGTACTGAATATTGGGATGTACCCTATGATCCCATAAATGAAACTATTTTTTTGTACTCCAAGCAACACTCACCACTCCTGCTCGAGGTGATCTGCAACGGACAGCGCCTCCAAGCACTCGTGGACAGCGGGGCGTCGCACAGCGTCTACGACAAAAAGGCAATCGATCGACTCGGAGGAGAAATCAAGTCCCCAAGCTTCTCTGCAACGATGGTGGATGGCAGCAAGCTACCAATCTATGGGGAAGCACGGTTACTACTACAAATTGGACCCTTCGATGGAAGCCTGCCCTACCTGTCACCAATATAAAAGGACTCGACGTGATCTTCAAGAGAGGCTTCCTTAAGATATTCAACCCCGAGATCAATTGGGTTGATCGGACGGCCAACATCAACAACAACGGACAGAAAATCAGCCTTCCCAACTTGGACGACACCGAAAATATTCCGGTCGAGACACTCGCACACTTTGTTAAGGATGTCAAACGGGCCATGGCAGGGATTTATGGTGACAGTCAACGAAGCAGACAACGGAGAGAAGCAGACCCAAGAACTTCCTCCATAAATCAAGAAAATTCTAGAAGATTTCCAAGACGTTCTCCCCAACGATCTACCCGATCAGCTACCGCCATACAGGACACACCAACATGAGATCGTGGAAGAGCCAGGATCCAAGACGACGTTCCGAGCACAATGCCGGCTGAGTCTGACGGAGCTTGCCAATATGAAAAAACAAATCAAGTATCTCCTGGAGAAAGGGCTGATTCGACCTTCTACTTCGCCGTACGGAGCTCCAGTTCTCTTCACTCCGAAGCCCGACGGAAGTCTGCGAATGTGCATCGACTACCGTGCACTTAACAAACAGACCATAAAAATATATACCCGATACCACGGATTGACGACTTGCTCAATCAACTCCGCGGTGCTACGGTGTTTTCCAAGCTCGACCTCAGATCAGGATACTGGCAAATTCGAATGGCGGACAACTATATCTACAAAACTGCCTTTCGAACTCGGTACGGGTCATACGAGTATCTCATGATACCGTTCAGACTCACCAACACACCAGCCACATTTCAGAAGGAAATGAATCACATCGTTCGGCCCCTTTTGGAGGAATTCGTGGTGGTATACTTGGACGGCATCCTGATCTACTCAAAAAACATGAAGCAACACGTTTAGCATCTACGACGTGTCTTCAAAATTCTCCAACGAGAACGCTTTTACATGAAACTATCCAAGAGTGAGTGTGCACTAAAGAAGGTCCAGTTCCTTGGCCACATGGTGAGTTCTCAGGGAGTTCTCGTGGATCCCAAGAAGATTGAAGCAGTGCGAACGTGGAAGACCCCCGAGAACGTGAAGGAATTGCAGCAGTTCCTCGGATTCGCTAACTACTACAACTGGTTTGTACCAAACTACGCCAAGATCGCCGCACCACTGACCAACCCGTTGAAGAAGAATACACCATTCCAGTGGGAGGTGAAACACCAAGAAACCGTGGAACACCTGAAAACCGCACTTATGTCCGCACCTGTCCTTATCCTGCCAGACCTCGAACTTGACTGCGTCATCGAGGCCGATGCTAGCGATCAAGCAGTGGGCGCAGTGCTCATGCAAGACCAAGGAAAGGGATTGCAACCCATTGCATACCTTAGTAAAAAACTTCACACGGCAGAACTCAATAACCCCATCCATGACAAAGAGGCCCTTCCCATCGTCAACGCGTTGAAGTCATGGAGGTGTTATCTCGGAGGAAGAAAGACGACCGTCTACACCGACCACTACAGCCTCAAAAATCTGAAAACCCAACCAACACTCTCCAGGCAGCAGATCGGTAGATTGACTTCCTCAAAACCCACTTCCATTACGACATCGTGTATAAGCCGGTGCACAAGAACAAAGCAGACGCACTCAGTCGCCCTGCACACGTTGCCGCCCTACAAGTCGATGGTATGAACCCGCTCTTGAAGGGACTCTTTACACATGGATACACTATCGACCCCGAAGTCTCTGTAGCAGAAAAACGCCATCTTCTGCATTGGAATCAAGACATCGCATACCGCAAGGGATCCACAAAAATATGGGTACCTAATTACCCTCCTTTACGCCTGTTACTACTCGAAGAATATCATGATGTTCTCTACGTGAGTCACTTCGGTAGTAACAAGACGCTTGCCGGTATTGCGATGCATTATCATTGGCCCCACATGGCAGATGACGTACAAAACTTCGTCACCTCGTGCAACACCAGCCAACGGATGAAGAGCAGCAAGCAGAGGAAAGCCAGATTACTGCAGCCTCTTCCTATCCTTGAACAGCCTTGGCAAGTGGATAGCTTGGACTTTATCACCGGGTTACCACCTACCAAAGTTTGATACGACGCCATCCTAGTCATCATCAACAAATCATCTAAAATGGGACACTTCATCCTGACACACATGACGACTCGCACTGAGGAGACAGCACAATTATTCTTCCTCTACGTCATCTCGCAGCATGGCATTCCGACCACGCTGATCTCCGACAGAGATCCAAAATTTACAAGCAAATTCTGGAAGGAGCTCATGTCGCTCATGGGGACCAAAGTTGCCATGTCATCAGCTTATCATCCCCAAACAGACAGTCAGACGGAGTGCCTCAACCAGATTGTTGAACAGCTTTTGCGAGAAGCGTGTAAGGACGATATCTCTAAATGGGATGCGCACCTGCCGTTCTCGAGTTTGCGTATAACAATGCTACACACGCCGCAACAGGATAGATCCTCTGTTACAGTCGCAACCCACTCACGCCTTAGAAACCGACAGTTACCGCCACGGTGCAACCCGCACATAACTTCATTACCACTATGCACCAGTTGTGGGAGCGCACTCATAAACGACTGTTAACTATCCAGCAGCAACAAAAGAAGCTCGCTGATCGAAGTCGCAACGATCATTCCATCAAGATCAGCGATCAAGTGCTTCTAGATACAGGCAATCTTGACACCAGTCACCTTCCATCTAAGCTCCGACCTTGCTTCTGCAGACCTTTCCTCGTCGAGGCGTAGGTTACTCCAGTAACCTTCTGCTTGCATTTGCCAGCTGCCTGGAAGATTCACAATGCCTTCCATGTTCAACTTCTCAAGCCATATCGGGATCCGAACACAGTGTTCAAAGGTCGCCAGTCGTCGCCGCCACCGCCAGTACTCGTAAATGGGGGATCTGAGTACGAATTTGAAGCAGTTCTGGCGCATCGTTGATGACGCAGTGGCACCTTGGAGCTCTTTATTCGTTGGAAAAGCTATGATCCTTCCGAGGATAGCTGGGTACCTGAACACGACATGGATAACGCCCGTCGTCCTCTCCAGGACTACCTTGTCAAGCAGGGTGTTACTTCTACCACCCAGCTTTGAGGGGGGGAAGTGTGAGAGGACGTCCCCGTTATAATATTTTCTCATTATTTTACTTTTAATTTATCTTATTCTCCTTGTTCTCCTCTTTATTTTGGTCTTTATTTCATCTCAATCGGCCTACTATTCTATTTTCTAGAGCCTTCTCTTTATTTCACTTATTTCCTATTTTTCCCACCGACATATTTATTATACGGCACCGACAGCGCCGACAGTGGTGTATACGGTGTAATCTGGGCGTAATCCCAAGTGCCAATAGCCTTGCGTGCTTAAGCGCACTTGTGATTGTAGTATCGAGAAGGGTGTGTTCCCGAATGTTTGTTTGTCTCGTTTATCGTCGTAATTTCCATGTATTCAATTGTAGTGACAAGTTTCGATTGAGAATTCGATCCTGTGAGAGCGAACAGCTAGTCTGGTCGACAGGCACGTTCAACAGCTGGTCGACACCGGCCATACAAGTCGGCGCCAACTTGGTGGTTGCCCGGTCGACCAGATTACCATGCGACGGGGATCTGCAGAGGTGCGCGAACGTCGCCCATGTGGTTTTTGGTGAAGCTGACCCCGGTGGTGATATCCCGAGGTCGACCTGAAGGATCAGGTGCAGACGTGGGCACGTGGTCGACTAGGTGTCTGTGCTGTGCAGGTGACGAAGCACAGCACGCCAATCAGATGCGAGCACGTGCAGAGCAGGTGCGCTACTGTCCTGCGGGTGCAACGTTGTGCAGTCTCCTTGCTACAGCATTGGCGCGCCGTCGAATTTCAACGCTGGCAGACCGCAACTTTGCTATGCTGGAGCATGGTCGACCTTGCAGTGCTGGAACGCGGTCGACCGTGCTGCGCTGGCAGTCGACCTGCTTGCATGCTAGCTCCTCATGTAGTCAGTCTTGCATTTTCATTGTCAATCATTGTTGTGAACTTTTACCAGTGAAACTCTTGCCAATTTTCCCCGTGAATGCGCAAGTAGAGAAAGAACAAGTGAACAACTACCCGTTGCCTTCCCCGTAGTCAAGCTCCCTTTGTTAGAGTTATCTCCTCATCGTGCGGTGAGCGTGGACGGCACCGCGATGATACCTTTGGCTTAGCTGACTTAGGTGCGCATTACCTATTGTGTTCGAAGGCTGGCACGTGCGTTATTCGCCATGGAGACACGGCTAGCTGATGCAAGGAGACGCCATGCAGATGGCGAGTATGGGCCGGCCCTCGCGTTGGAGGTCGTCAAGCTGGGCATCCGGGCACAATGGGCGTCGGAGCACCCTTCCCAACTTGTTTCTCCTCGACAGGTGAACAACGAAGGCGGCGTCGACATGGGCGTCAACGCCGGTGACCAAGTCGGCAGCAGTGCGGAAGGCACGTCGAGGCAGAGAGGGGTGATTCACGCTGATGAAGTCGGTGACGTTCAGGCGCGAGAACTGCAGTCGTCGGCGGCTGCAGCTCCTCGCAAGGCGACGTCGTTGACGTCGAGGCAGCGTGATGCCGGCGTTGGCAACCCACCTGACTGCGAGCGGGAAAGCACCAACCTACGGCTACTTCAAGTTCACGCCGGACAAGGTCGCCGTCACTGCCCCGTTGATTGGTCGTCACGACCTGCTCACATGGAAGGAATCCATCGAGCCCCAGCTGGAGATGGTCGGGCTAATGTGCTTCGCTAACCGCACCGTGGAGACGCCGCCGGAAAGCAACGCCGAGCTACGCGCAGAGTTTCGCGCCGCGCAGCTGCTGACCTTCACGGTCATCTCGCGGTGCTGCTTACCGGTGATGCAGATTGCTTTGAAGTCTTGCCGGCGTCACCTGAACGCCGGGCATCAGGCGTGTTGGTTCATCACGGCAACGTACCAGGTCACCGACGACCTGTACATCGGCCAGTTGGAGGAGCAGATGACGCACCTGCGGATGGGCGAGCAGGAAACGGCGACCGACTACTGCAACCGAGCTCGACGTCTCCTTACCTGCATGCGGATGGCCAGCGTCGAATACTCCACAGCGTCATACATTACGCACGTCATCAAGGGGCTCCTGAGTAGCTATAACCTGATAAAGTGATTGACCGTGTTGCCGGGAACGCGCGAATCTCTCAACGAAGACTCGCTGACCTCGTACATCCTGAGGGACAAGGCGATGCAAGAGGCCGAGTGGTCCACAGAGCTCCTGACATAGGCGCACTACGCCGCCCCGACGAAGCAAGGAGGCCGACCGGGGCAGCGCGGCAAGCCTGGCGGCGGTGGTAGCAGTGGTGGGAAGCTGGCCAGGGACGCCAACAAGGGGAAGTAGGCGAAGGACAGCGGTCGTGGAGGAGGAGGGCGACGCCGGGAATGCTGGCTGTGCGGCGACCCCGACCACCTCTCCTTCGAGTGCCCCGACCACAGTGACTCCGACAACGACGCCAAGGGAGGTCGCGGGAGGTCGGCCAGCCGTCGTCCACGTCGGGATAGCAACCCGCGCAAGGAGAAGCAGTCAAAAAAGTCAACCTCGGCGAAGGACGCCGACTCCTCCTCTGGCGGCAAGGGGCGAGGCGACAAGGAGGCGTCGTGCTCGCTGGTCGGCGTCGTGGAGCCGACCGCCTCGCTAGCGCCGGAGGCCGGTGAGGACTTTCAGGCGGTGGCGGCAGCCATGCAGGCGAACCCGGCAGTGGTTCTGCTCGACAGCGGCTGCTCGCACCACCTGATGGGGACGAAGGAGGCCTTTGTCCACTTGGAGCCGAGCGACGACGTCAAGCACGTGCGCGGCTTCAATGGGGCGCTGCAGGACGTTCACGGCCATGGCACCGCCACTCTGTAAGGGGACGCCTGGAAGCAGGTGCTCATCCCTGACGTTCTCTATGTCCTTGGCGTGCAGGCAAAAATGCTTTCGGTCGGCCAACTGAAGGAGAGCAGCGTGAAGTTGTAGGACGACGGCGACGGGATGATGCTAGTTTCAACGGCGGGGGACGTGCTTGGTCGGGCGACGTACACCGGCCGGGTCCTCTGCACCGACTTGCGCCCGTGCTCCGAGAAGCCGGCGTCGGCGCCGACTTAGGTGGTGGCTCTGCGGGCGATAGTCTCGGCTACGAAGTCGACGCCAGCCAGGTGGCACGCCAGGCTTGCGCATGTCGGTGTCGACACCATCACGAGCTCGGTGAAGTACAAGGTCGCCACCGGCCTTGACATTAAGCCGTCGGCCGGCACCGACTCTCTGTGTGTCGCATCCGTCAGTAGGAAGCTGGCGCGGCACACCTTCCCCGACAAGGGCTCGGACGCCGAGGACGCTCTGGCTGTTGTGCACATCGACCTGTGCAGGCCGTTTCGGGTGGCTGCCAAGGATGGCAGCTTGCAGTTGAAGGACCGCAAGACTCGCTACGTGTGGGTGAGGCCGGTCGCCAAGAAGTCGGACGTGCTGCGGGAGTTTGAGCAGTGGCTGGTGACGTATAGTTGAGTGGCAGGCAAAGAAGTCGGTGTTGATGATGTGCTCTGACCAAGGAGGGGAGTTCCTTGGGAAGGATTTCACCGCCTTCGAGGACGGCAAGGGGATCGTCCACGACTTGACCTGCCCGTACACCCCGCAGCAAAACGGCATGGAGGAGTGGGAGATGCGAACGGTGGTGGAGTAGGTGTCGACCATGCTTCTGCACATGGGCGTCTTGGGCACCACCGGTGGCACCTCGCCCTGCGACAGGCCGTCTGGGTCCGCAACTGCCTTGAGAGGTCGTCGCTGCCGCCGGGGACGACGCCGTACCAGCCGCTCACTGGGACGAAGCCCGACTTGTCGCTGGCACGCGTGTGGGGCTGCATGGCGCAGTTCCTGGTCCCCGAGCAGCAGTGTGGTGGCAAGCTACAACCGAAGGCCCGGTTGGGCCTTCACCTCGGTGTGTCGAAGGAGAGCAAGGGTTGGGAGCTCCTCGACATCATCGACAACAATTTGGTCACCACGTCGGACGTGGTATTCTACGAGACGCTGTCGCTGGAGGTGTGGAAGTCGCAGCACTGGCCGATGTCGGGGCGAACGCGGGCCAACCCGCCGATGGATACCTCCACGGCGACCCTCCCTCTACTCGCCGAGGTCGGTGAGCTTGCTGATGAGGACGCCGACCGAGGAATTGCTTTCTCCTCCCCCTACCCATTCCATTCCACCTCTCATAGCCGATCTGCATGCGCCGACGTTGCCGTCGGCCTTCGGCGAGGGGAGCAGTGGGGCGCCGCCTGTGCCGCCGGCCAAGGGCATCGCCGGTGGCCGACGTGGCATCAAGCAAGTCGGCGTGGAAGCAGAGCCGACGAAGGTAGGGGAGCAGCAGGCCAAGGAGCCAACGCCGACAAAGGCAAAGGAGGCGTCTGCAGGGAAGCCACCGACAGGGGAGCAGCGGATGGTGAAGCCAACGGGGGAGCCGCCGGCAACAGAGGTGCCGGCCGGGGAGCCGACAACAGGGGGAGAGTCGGCTGGGACGCCAGCTTTGGTGCAGCAGGACGCCGAAGACAATGAAGTTGGCGAAGCTGAAGGGGAGCAGTCGGACGCCGGAAAGTCCACTGACACCGAAGTGGTGGAGGTCCCGATCGAGAAGCCGGAACTGCGGCATTCAGGCCGAGTTAGGAGGCCGCTGGAGCGGCTCACCTACCATGTCTGTCTCCCGCTGGCCGCCTTCACCACAGTGTACGACGACGTCGAGGATGACGCGTTGTCCGACAACGCCGAGGACGACGTTGACCTGCCCGAGCTGGACCACGATGTGCACGCCGACCCCGAGCACTTGCTGGGACATCGCGATGATGACGGTGAAGGAGGCGTTGGCGAGCTGGAAGGGCAAGGCGGTGAAGGCCGCCATGGACGACAGATCTGCAGTCTCATCGGCATGGGCACCTGGGAGCTGGTCGAACGCCCACGCGGGGTGAACATCATGAAGAACCGGTGGGTGCTGATGACCAAGTACCACGTCGACGACACGGCAAGGCTAGTCGTGACGGGCTTCACGGAGGTGAATGGCGCTGACTACGACGAGACGTACGCGCCGGTGAGCAGCTACGTCATGCTGAGGATCTTCCTCAGCATCGTCACCGTCCTCGACCTGAACCTGATGCAGCTCGACATGAAGAACGCCTTCCTACAAAGTAAGCTTGACCGGGTGTTGTACATCTACCAGCCTGACTACTACAACGATGGGACCGGCCGGGTGTGCAAGCTGCTGAAGAGCCTGTATGGGCTGAAGCAGTCGCCGCTGCTGTGGTACCGGGCACTCAACGTCGTGGTGATGGTGTTAGAATCCCAGCCACTAACCACTGGGATAAAAGGGCTTGTTTATATAGCGGGTGAGTGCGCCCATAACCCCCCAGGCCGACGTGCCTGTAACCCTTCCCTAGGATCATCGGGGATCCCCAGTGGACCTCTGACACCCCCCCGCACTGGGATGCCCGAAGTGCACACACCGGGAATCGAACCCGAGACCTTCGCTCTGATACCATGTCAGAATCCCAACCACTAACCATTGGGATAAAAGGGCTTGTTTGTGTAGCGGGTGAGTGCGCCCATAACCCCCCAGGCCGACGTGCCTGTAACCCTTCCCTAGGATCATCGGGGATCCCCAGTGGACCTCTGACAGATGGGCGCCGGATGGAAGAAGAGTCAGGTCGACGAGGCGTTGTACTTCAAGGTCGGCGACGACGGAGTGGCCTGCTGGGTGCTGGTCTACGTCGACGACCTGCTCGCCGCTAGCAGCAGCACCGCGATGCTGAAGGAGCTGAAGGAGCTGCTAGAGGCCGCCTTCGAGCTGCGCGAGATCTCGCCGGTGGAGAAGTACCTCGAGCTGGAGATCGTGCGCGACAGGCCGGCGAGGAAGCTGTGGCTGCACCAACAGAACTACGCCGACAAGTTGTGCAGGCGGTTCATCGACGAGGAGCGGACCGGGCCGCACCCCGAAGACGCAGGTCTCCGTCGACGCCTACGCCGAGCTTGCATTCAACGACGAGGAGGCACAGGAGCGCCAGGAGGAGGAGTACTGGCAGAAGGTCAGCTCACTACAGTTCGCGGCGACGACGACGAGGCTGGACATCGCCTTCGCCTGCAGCAAGCCAGGCGGCGGCCTGACGGTAAGAAGTGACCAACACTGGCGCGAGGTCGACCGCTGCCTCGCCTACCTCGCCAATACTCGTTACACCGCCCTTGAGTTCTGCGGTGGACCTGATACGCTGGAGCTGGTCGGCTACGTGGACGCCGACGACGCCGGTGACAAGCAGAACCGGACGAGCACAGCCAGCTACGTGTTCGTCTACGGAGGGGCCGCGACCTCCTGGTCAAGCCAACGCATCAAGTGCGTGACGTTGTCGTCGAATGAGTCGGAGTACGTGGCGGCCACCGAGGCTAGCAAGGAGGAACGCCTCCTTCGCTTCCTTCTTGTAGAGTTCAGGATGCTGGACGCCGGGGCGCCGACAGTCCTTCATGTGGACAACAAGTCGGCCATCACAGTCGCCGAGGGCTTGGGGCTGCAGGGCAACCTCAAGCACATGGAGTGGAGATACACCTGGCTGCAACACATGGTGAAGCGCGAGCAGTTCACGCTGAAGTGCATCCCGACCACCGAGCAGCCGACGATCGGGCTGAGTGAAGCGCAACGCTTTAATGGAAGCAATTACAACGTGTGGCGGAAGAAGTTCATTCGACGTGCAGATGAGGTTGGAATCCTAACGTTCTACTGTCCCGACGAAGAGACGAAGGAAGGAGTTGCACCTTCTAAGACAGATCCGCCGGAAAATGTGGCGTTGTTTAAGAAGCAAAATAAGAAGGCGTTCTTTCAACTTTGCGATTCGGTTGCTGATTCTATTGCGGTGGATTTGGACCAATTTGCAGGGGAGTTAAACTCGGCTCAACGAGCGTGGGAGTACTTGGAGTCCACCTACATGGGCACCAATGATACTAGCAGAAAGGCCGTGAGGAAGCATCTGATCATGTTGAGCATGGAGAAGGGCGAGAACATCACCACCTACATCAACAGGGCGAAGAGCTACAACGACGACCTACGGGTGATGGGAGCCGCGGAGTCGGAACAAGCAATGATCGACTACATCGTTGAAGGACTTCCTAAGGAGTACGAAGCGGACATCGGCATGAAGCTGCAGGAGGCTCTTCAATCTCTTGAGACAATGAAGGAGATAAGAAAGAAGAAGGCGACTAGGGAAGATGTCGGTGCCGACCAACCCTAGTAGGGCGCACTGTCGCCGATTGTCTTCCGACGTACGTCGGCGGGCGCGTTTGACGAAGCACGTCGACATGGCAGCGTTTGCTTACCAGCCATGTTCTCATCCCTCGTGCTCACTCGTGCGCTCAGGTTCGCTTGGTTTGACATTGGGCGGGACGACCTGCGGTTGTGGGTGCTCGGGATCGGCCCGCTTCGATCGGCCATGAAAGCCGCCGACCATTCTTGCTTTGCTAAGGCTTTCGACGCCGACATCGCCGCTATCCCGCTGAAATCGACGTGAGCTGTTACCCCGTTGTCCAGTCATCGTTTTTCAGTGTCGGCCGCATCAACGCCTTATGCTGTGGTCGACGCCGTCGTTTATTGCGTGTGCAGCGGCGGCCCGCTTCCAGGGTCACACTGCAGCGTCATAGCCATCCTCTACCCAGGAGATGTGCTGAAGGCTGAGGGACAGGTCTGCAGGACATCGATCCGGCACATCGACCCGCACACCGGAAAAGGGAAGCACCGCGACGAGGCCGTCCGCGTCCTGAAGTAAGTTGTGAATAGTCGTCGCTGTCGAGTTTGTTAGTCGCCGACACAGGGAATCTCATGCTGACCTCCTCTCCACTACGTTGCTCCAGGCTATTCCGCACGGCTGCCCTGGCCGAGCTGGGGCGTCCCGGTAGGAAGTGGGACGGGGCGCCGCCATCACAAGCAGTGGTGGAGGAAAGGCTTGCCGACTGCGACGAAAGCCGCGATCCCGTCGGCAAGTCTCCCGTCCGCCCCCCCGCTTCCGCTTCCCTTGCTGGTCGACCCTCCCCTCACCTTCCACCCCTTCGCCTTCAGCATGTCGACCACGCTCCGCGCAGGAGGCTTCGTGACGCGGCTCCCGTCCGATCCCTTGCTCCGCTTCGAGCTCTCCTTGTCGTCACCGTCGCCCGACCTCTTCAGGCCTTGCTTGTCGGCCGCCCTCTGTTGCGCGGCGTCGGCGTCATTGGCCGAAGGCGACGACCCACGTCGACCAGGCGCCACCGTGCCGATCATCTCGGTCAACATCTTCATCCCGGACGCAACGAACGACTGCTCGGTGGCCTCCGTCACCGTCTTCATGATGTCGGCCTTGAACGACTTCAAGAGCTCTTCCGGGAGGGCGGGCGGCGTGGGCTGAGGCGGTGGCGGCGGCTGCACGGGGAGCCTGCCGGTCACAGCTGTGGCGATGTTGACAGCTGCGGCGGACAACTGGCTCGTGATGTGCTCCCGCAAATCCTCCTGCGCATCGCCCACCACCTTGTCGACGTGGTCGGCCAAGGTGGTGACCGCTAAGGCGCGTTGATACGCCACATTTCCCTCCGGGTTGTCGAAGTCCTCCAGCCACGCCGACGCCTGTTCCGCGAAGGTCTTCATCGTCTTCCACGCCTCGTCGAAGCTGCCGGTGATGTTGCCCGTGATGGTCTGCGACATGGCCTCCGCCGCGTTTCGCAGCTGTTCCGCCGCATACTTCTCGGTGTCGTCGACCTGCTCGGCCAACTCCTTCAGGTGGTCGACGAGTCCACGTAGCCCAACAAAAAACGCGTCCAGCCGAGCCCGTTCCGCATCGAGCAAACCCTGCAGCCGAGCGTTCTCCGCCCTCAACAGCAAGTTCTCCCGTCGCAGCTCCTCGACGTCGTCCGTTGCAGGGCCCTGCCGACCAGATGCGTCCCCCGTCTCCTGCACGCCCGCGATGTTCGCACCTTCGCCGGCGTCGACCGACACCTTCGCACCTTCGCATGCCGCCTCCTCCTGGCCCGTTTCCGTCGTTGCCTCCACGCCGACCTCATCCTTTTCCTTCCCCTCACCTGCCGACCCCGTAGCATTACCCGCATCGCCATCCTCCGCTTCCTCGTTCTTCTCGTCCGCCGACCCCACCGCCTCAACCGTGCCGTCTGCGTACTCCAGCTCGTACTCCACCTCCTCCTCCACCCCTTCCTCGTGCGCCGCCTCATCCTTCCCGGCCACCACCTCCACCACCTCATCGTTCTCGTCCTTGCCCTCGTCATCCTCCTCGTCCTCATTCTCCTTCTCCCCTTCGTCCTCCTCCTCCCCCTCCGACTCCGACTCTGAGCCAGAGTCCGTCAACTCCTCTTCCTTCCTCCCTGCGCCTGCCGCATCGTCGCCTAGTCCTCCACCGGTTCCTCCTTCCGCGGACACCGGCAAGTCCTCCTGGCGCTGGGCGGCAGCTGCTGCTTGGGGCGCCGTCTGACTTTCCGCGCCGTCGTCATCAATCGCACCCTCGGCGGGTCCGTCGGCGCCTGAAGTCGGCGCCGCTATCCGGTTTTCGGCGACACGATGGCAGATGTAATCGACCATGCTATCACGGAGCGACCTCAAACCCGCGACCTTGATGTTCTCGATGCTCACAGCGCTCCGAGCCTTGTCGCCCGTCAGCAGGCCGATCTGCTTGGCCACCCACCCGAACGACGTCGCGGCAAGCATGCCGGTGCCGACATGCCCGTCCGACACTGTGCCCGGCACTTTCTGCATACAACACAGGCAAGCGCAGACCCATCCTCAGGCGAGCGGTGGGAAGGACGCGGCCCCCACTGCCCAGGCGGCGAAAGTCGGAGGCGCCGGAACCACCCAGGGGCCGTCTGACGCGGTGCCGGCCAAGGGCAAGGCGATGTCTGCGTCTGCTACGGTCGCCGGAACCGGCACGGCGAAGGCTGCCTCTGCTTCAGTCCCCGGAACCGGCAAGTCGAAGGCTGCTTCTGCTACGGTCGCCGGAACCACCAAGTCGAAGGCTGCTTCTGGTACGGTCGCCGGAACCACCAAGTCGACACCATGTAACCCGCCTGCGGCAACCACCGGGCCCGCCGGCCAGTCAGGTGCGGGGAAGCATGGGGAGGCCCGTGCGGCCCCTCCAGCTCCAGCAGCCCCTACTGCCGCCAAGGTCGACGCGAAGGCTGCTTCGGCACAGGGGCCACCCGGGAGTAACGCGCTTAGGGTGTTGCTCCACCGCATGGAGTCCCACCGCCCGGGCGCGCAGCAGCATCCTGTGGTCGACGCCGGCCTCGCAGAAACAACACTTCGCTCCGTCACTCCGCACGTTGCCGGCAAACCGTCCGATGCCCAATCTGCCGCGCGGCCGGTCGCCGCCCCACCGCCTGCGGACCCCAAGTCCGCGTTTCTTCGCGCCCATATAGGCGCACGCAAAGCGGCAGCTCCACCAGTCACTCAGCCGGAACCCGGCACAAGCGCGACGCCGACGGCTGTAAATGCGACCGCACCCTCCCCAGGAGCAGCTGTGGTCGATCTGGCGGCGGAGAGGGGAGTCAGTGCAGCGCTAGCCACCGGCGGCCGCGCCGACAGGCATGCCGCCCTCGAATCCGTCCTGGCCCAGTTTGAGGCAGCAAAACGGCCCGAGCATGCCCCGGCACTGGCCATCGTGGACACGGCGCATGCGGAGCCGTCGGCGACCAACACAGGGGGTTCGGCGGAGCCGACGGCCGCAACGGGTGTTGTCGCCGAGGAAAATGGGGGACGGAAGGGTAAGGACGACATCGGGAAAGGGAAGGCGGTGTCGGCGGGGAAGGAGATGGCGGAAGACAAAGGGAAGAAGCCGGCACGGAAGACGGGCGGCAAGGGTAAGTCGGCAAAGAAGAAGGAGGAGGAGGAGAAGGAGGAGGAGGAGGAGGAGGAGGTGGGGGAGGGGGAAGAGCATTGACGCCGGGGTCATGGCATCCGCCGAGACAGGTCTGGCGACGGGCAGGGGTGGGTGGGCGAGATGAAGTTCAAGAACCAGAATCGGTACATCGGCAAGTCCCGCGACAAGATGGAGCTGGCCTACGAGCACGCGATTGCGTACTTCGTCTACGACGGCTACGTGAGCAAGGTGCTCATGAAGGAGCTCACCGCCTTGAAGCCGGGAGAGTTGGATGAATGGAAGGCGGTGTGGGAGGAGGTCAAAATCCTGCCGACCGGGATGTGGACGGTGATGTGGGCCAGAGGCTTGTGCCATCCGAGACCAAGGTAAGTCGGTTACCGACATGCCGTGTTTTGACGACCAAGTCGGTGTCATTAATTCTATGTGTACGTGTTCGCTCGGCAGGTTCGACGACATACTCGGCAGGTTCCGTGGGTACGCAGGTTCGGGTGATGCGCTTCATGGCGTGCTCTGGCCGGCGATGTGGTTCCCCATCATCGAGGACACGGAGGAAGGCAGGGCGGAGACAAATGCCAACATGTCGGCGATGGTGAATCGCGTGTCGATGTGCGCGGCGTATGGAAAGGTCGCGGCGAGAGTCGCGTATGGGAAGGTCGACGGGAGCGCGGAGGCGACCGCGGGAGAGACGACGGATATGGAAGGCGCGGACAGGAAGGCGGACGAGAAGGTGCAGATGGGGGCCCAGGCGTTAGCGGCCTCTGCATGCGCCCTCTGGTGCTACATGTCGACGCCGGCGTCGGTGCTCGGTGCTGTGGGCGAAGGTAAGGCGGCCGCGATTCTGGCAGGTGCGGGGAAGGAGAGGGGCGAGCACTTCGCGATGGTCATGCACGTGGTTATCGAACACGCACGCACTCGGCAGGCTCCCGCGGGGGAGGTTGCACATAACGTCGCGCCAGAGCTGCAGCGCTATGGAGTGGCCAGGGCCTTCGAGGCGGGCATTGAGGAAGACGAGGCCGACATGATCGCAAGAGCGACGGTCGAGACCTTGGCGTTCTGGGGAATGTGCCCCCTCGACGGGCCCAAGCTCAAAGCGGAGGGCATCGATGTGCCGTGTGACGCGAAGATGGAGTACGACTTGGATCACAGGGGGAGGAAGGGGGAGAAGGTCAAGCAGGCCAAGGGCAGCAAGAGGAAGAGGTAGTACGGATGCGTAGTCGGCGGAATGATGTTTGCTAGGTTGCTAGGGTGTGTACTATATTGGTATGGACGGCGCCGATTTTGGCGTAGATTTGTTAAATGTGGCCTTTTTTTGTTCAAGTGCTGTTCGTTTCAATATTGGGCTAACAACTCGGTGTCACTGTATAACCATGCTAGCCGAATATCACCCGATGAGCCAAGTCGGCGCATATGTCGACATGATATGCACATGATACGTCGGCGATAAGCAGTGCAGAAACATGGTTGTCGGCATGACGTCGACAGTGATTTTTAGCCACACCTACTGTACTGGGCGACAAACAACCAACATCGGCAACATTCACCGACAACTACGGTTCGCATGGACATTGATGTGGGATGTTTACAAACTACCAGAAACATCAGTCGGATGGGGCGGGGGGGGGGGGGGGGGGGGGGGGGGGGGGGGGGGCTGTTTAAGTCTGCCAAAATCTACGCAGACGCATATCCCATGAGGGACTTCATGCCGTCTTCTTGCGCTTGGTCGGAGGACGCTGCACGGGTGCGGTCGGCTTGGCCGGTGCTGTCGACTTGGCAGGTGCGGTCGGCTTCGCCAGGTCGGCCTTGGTCTTCGGCATCTGCTCCTCCCAGGTGTCTGGAAAGAGGGCTTCGAGCCAATCGGCCGGCTTCAGATTGAGCGCGACAAGCCCACAGGCGAGGCGAAGCTTAGAGACGACCTTGGGGCCCAGCCCCTTGACTCCCATGCCAGGCTCTTTCGACTTCATCGGTTCCGTTTTCGGGTTGAGCACCGTGAGGGCGTCACAGAAGGTCCCAATGCCCGGTGCCGCGATCCTGTTCAGTGCGTCGACCACGGCCTCGGTGTCGGCGTCGCCGTCGCTCGCGCGTAGCTGGCGCACCGCATCCATGGCCCTCATCATGCGTCGCACTTTCGTGTCGAGCCCACCCTGCGTCGCGCCCTTTCCTGTGAGGAGGGTGTGGCGGGCGACGAATCCCTTCTCGGCGACCCTGTCGCAAAGGCGACGGGTGTCATTGGCGGTGGCGGAATTCCATAGGCGCCAAGCGTCCCTCACAGTCTTTGCCTCCCGCCACGGTTGCACCACGTTGAGCTCGTAACTGGCCTCCTCGTCCGTCTGTGGGGGGGGCGGGGGTTTGTCATCCCCTTTCTTGGCTCCAGCCCCCGTGCTGGCCGACTCCGCCGATCCACCATCGCTGGGAGTCTGCGCGGGAGCCGACGGCGGGGCCACCGGCACTCTCCGTGCTTCCGACAAGCGGAGTGCCTCGGTGACACGGGCTAGCTCGGCGGTGAGCCCAGCGATGGTGTCGTCGCGCTTCTCGATCTCCTCTAGGAGATCAATCTTCTCGTTCGCGGCGCGCTCTTTCTCCTTCTGCATCTGGGCCATGAGGGACATGTTGTAGTACTCGGTGTCCATGCGCACCGAGATTTCCTGCAGCAGTAGGAGGAGGAAAACGTGAGGGCCGCGGTGGTTTGGTTTACACTCCCTACTGCACGTCGGCGACAGTATCGTCGACTTACCTCTGGCTGTATTTGGGTCGGGTCGCGACGCTTGTTGATCGTCTCGGTGTCGACGCTCTCCACCCGTTTCGCCCAGTGCTGGAAGAGGGGGATCCGGCAGAGCTTGGAACCTTGGACGTACGGGTGCCATGGTGTGCGGACTAGCTTCACCGCTAGGTCCTCGGCGACGATGCGGCGCAGCATCAGGAGAGTGCGCCAGAAGTGCACCGCGGCTTTGTCGGCGTCTGACCCCTCGACAGCCTTCCCTTCCGCCTGCCATTTGTCACGGGTACGGGGAGCTCAGAAAAGGTCGGCAACACGACTCGGCGGCAAGCTACGAGGGCGTCGACTAACATACCTCCTTCAGCATGTCGTCGACGCCGGGGAATATGTGCTCGGCGAGGAGCTTCAGGAGCTTCTCGGAGGGCGGCACCCTGCTCCGACCCAAGAAGTAGTCCTGCTTGTACCCCGAATCACCACCCCCACCGGAATGGCGGTGATGTACGCTCGCGTCATCTTGTCGAGAGCCCAGTGTCCAAGCTCCGCGATCTCGGCGCGCGGCGTGCCGTCGATAGCCAGCTCCTGGGCCCCGCCCGCTCGAGCGGCGTGCACGTTCCTCTTGCAGAACACCTTGTTGGTGTCCCACAACTGCCGCGTCCAGCGTTGGTGGGTTGCCGCAGAGAGCTCACCCTGGTCGGTGTCGTTTTTGGCGAAGAACAGGTGCTTCTTGTACCAGCTAGCGCGTGTGCTGGTGTCGACCGGCGGAATGAGGCGGACGCCGTGAAACTGACCGATCTGATCGAGGACGAAGTGCAACCACAGGCCCGTCTCGCCGACGGCGCACAACTCCGCTTCGAGGTGCCGCGCGGCGTAGCTCTGCTGCAGACGAGCATCCTTGGACGTCTTCGAGTTCCGCGCTCCGATGACCATGACGACCGGCTGGTTCTCCGGGTTGATCGAGGAGGTGCTCGCCAGTCGGTACAAGAAGATGTCGGGGAGAGTGATCTCGCGGATGCTTGCACCGCGCAGGAGAGAGTGGTGGGAGAGTAGCGTGAGCACCTTCAAGAGAAGAAACCTCCACAGCGTCTGCGAAGGACCCGTACCCCGCGGGTTCCACGCCTTGGCCGCCCACGCCGGCAGCACCCTGAACATGATCTGGCGGAACTGTTCGGCGGTGTAGGTATCGCCGATGGTTCCGCGACGGCGATCGGCGCAGTTCCTGCCAACAATGCCATGGGCAAGGGGTATTTAGGGCGGCGTCGACAAAGATCATGACAGCAGGAGAGTGGTCGACGTAGGTTAAAACATAAACTCACTTGATGTCCCGCTCGTTCTTGGTGCGGATCATGTACCGCACCTCCGACCTGACCACCGATATCTCCCTCATGATGCTCAGTTCCGTCTCCCGGAAGAGCGTCGCCTCCACTCTCGCCGCCATCTGGCATGCCTTTATGCGCCCGAGGAGCGTGTGTACCGTTGTCGACTGCACCGGCTGTGTTCCTGTGGCGTTGTCGGCCCCCTTGCCGGACTCGGCATCGAGGTTCAACTCCCGAATCATGTACTTCACGTATGCGCGAAGCCGGATGTAGTGCCCTATCTCGTCGACGTGCTTAAGCCTGTACTCCTGCGGAAGCTTGTTGCGAATTTGCTTCAACATCTTCGCCGCCCACCTCTTGTAGTGATAGATCCACGAGGTGTACTGCCTCAGCGTGCTGTTCCTCTCCACGGTTTGCAGGTGGCGAAGAGCGTCCATGACGAGCACGTCTACGCACGCGTAAACCATGTCCTCCTCGACGAAGTCTGCCGCTCTCCACTGTTCGCGCGGCACCGCCAAGTTCTCCTGGTCCTCGTCCTCGTCCTGGTCGAGCAGTATGTCGATGAATTGCAGTTCCCGCCTGAGTCGTTCGTCCAAGGTGCGCGGATTAGAGCTACGAGGTGGACGGTCGTCGTTTTCGTCATCGCTTTCCTCCTCCTCCTCCTCCTCCTCCTCCTCCTCCTCCTCCTCCTCCTCCTCCTCCTCCTCCTCCTCCTCCTCCCTCCCCCCCTCCTCCTCCGCGTCCTCGTCATCGACCTGGTTTCCAGGGGCGGCCGGTGCCGACGAGGTACCTGGCCGACCATTTTGCGTAGGAGTCTGTTTTTTCTTCTTGTTGAACTTCCCTATCGGCGGTGGCGGAACGTCCGTGGTGAACACCCCTTCTGGGATCTGCGTCAGCTTGTCCAGATCGTAGAGTAACTGCAGGTTGTCTTCGTCGGTAGGTGTCGGACTGTGGTCGGTGGATGTCGGACTGCGGTCGGTGGTCGTCGGACCCTGGTCGGTGGATGGCCTAGCGTCGGACATGTCGACGTCGGCCATGTCGGTACACGTCTGCTGCTCTACCGTCGTCCGTGTGCGTTGGGGAGGTTGTTAAACCACTGCCGGTACTGAGTCACGGGTGCGGTGTACGCCCGAACAGTTGCGCGGCGGTCGTCCTCGAGATGTCCCTCAATAACGTCTATCTCGGCGTCGACCTCGAGATCGCGGGGGGTGGTAAACCAGAGACGGTACTGTGTGACGGGTGCGGCGAACGCGCGAAGCGTCAGGCGGTCTTCGTCTTCTTCGAATTCTCGCTCAAGCGCGTCTAACTCGGCTTCGAGTTCAAGCTGTTCCAGCTGCGCCTTGATGTCGGCGTCTACCGAGTCGGCGGGGGGTGGGATGGGTTGCGGCTGTTGGGCCCTCGGGCGACCTCTGGCCATGCGTCGCCGACTTGCTACGTCGACTCGCGACGTGGAACCTGTGCCGACTTGGACGAACAATCGGCTGTCGAGCAACCTACAGGCGCGATGACAGACTGGCAGCTGAAAATTCTAAGGGAACGAGAGAGCAGGAAGGAACGCAGGAACGGACAAGCGAATGAGCAGGCTCGCGGGGCAACGGACGGGTATGGTCCTGAGCGACTACGATGCTGCCGCGCGTCACGCACACCCCAATGCATCCGCCGCCGTGCATGTGTTCTCGTAAAGGCGGCGCACTGTCCGACGTGGCACGTGCCAGGCATGGCTAGCTGGGCGCCGCGCTGCACGGAAGGGGCGTAAGCCAGTGCCATTCCACGTCGGAATGGGCGTGCGTTACGTGGCTTGCGACCGCCATTGGCGCCCCAGTGCAGAAATTGTGGCAAGCAGACAGATGACTCAAGCACGGCGTGGCAACCATGCCGTGGGGGGCCTATGATCGGCGCCGACTTCCACTCGGCGCGCTTGGCAGAGAACGTGCCGTGTGGCCGGGTTTGTGTGCCTTGGGATGATCTGGTCGACACCGACTTCCCTGGCAACCCGCGATGCCACAAGACAGTGAAGATGTGGACGGTCCGATTTGCGCCGCGTGGGTTTGCACCGCTAGAGCGACGCGTGGCCACGACGCCCACGTCGTGGCAGCCTTGTAATCGGTGGGGCGGGTCTCGCACCTCCCTATTGGTCCGCGTGGAGGCATCCGCGGCTCGACGTGGCGAATTTTGTCCGCTGAGATTTCCTTCTCAGGAATCTCCCAGCGCAAACGGGTGTCGTCGGATTGTCGACAATCCCGAGGGCTCCCGAGGCCCCTGGGACGCCATTTGGGCCCGTCTGGGAGCTCGGAGGTCGTCGGGAGGTCGTCAATCCCGAGGGGGGCGTTGTCCCTTTTGAACCGCGAAATTGGGCGGCATTTTTCGTCCGCTGAGGTATATCATCCCATACTACTTGCTTCAGCATCACGCACGCGCAATTCGCGCTTCGCAACACTGCACCAAATAGGTTAGCTCTTAGTAACGTGCGCCTAGCTGAGATCATGACCGTCAAAACCATAGATTTCCCAGTGGATTGGGATTTTGTGGTTAGATTAGCGTAAGATCTCCCTTAGGTTGGGGCTTTTATGCAGAGTGCTCAACATTTGGTAGTCTTGATTTCAAGTGCTGACTTGGCCCCAACACGGACGCATATAGTGTCAGGGTTCGCCCTCGGACCGGAATTTCAAGGGCAACTGTTGGGGCACCTCGCCCTTACAATTTCTAGGCCCAGACCTCGCGACAGCCCTGGTCGAGAGTTTCACTTTTTTCTGATGAGCGCGGGGGAGCATCATGTGGAGGGTTGGCCTCCCGCGCGCGTGATTCACGTGCTGCGCGAGGAGGCGGGCGGGCGGAAGCTGAGCGGAGCGTACTCGTGCGTGGTGGTGGGGGGCACGTTCGACCGCCTGCACGACGGCCACCGCCTGCTGCTCAGGGTGGGTGGCGCGCATCGTGATGGCGCGCACTGGGCATGCGCGCACTGGGCATGGGCGCACTGGGCATGGCGCGCACTGGGCATGGCGAGTCACAGCATTCCACCTCTCACAACCCCGCGTGTCCGTTACTACTCTTGATGACTGTATCCTCACCGGCCAGGCAAAACGGGTTAACCCGACGCCGTAGCGATTGCGAGTTAACCCGTTGTGCGAGTCCGCAGGCTTACAGTTGGGGTCCTCGCTGCCGCCTCACCTGCCGCACGTGAGTGCTCATCTCAATTGGCCTCCTTGCCGCCCTGATTGCAGACAGCAGCGGCAGCAGCGCGGGAGCGAGTGGTGGTGGGAATCACGGTGGGGCGCATGCTGCAGACCAAAGAGGTGCGTGTCACTCCATCTCCGCCCTGCACCGCTCCGCTTTGCACCTTACCGCTTTGCACCTTACCGATTTGCAGTACGTGAGCGCTACCACCTTGACGCCTTTGTGAAAGCAGGCACATGCTTTTCCCCTGTCGCTCTGACCGCTCCCTGCCTGCTCTGTTGGTCGTGGTGGGTGTTTGGGCAACAGTTGTGCGAGCTGATTGAATCATTCGAGCAGCGCCAGCACGCAGTCACCGAGTTCATCCAGGTGCGCTGGCCCCCTGTCCCCCTTCCCGGTTCCCAGTTCATCCAGGTGCGCTGGCCCCCTGTCCCCCTTCCCGGTTCCCAGTTCATCCAGGTGCGCTGGCCCCCTGTCCCCCTTCCCGGTTCCCAGTTCATCCAGGTGCGCTGGCCCCCTGTCCCCCTTCCCGGTTCCCAGTTCATCCAGGTGCGCTGGCCCCCTGCCCCCCTTCTCGGTTCCCAGTTCATCCAGGTGCGCTGGCCCCCTGTCCCCCTTCCCAGTTCCCAGTTCATCCAGGTGCGCTGGCCCCCTGTCCCCTTCCCGGTTCCCAGTTCATCCAGGTGCGCTGGCATGCACCGCTGCCCTCCGCTCCACGCGTCTACTTGCCGCCTCCTGGCACGCATGCCTCTTTTTTTCTCAACCACTCACTCGCATGCCTCTTCTTCTCAACCACTCACTCGCATGTCAAGCATTTCATTCACTTGTCCTCACTTACCCCCCTGCCCCCCCTCCTCGCAATCCCTCCTCCTATGCTGCATCCCATCTCTCACTGATGGACGTCCTTCCTCCCTTCCGCCTCGTGCCGTGCTGCACTGCACTCCACCATGCTGCGCTCCCCCATGCCTGCATGTGCCATGCTGCATGGCGGGGCGATGGTGGGAGGGGCGAGGGGCGAGGGGCGAGGGGCAGGGGGAGAAGGCGGGAGTGGGGGTGGAGGCAGTGGCGATACACGACCCCTTCGGCCCCGCCATCACCGACCCTCACATGGACGCCATCGCTGTCAGGTGCTCTGCTCCCAACCCATCGCTGTCAGGTGCTCTGCTCCCAACCCATCGCTGTCAGGTGCTCTGCTCCCAACCCATCGCTGTCAGGTGCTCTGCTCCCAACCCATCGCTGTCAGGTGCTCTCCTCCCACCCATCGCTGTCAGGTGCTCTGCTCCCAACCCATCGCTGTCAGGTGCTCTGCTCCCAACCCATCGCTGTCAGGTGCTCTGCTCCCAACCCATCGCTGTCAGGTGCTCTGCTCCCAACCCATCGCTGTCAGGTGCTCTGCTCCCAACCCATCGCTGTCAGGTGCTCTGCTCCCAACCCATCGCTGTCAGGTGCTCTGCTCCCAACCCATCGCTGTCAGGTGCTCTGCTCCCAACCCATCGCTGTCAGGTGCTCTGCTCCCAACCCATCGCTGTCAGGTGCTCTGCTCCCAACCCATCGCTGTCAGGTGCTCTGCTCCCAACCCATCGCTGTCAGGTGCTCTGCTCCCAACCCATCGCTGTCAGGTGCTCTGCTCCCAACCCATCGCTGTCAGGTGCTCTGCTCCCAACCCATCGATGTCAGGTGCTCTGCTCCCACCCATCGCTGTCAGGTGCTCTGCTCCCAACCCATCGCTGTCAGGTGCTCTGCTCCCAACCCATCGCTGTCAGGTGCTCTGCTCCCAACCCATCGCTGTCAGGTGCTCTGCTCCCAACCCATCGCTGTCAGGTGCTCTGCTCCCAACCCATCGCTGTCAGGTGCTCTGCTCCCAACCCATCGCTGTCAGGTGCTCTGCTCCCAACCCATCGCTGTCAGGTGCTCTGCTCCCAACCCATCGCTGTCAGGTGCTCTGCTCCCAACCCATCGCTGTCAGGTGCTCTGCTCCCAACCCATCGATGTCAGGTGCTCTGCTCCCACCCATCGCTGTCAGGTGCTCTGCTCCCAACCCATCGCTGTCAGGTGCTCTGCTCCCAACCCATCGCTGTCAGGTGCTCTGCTCCCAACCCATCGCTGTCAGGTGCTCTGCTCCCAACCCATCGATGTCAGGTGCTCTGCTCCCACCCATCGCTGTCAGGTGCTCTGCTCCCAACCCATCGCTGTCAGGTGCTCTGCTCCCAACCCATCGCTGTCAGGTGCTCTGCTCCCAACCCATCGCTGTCAGGTGCTCTGCTCCCAACCCATCGCTGTCAGGTGCTCTGCTCCCAACCCATCGCTGTCAGGTGCTCTGCTCCCAACCCATCGCTGTCAGGTGCTCTGCTCCCAACCCATCGCTGTCAGGTGCTCTGCTCCCAACCCATCGCTGTCAGGTGCTCTGCTCCCAACCCATCGCTGTCAGGTGCTCTGCTCCCAACCCATCGCTGTCAGGTGCTCTGCTCCCAACCCATCGATGTCAGGTGCTCTGCTCCCAACCCATCGCTGTCAGGTGCTCTGCTCCCAACCCATCGCTGTCAGGTGCTCTGCTCCCAACCCATCGCTGTCAGGTGCTCTGCTCCCAACCCATCGCTGTCAGGTGCTCTGCTCCCAACCCATCGCTGTCAGGTGCTCTGCTCCCAACCCATCGCTGTCAGGTGCTCTGCTCCCAACCCATCGCTGTCAGGTGCTCTGCTTAGTGGGAATATACGCGTTTTGCGTATATAAGCTTATCGTATATACGCGCTCGTATATACGCTATACGCTGTAGGGACGGGTTTGGGAATCCGCTTTTTCGGGCAGAAAAAAAACTTCTCGGGCAGGGTAAAAAAAACCCGGGGAGGGGGGGGGGGGGGGGGGGGGGGGGGGGGGGGGGGGGGGGGGGGGGGGGGGGAGGCGGTGCTGAAGTTTCAAAGTACAGTTTTTTTCCACATTACACATATACCACGGCCTACACATAACTTTTCCCTATACTCTAAGACTCTCTAAGTACTACTCCTTAGGCCTAGCCGCCCACAGCAAGCCACATATGCCCCCTCTATTTAGCGTACTCGTCTTCGAGGATGTCGTCGTCGTTGCCTTCCTCCTCATCCTCTCCCGTCGTCTCGTCTTCCAGCCCATTGTATCCCGCCGGGATTGGAGGCTCCGCTCCAATCCCGGGCACCACATGTGGCAGGACATCGGCGCGCTTGTGCCAGTTGCGCACAACATTCCAGTTGTGCGCAACATAGACCAAGTCCCTGCACTTGGCGGATCCGAGCCTGTTTCGACGTGCGGTGTGGACGGCATCCCACGATGACCATCCACGCTCACAAGGTGAGGCTGACACGGGCTGAGACAGCACCCGTACCGCGAGCCCTGCCACTCGTGGGGCATCAGTCCCATTCCACTGCCACCACTTCACCATGCTATACTTCCCCTTTTTCACCAGCTTCCTCTGTGCCACGGCTTCCGGCATCCCAAAAGAATCCTTCATGTCAAGGAACGCCCTCAGCCCATCCCCCAGCTCAAGCAAGATGTCGCACGCGTCATCCCCCCCATCCCCGCGGCTCGCAAGGAACTCGGCATACTGGCTGATGAACGCCTTGAAAACTTTTGTGCACTCGGGATCAGTGCCGAAAATATCTTCCTCCTGATTGGCGGGGTTGAGGATGCGGCCAGCGACATGCATGGCGCATGCGAGGCTGCCGTCCCAACGGTCTCTGAGGATGCGGCGGATCTGGTCCTTCTGCCCATTGCTCAACTGCTCCTCGTCCTCATCGAGTAAGTCCCCCACGTCCTCAGTCAACTGGAGCATCACATCGTACATCCCCACGGCATGCCCGTCCGTCTGCCTCATCGCCTTGTAGGGCAGCTTCAGCAGGGCGGTGAAAAATTCGGCCGTTTTCCACCAGGCGGCATCATGGATTAGCGCACTAAACCCGTCGCATGATTTCTTCCGGTCCCCTGCCGCCCACTCCTTCCACTGGTCGCTCGTCACCATGTTGGTGAGGCTGCCGCGCATCGCACACAGCCGGGATATGGCTATGTAGTTGGTCCCGAATCGGGTTCCAGCCGGCTTCAGCATGTTAGAATTGAACCATTGATTTGATTAGGGATCAAGAGGGCTTACATAGTTGAAGCTAGGGAAGGTGGGTTGGTTGGGTACCTAGCCAACATTATTGGCCCCCCACCAATAAGTTGGGTTGGAGAATTATTGGGGGGTCCCAATAATGTTGGCCAAAGTGAGCCAACATTATTGGGGGGGCCAATAATCTCCCAACCCAACCTTGGGGGCCAATAATTGGGCCAAGGTTGGGTTCCAACCCCCAACTAGGGTTAACCCTAGTTTGTGCACCCAAACATAGTTTGGGTGCTTATCTCTATCCTAGGGTTTATAGGATCACTGTAGGATACAAAAGAGTAGTATAATCTAACACAACCCCTTAGCCTGCAGAGATCCATGAACCTGGATGAGATAAGACAGCAACCCCTGAATCAGTCACCATGGGGAGTAAGGCCCAGGAGGGGTAAGATTGCTGAGTGAGTAGCGCGATCGAGGGCCTTAGTGAAAATGTCGGCGGGGTTGGAGGAGGAGTCGATCTTGCGTACGGTAATGTGGCCATCCTGGACAAGGTCGCGGATGAAGTAGTGTCGGAGCTCGATATGTTTAGAGCGACCATGAAAAACAGCTTCTTTGGTGAGGTGGATGGTGCTGGCGTTGTCACACCAGAGCGTGGGACAGGGCTGTGGTGAGCCAAGGTCTGTGAGGAGATAACTGAGCCAGCGTGCTTCTTGGGCTGCCATCGTGACCGCGTACAGTTCAGCCTCACAGGAGGAGAGGGCGATGGAGGAGGAACGGGTGGAGCGCCAGCTGATAAGGCCGCTCCCAAGGGTGAAGCCATATCCTTGTGAGCTGCGACGGTCGGGCTGCGAGTCTGCCCAAGACGAGTCACTGAAGCCAGTGAGAACCGGTGGGTCTGCTCCACTGAGGGTGAGGGTATAATTCTTCGTGTGCTGAAGGTAGCGTAGGACACGCCGGGCTGCTGTCATGTGTTCCTCTGTGTGCCTGCCGACACCAACGAACCGCGCCAGGACACTGACTGGGTATGCAAGGTCGGAGCGGGTGCAGACCATGGCGTACATCAGGGCCCCAACGAGTTCTGCATAAGGGTTCGAGGAGTCGGTGGGGGTGGCAGGGGGTGAGAGCTGGTGCCCGACTGCAAGTGGCGTGGCGATGGGCTTGGCCTTTGACATTCCAAACCGCTCAAGGACCTTCTCAATGTAGAAGGACTGAGAGAGGGAGATAGTCTTGGCCTTGAGGTCGCGGGTGATCTCCATGCCAAGGTAGTTGCGGACCTCCCCGAGGTCTTTGCAGGCGAGGCGGCGTTGTAGTTCGTCCTTGACCTTCTGCAGCTCAGCATCTGTGTCAGCGGCCAGTAGCATATCGTCGACGTATACGAGAATGTAAAAAGGGGACGGAGTAGTCCGAAGGAAGAGGCTGGAGGCAGCTCGGGAGGGGCGAAAACCAAGCTCGCGAAGGGTGGAAGAGAGCTTGGCATGCCACTCCCGGGGTGCCTGCTTGAGGCCGTAGACTGGCCGCAGAAGCTTCCAAACGGTGGCCGGGTCATGTGGAGCGTGAAAGCCTTGGGGGCGTTCCATGAATATGAGTTCGTGTAGGTCGCCTTGGAGGAAGGCGGTAGTGACATCCATGGAGTGTAGCAGCATGCCGCGTCTGCCGACGAAGTCGAGAAACACCCGTACAACCGGTAGAGAAGCAGTGGGTGAGTAGGTTTCGAAGAAGTCAAAGCCGTGTTTTTGCGTGAAGCCCTTCGCCACATAGCGGGCTTTGTAGACTGGGTCCTCGCCAGGGAGGAGCTTGACACGAAAGAGCCATTTGCCCTTGACCACATTGGTCTTGGCAGGGCGAGGGACGTCGATGAAGGAGCGGTTGTGGATGAAGGCATTACTCTCCTTGACCATAGCTTCAATCCAGAGCGGTGCGTCGAGGCAGGCAATAGCCTCCTCGTATGTGGTGGGGGTGAAGATGGTGGGGGTGCCTGAGAAAAGCAGAACTGGAGTGCCGGCCATGGTGCGGACGATGGGGGCGATGGAGGGCGCGAGGAGGTGGAGGAAGAGGAGTTCGTCGTGGGTGTCTTCATAGAGGAGAGGAGAGAGAGGAGGAGGTAGGGGGGGTGGTGAAGATGCAGGACGGCTGCGCTGGAGGTCGAGTCTGGGACATGGTAGTGCTGCTGCTCGGCTGCGCGGTGTTGCACTCAGGAGCGTGGAGCGGTTGCGCTGTGGGTCTAGAGTGAGGGGACTGAAGCGGGGGGGAAGGGGAGTACCGGTGAGGGCGAGGAGGGAGGAGGGGGCGGATTGTGGGGGACCAAGGATGGGGTCTAGGGAGCGGGTATGGGGATAGTGGGGGAGGACAAGGGTAGGGGAGGGGCGCCGAGGAAGAGAGGGGGGGGGGGGGGGGGGGGGGGGGGGAGTTAGAGGAGGGGAGGGGGGAGGGGGGAAGGGGGGGGGGGCGGGGGAGGTGGAGGAGGGGGAGGAGGTGGAGGGAGGTGAGTTGCAGCGGAAGGTGAGGTAGTGGAGTGGGAGGGGGAGGGAGGGGGTGGGTTGAGGATGTCGCCGGAGGAGCTGGAGGAGAGGGGAGGGGGGGGGGGGGGAGGAGGAGGGGGGGGAGGGGTCATGGCGGGGGAGGGGAGGAGGGGCAGGGTGTCAGTCCAGAGGAGGGGCCGGGAAGACGGGGGAAGGGGGTTAGGGGCGGAGGGGGAGGTGTAGTACGGGGTGGCCTCGTCAAAGACCACGTCCCGACTACGGATGAGGCGGCCTGAGGGGGGGTGGAGGAAAAGGTAGTCGGATGAGTTGGTGTTGTGTCCAAGGTAGAGACAGGGGAGAGTGCGGGACGCGAGCTTTCCACTTGCGCGTGGGCGGTCTGCAGGGTGTATGAGGACATACGCCTTGCAACCCCACACGCGCAGAGAGGAGATGTCAGGCTTGCTGGAGGTCCATAGTTCGGTGGGGGTGGTGGTGGGACGGGAGGGGTGGGGGTAGAGGTTAGTGAGTATGGCAGCGTGAAGGATGGCATAGCCCCAAAGAGAAGGTGGGCAGGAGGCGTGAACGAGGAGGCACCGAGCAGTTTTGGTGATCTCCCGAACGCGGCTCTCCGCCACACCATTCTGCTGAGGGGAGTGAGGGAGTGTGTAGGTGTGGAGGATGCCGTTAGAGGTGCAGTAGGAGGACAGGGTGCGGTTGAGGAACTCACCACCTCCATCGGAATGGAAGCGGCGAACAGGGCGACCGTAGTGGTTGCGTGCTTGTTCAGCCCAAGCCGTGATGGCAGCCGGGGCCTCCGCCTTCGTACGAAGGAGGGTGACGGAGGAGTATCGACTATGATCATCCACCAGGATGAGGAGGTAGCGATGTCCTTGCCTGGTGGGGGAAGGGTTAGGGCCCCAAAGGTCCATGTGGACGAGGTCAAGAGGTTGGAGGGAGAAGGAGGGGTTACTTGTATGTGGTTGTTGCTTCAGCTTGCTTTCAACACAAACTGAGCAAGGAGGGGAGGGGGAAGGAGGGAGGGGGGGAAGGGTGAGGGGGAGGCCGTCAAGTAGTTTAGTGAGGATGGAGCGACGAAGGGTGGCAAAGTTGGGATGGCCTAGGCGATGGTGGAGGAGAATGGTAGGGTGTGTGAGATCACGACAGTGACAGGGGGGGGGTGGGTTAGGTGGGAGGAGAGGAAGGGGAGTGGGATGGGCGGGGGGAGTAGGGGGGGGGGGGGAAAGGGGGGGGGGAGGGGAGGCGATGGGGGGGGGAGGAGGGGGGTTCGAGAGGGGGGGGGGAAGGGGCGGGGGAATGAGGTGTGGAGAGTTGGTGAAGGGTGGGACGGGGGATGCGGAAGGTGTACATGTGGGTGGAGGGGCACCGATGGACACGGTAGAGAGGAAGCGACCGGAGGAGGTGTGAAATAAGTCGCAATATGCTGCGTGACCAGGGAATATGGCGGTGACACCTGCCGCTGAGAGGGCACCAAGGGATACCAGGTTGTTACGAAGAGAGGGGATGTAGAGACCTGTGACGGTACCTGAGGGAAAGAGGGGACAGGGGAGTGTGGAGGTGGTGGTGGGCGTAGGGAGGAGGTGTTGGACTTGTTGGAGAACGTGAGGGGAGAGGTGCTGGGCGAGGACATTATGGAGGTTAGGTGGAGAGGGTGCATAGGCAGAGAGAGTGCGAATATCATGAGGGGTGGGGCGAGGGGTGATAGTGTTCCAACGTGGAGGGGGACCTGTGTTGCCTCGTGCAAGCCATTCATCAGTGAGGGCTTTGAAGCACGTGTCAGTGGGATGAGTAGTCTGGTTGCAGGTCTGACCTTTGTTGGGGCCTTGACGAATGACGTACTGGCACGGGGGGAACCCTCCTGTGGATGGAGTAGTTGTTCCACGGCCGCCTCGTTCCCCAGTGCGTCCTCCGCGTCCACCTCCGCGACCGCCTCCTCGCCCGCCTCCTCGCCCGCCTCCGTTTGAACCACGTCCAGGTCCGCTGCTGCTGCTTCCGCCAGTGGTATTGGTTCCTTTGCGAGTGTGGACAGCATTGACCGTTGCAGAGTCATGCAGGAGGTCAGCCTCACTGTCAAGGAGCCAGTCGATGGTAACAGCCACAGGAGGAGGACGAATGTGCTGGGAAGTGAAGTCGATGCGGTAGGTATCATAGGTGGGTGGGAGGCAGTCAAGGATGCGAGCTGTGAGGAGGGTGTCCGAGATCAAGATGCCTCGATCATTGAGGCGTTGCGCAGTGTCCGTGAGACGCCGAGTGAAGGAGGCGGCATTGAGGGAGGAGTCAAGGGTGGTATCTTGGAAGGTGCGAAAGAGGGAGAGGAGGGAGCGTAAGTCCTGACGATCATATTGGGAGGAGAGAGACTTCTAGAGAGAGGGGGAGGATGGAGGGCGAAGGTCACGTTTGAGTGAGGAGGGAATGCACGAAAAGATGACAGTAAGTGCACGGCGGTCAGCAATGCGCCATGCAGCAGTGTCCGTGTGGTGCTTACGAAGGTTAGTAGAGTACGCTTCGGAGATGGCTTTGAATTCTGCAAGCTTTGCAGTAGCAGCTTCGTGAGCGGCGATGGCAGCCGCGTGTGCTCTGCTCTTGATGACATAATCGTCCCGCTCCTTGTTGTACTTGTTGAGGGTGCGCGCCCACCTGTTCGGGTCATCCTCCCAAGCCCCTAGAATAGGGGCTTGAGGGGCGGGTTCGGTCGGGAGTGGTGGGGCGTCGGGGGGGGAGGAGCCTGGGAGTGGGGGCGGGGTGGGAGGGAGGCCATTAGGTGTTTCGAGGACGACGTCGAGGAGGCAGTAATCTCCCACTCGAACGGAGCCAAGATATGTGAAGAGGCTTTCCTCAAACGACACCCAATTGACCGCGGTGGTGCCGTTGAGGAGTTCGAGTTTGTCGATGGAGGCGAGCTCAAGTGAAGAAGGTTCGTCTGCCATGACGAGTGAGGGAGGGAGGAGGAGGGGAGGGTGGAGGCGCTAGAGGTGACGACGCTGTCCGGAGGGACAGCGCGGTTGATGGTGGGGATGGGCTGCGTGCTGTCCGCAGCTGGTTATGCCCCGGCTGGTCGCGTTCGCTGCTGCCCGCGTTCGTCGCGTCCGCGGCGGCCGCCCGCGTTCGTCGCGTCCGCGGCGGCCGCCCGCGTTCGTCGCGTCCGCGGCGGCCGCCCGCGTTCGTCGCGTCCGCGGCGGCCGCCCGCGTTCGTCGCGTCCGCGGCGGCCGCCCGCGTTCGTCGCGTCCGCGGCGGCCGCCCGCGTTCGTCGCGTCCGCGGCGGCCGCCCGCGTTCGTCGCGTCCGCGGCGGCCGCCCGCGTTCGTCGCGTCCGCGGCGGCCGCCCGCGTTCGTCGCGTCCGCGGTCGCCGCGTCCGCGGCGGACGGCCGCGTTCGCCGCGTCCGCGGCGGACGGCCGCGTTCGCCGCGTCCGCGGCGGACGGCCGCGTTCGTCGCGTCCGCGGGTGACGGTCGCGTTCGTCGTGGCGGACGGTCGAGATGAGGAGAGGAGCGTCGAGATGGCGCGAGGGGCCGGTAGAGCCGGCGGGAGGTGCGCTAAGTGGCGCGAGAGGCGCGGCAGAGCCGGCGAGAGGTGCGCTAAGTGGCGCGAGAGGCGCGGCAGAGCCGGCGAGAGGTGCGCTAAGTGGTGCCAGAGATGCACTAAGTGGCGCGAGGGATGCGCTAAGTGGCGCGAAGGGTCCTAGGATCTTGAGCGGCGTTGGCCGTAAGAGCTCTGATAGCATGTTAGAATTGAACCGTTGATTTGATTAGGGATCAAGAGGGCTTACATAGTTGAAGCTAGGGAAGGTGGGTTGGTTGGGTACCTAGCCAACATTATTGGCCCCCCACCAATAAGTTGGGTTGGAGAATTATTGGGGGGTCCCAATAATGTTGGCCAAAGTGAGCCAACATTTATTGGGGGGGCCAATAATCTCCCAACCCAACCTTGGGGGCCAATAATTGGGCCAAGGTTGGGTTCCAACCCCCAACTAGGGTTAACCCTAGTTTGTGCACCCAAACATAGTTTGGGAGCTTATCTCTATCCTAGGGTTTATAGGATCACTGTAGGATACAAAAGAGTAGTATAATCTAACACAGCGCTTCCAGAACCTTCCCCTCCACAAATTCCGGCGTCCGCAGGTACCCTCGGGTCCAATGGTGGTTGCGGACGAAGCCGGTTATCTCCCCTCCCTTGTCGACCACCGGCTTAGCCCATGGCATCTTCCCCACGTCTTCCATGAGAAGATCCAATACATGAGTGGCGCACGGCACATCCTGAATGTGCGGCCACTCCCGTATAAGGTGCTTCACTGCCACCGCATAGTTCGACCCCCCGTCCATGCAGAACGCAACAACGTTCTCTGGACCCACTTCCTCCACCACGGGCCTGAGAATCCCCGCCACGTAACCACCCGTTTTCCTCTCCATGTTGCAGTCAATACAGTCGAAGAAGACGGCGCCGGAATCATTCACGAGAAGCACGTTGGCCTGCGGCCTGCCCCTGCGGTCCGTCATCATGTCGGACGAAATCGTCACGCCCGTCCGCTTCCAGCTCGTCTTGACGCCCACCAAACCCTGCTCGATTCCGTTGCGACACGCGACAAGGCCAGCACCGCCGACGTATTTCCTCTTGGGAGGGACGTAGTCGCCGCCGGCGCGTGAGACGTTGTTCAATGCATTGACCATCAGAGGATGGTCAATGTGGCGCTCGGGGATGTGGAGGGCGGCCCAAGCAAGCGCAAGTGACTCGTCCGCTTCTCTCTTTCTTGCAGCCGCATCCCCCTCAAGGTAATCGGTGATGCGCGCCCGCTTCCCACCGTTAGCCTTCACCGCGGCAACCGCTTCAGCTGCAGCCCGCCTCCTTTCTTCGGCCGCAGCAGCCTTTGCCTCGTAATGCGCGCGCATGGCCCGACGCACATCTTGCGGCGCATCCTTGCAAAGCACCACTTCACGGCGTTTCATCCCCTTCCACGACGTGAAGTGTTGTGCGCATCGGATGGCAGCACCAGTGTAGACGTTGCTGCAGAACTTGCACTCGTACTGCTGAGCTTTTCCCTCGACCCTCTTGATGATGCGGAAGTGCCTGAAGACGGCATGGTCAACGTCAGGGAGATACTCCCGTGCCCCGGTTAGAAGAGTTTGCGAACTGCCAACGGTGTTAACTGACGGTGCCGTTGGAGGAGAGGTGGTAGTAGTCGACATAGGCTTTAGGCGCTAGGGAATGCCCAGTGCTCTGCTGGTAGCGGGGGAAAACCTAATGAGTTGGATGTTGGGGGTGTGCGTGTTTAATAGCGAGATGACTCTAAGAGTGGGAAGATGGGCAACAGAAGTTGGAATCGCTTTATCGCAATTGGTTGCGAAGGTTTTGAATGCGGTACTGAGTGTGAACACCAAAATGTGAGGGAACGTGCAGGCGCGACTCGACGTACGTGACTTTCCATTCGCGACACGAACTTTCAACCCACGTCCACGCTAGCACACAGCGCCAATGTCTTCCTCGTGCAATTCCGAAGTGAACCGTATAGGTTGAAATTTTCTGGCCGGGCTGCCCCAAAAAAAAATGGCGAGCGTATAGCGTATTCCCTTGCGTATAGCGTTTTGCGTATGCACGCTAGCGTGTATACGCTAAACGCAAACAGTTTTGAGCGTATATTCCCACTAAGGTTCTCTGCTCCCAACCCATCGCTGTCAGGTGCTCTGCTCCCAACCCATCGCTGTCAGGTGCTCTGCTCCCAACCCATCGCTGTCAGGTGCTCTGCTCCCAACCCATCGCTGTCAGGTGCTCTGCTCCCAACCCATCGCTGTCAGGTGCTCTGCTCCCAACCCATCGCTGTCAGGTGCTCTGCTCCCAACCCATCGCTGTCAGGTGCTCTGCTCCCAACCCATCGCTGTCAGGTGCTCTGCTCCCAACCCATCGCTGTCAGGTGCTCTGCTCCCAACCCATCGCTGTCAGGTGCTCTGCTCCCAACCCATCGCTGTCAGGTGCTCTGCTCCCAACCCATCGCTGTCAGGTGCTCTGCTCCCAACCCATCGCTGTCAGGTGCTCTGCTCCCAACCCATCGCTGTCAGGTGCTCTGCTCCCAACCCATCGCTGTCAGGTGCTCTGCTCCCAACCCATCGCTGTCAGGTGCTCTGCTCCCAACCCATCGCTGTCAGGTGCTCTGCTCCCAACCCATCGCTGTCAGGTGCTCTGCTCCCAACCCATCGCTGTCAGGTGCTCTGCTCCCAACCCATCGCTGTCAGGTGCTCTGCTCCCAACCCATCGATGTCAGGTGCTCTGCTCCCAACCCATCGCTGTCAGGTGCTCTGCTCCCAACCCATCGCTGTCAGGTGCTCTGCTCCCAACCCATCGCTGTCAGGTGCTCTGCTCCCAACCCATCGCTGTCAGGTGCTCTGCTCCCAACCCATCGCTGTCAGGTGCTCTGCTCCCAACCCATCGCTGTCAGGTGCTCTGCTCCCAACCCATCGCTGTCAGGTGCTCTGCTCCCAACCCATCGCTGTCAGGTGCTCTGCTCCCAACCCATCGCTGTCAGGTGCTCTGCTCCCAACCCATCGCTGTCAGGTGCTCTGCTCCCAACCCATCGCTGTCAGGTGCTCTGCTCCCAACCCATCGCTGTCAGGTGCTCTGCTCCCAACCCATCGCTGTCAGGTGCTCTGCTCCCAACCCATCGCTGTCAGGTGCTCTGCTCCCAACCCATCGCTGTCAGGTGCTCTGCTCCCAACCCATCGCTGTCAGGTGCTCTGCTCCCAACCCATCGCTGTCAGGTGCTCTGCTCCCAACCCATCGCTGTCAGGTGCTCTGCTCCCAACCCATCGCTGTCAGGTGCTCTGCTCCCAACCCATCGCTGTCAGGTGCTCTGCTCCCAACCCATCGCTGTCAGGTGCTCTGCTCCCAACCCATCGCTGTCAGGTGCTCTGCTCCCAACCCATCGCTGTCAGGTGCTCTGCTCCCAACCCATCGCTGTCAGGTGCTCTGCTCCCAACCCATCGCTGTCAGGTGCTCTGCTCCCAACCCATCGCTGTCAGGTGCTCTGCTCCCAACCCATCGCTGTCAGGTGCTCTGCTCCCAACCCATCGCTGTCAGGTGCTCTGCTCCCAACCCATCGCTGTCAGGTGCTCTGCTCCCAACCCATCGCTGTCAGGTGCTCTGCTCCCAACCCATCGCTGTCAGGTGCTCTGCTCCCAACCCATCGCTGTCAGGTGCTCTGCTCCCAACCCATCGCTGTCAGGTGCTCTGCTCCCAACCCATCGCTGTCAGGTGCTCTGCTCCCAACCCATCGCTGTCAGGTGCTCTGCTCCCAACCCATCGCTGTCAGGTGCTCTGCTCCCAACCCATCGCTGTCAGGTGCTCTGCTCCCAACCCATCGCTGTCAGGTGCTCTGCTCCCAACCCATCGCTGTCAGGTGCTCTGCTCCCAACCCATCGCTGTCAGGTGCTCTGCTCCCAACCCATCGCTGTCAGGTGCTCTGCTCCCAACCCATCGCTGTCAGGTGCTCTGCTCCCAACCCATCGCTGTCAGGTGCTCTGCTCCCAACCCATCGCTGTCAGGTGCTCTGCTCCCAACCCATCGCTGTCAGGTGCTCTGCTCCCAACCCATCGCTGTCAGGTGCTCTGCTCCCAACCCATCGCTGTCAGGTGCTCTGCTCCCAACCCATCGCTGTCAGGTGCTCTGCTCCCAACCCATCGCTGTCAGGTGCTCTGCTCCCAACCCATCGCTGTCAGGTGCTCTGCTCCCAACCCATCGCTGTCAGGTGCTCTGCTCCCAACCCATCGCTGTCAGGTGCTCTGCTCCCAACCCATCGCTGTCAGGTGCTCTGCTCCCACTCCATCGCTGTCAGGTGCTCTGCTCCCAACCCATCGCTGTCAGGTGCTCTGCTCCCAACCCATCGCTGTCAGGTGCTCTGCTCCCAACCCATCGATGTCAGGTGCTCTGCTCCCAACCCATCGCTGTCAGGTGCTCTGCTCCCAACCCATCGCTGTCAGGTGCTCTGCTCCCAACCCATCGCTGTCAGGTGCTCTGCTCCCAACCCATCGCTGTCAGGTGCTCTGCTCCCAACCCATCGCTGTCAGGTGCTCTGCTCCCAACCCATCGCTGTCAGGTGCTCTGCTCCCAACCCATCGCTGTCAGGTGCTCTGCTCCCAACCCATCGCTGTCAGGTGCTCTGCTCCCAACCCATCGCTGTCAGGTGCTCTGCTCCCAACCCATCGCTGTCAGGTGCTCTGCTCCCAACCCATCGCTGTCAGGTGCTCTGCTCCCAACCCATCGCTGTCAGGTGCTCTGCTCCCAACCCATCGCTGTCAGGTGCTCTGCTCCCAACCCATCGCTGTCAGGTGCTCTGCTCCCAACCCATCGCTGTCAGGTGCTCTGCTCCCAACCCATCGCTGTCAGGTGCTCTGCTCCCAACCCATCGCTGTCAGGTGCTCTGCTCCCAACCCATCGCTGTCAGGTGCTCTGCTCCCAACCCATCGCTGTCAGGTGCTCTGCTCCCAACCCATCGCTGTCAGGTGCTCTGCTCCCAACCCATCGCTGTCAGGTGCTCTGCTCCCAACCCATCGCTGTCAGGTGCTCTGCTCCCAACCCATCGCTGTCAGGTGCTCTGCTCCCAACCCATCGCTGTCAGGTGCTCTGCTCCCAACCCATCGCTGTCAGGTGCTCTGCTCCCAACCCATCGCTGTCAGGTGCTCTGCTCCCAACCCATCGCTGTCAGGTGCTCTGCTCCCAACCCATCGCTGTCAGGTGCTCTGCTCCCAACCCATCGCTGTCAGGTGCTCTGCTCCCAACCCATCGCTGTCAGGTGCTCTGCTCCCAACCCATCGCTGTCAGGTGCTCTGCTCCCAACCCATCGCTGTCAGGTGCTCTGCTCCCAACCCATCGCTGTCAGGTGCTCTGCTCCCAACCCATCGCTGTCAGGTGCTCTGCTCCCAACCCATCGCTGTCAGGTGCTCTGCTCCCAACCCATCGCTGTCAGGTGCTCTGCTCCCAACCCATCGCTGTCAGGTGCTCTGCTCCCAACCCATCGCTGTCAGGTGCTCTGCTCCCAACCCATCGCTGTCAGGTGCTCTGCTCCCAACCCATCGCTGTCAGGTGCTCTGCTCCCAACCCATCGCTGTCAGGTGCTCTGCTCCCAACCCATCGCTGTCAGGTGCTCTGCTCCCAACCCATCGCTGTCAGGTGCTCTGCTCCCAACCCATCGCTGTCAGGTGCTCTGCTCCCAACCCATCGCTGTCAGGTGCTCTGCTCCCAACCCATCGCTGTCAGGTGCTCTGCTCCCAACCCATCGCTGTCAGGTGCTCTGCTCCCAACCCATCGCTGTCAGGTGCTCTGCTCCCAACCCATCGCTGTCAGGTGCTCTGCTCCCAACCCATCGCTGTCAGGTGCTCTGCTCCCAACCCATCGCTGTCAGGTGCTCTGCTCCCAACCCATCGCTGTCAGGTGCTCTGCTCCCAACCCATCGCTGTCAGGTGCTCTGCTCCCACTCCATCGCTGTCAGGTGCTCTGCTCCCAACCCATCGCTGTCAGGTGCTCTGCTCCCAACCCATCGCTGTCAGGTGCTCTGCTCCCAACCCATCGCTGTCAGGTGCTCTGCTCCCAACCCATCGCTGTCAGGTGCTCTGCTCCCAACCCATCGCTGTCAGGTGCTCTGCTCCCAACCCATCGCTGTCAGGTGCTCTGCTCCCAACCCATCGCTGTCAGGTGCTCTGCTCCCAACCCATCGCTGTCAGGTGCTCTGCTCCCAACCCATCGCTGTCAGGTGCTCTGCTCCCAACCCATCGCTGTCAGGTGCTCTGCTCCCAACCCATCGCTGTCAGGTGCTCTGCTCCCAACCCATCGCTGTCAGGTGCTCTGCTCCCAACCCATCGCTGTCAGGTGCTCTGCTCCCAACCCATCGCTGTCAGGTGCTCTGCTCCCAACCCATCGCTGTCAGGTGCTCTGCTCCCAACCCATCGCTGTCAGGTGCTCTGCTCCCAACCCATCGCTGTCAGGTGCTCTGCTCCCAACCCATCGCTGTCAGGTGCTCTGCTCCCAACCCATCGCTGTCAGGTGCTCTGCTCCCAACCCATCGCTGTCAGGTGCTCTGCTCCCAACCCATCGCTGTCAGGTGCTCTGCTCCCAACCCATCGCTGTCAGGTGCTCTGCTCCCAACCCATCGGTGTCAGGTGCTCTGCTCCCACCCCATCGCTGTCAGGTGCTCTGCTCCCAACCCATCGCTGTCAGGTGCTCTGCTCCCAACCCATCGCTGTCAGGTGCTCTGCTCCCAACCCATCGCTGTCAGGTGCTCTGCTCCCAACCCATCGCTGTCAGGTGCTCTGCTCCCAACCCATCGCTGTCAGGTGCTCTGCTCCCAACCCATCGCTGTCAGGTGCTCTGCTCCCAACCCATCGCTGTCAGGTGCTCTGCTCCCAACCCATCGCTGTCAGGTGCTCTGCTCCCAACCCATCGCTGTCAGGTGCTCTGCTCCCAACCCATCGCTGTCAGGTGCTCTGCTCCCAACCCATCGCTGTCAGGTGCTCTGCTCCCAACCCATCGCTGTCAGGTGCTCTGCTCCCAACCCATCGCTGTCAGGTGCTCTGCTCCCAACCCATCGCTGTCAGGTGCTCTGCTCCCAACCCATCGCTGTCAGGTGCTCTGCTCCCAACCCATCGCTGTCAGGTGCTCTGCTCCCAACCCATCGCTGTCAGGTGCTCTGCTCCCAACCCATCGCTGTCAGGTGCTCTGCTCCCAACCCATCGCTGTCAGGTGCTCTGCTCCCAACCCATCGCTGTCAGGTGCTCTGCTCCCAACCCATCGCTGTCAGGTGCTCTGCTCCCAACCCATCGCTGTCAGGTGCTCTGCTCCCAACCCATCGCTGTCAGGTGCTCTGCTCCCAACCCATCGCTGTCAGGTGCTCTGCTCCCAACCCATCGCTGTCAGGTGCTCTGCTCCCAACCCATCGCTGTCAGGTGCTCTGCTCCCAACCCATCGCTGTCAGGTGCTCTGCTCCCAACCCATCGCTGTCAGGTGCTCTGCTCCCAACCCATCGCTGTCAGGTGCTCTGCTCCCAACCCATCGCTGTCAGGTGCTCTGCTCCCAACCCATCGCTGTCAGGTGCTCTGCTCCCAACCCATCGCTGTCAGGTGCTCTGCTCCCAACCCATCGCTGTCAGGTGCTCTGCTCCCAACCCATCGCTGTCAGGTGCTCTGCTCCCAACCCATCGCTGTCAGGTGCTCTGCTCCCAACCCATCGCTGTCAGGTGCTCTGCTCCCAACCCATCGCTGTCAGGTGCTCTGCTCCCAACCCATCGCTGTCAGGTGCTCTGCTCCCAACCCATCGCTGTCAGGTGCTCTGCTCCCAACCCATCGCTGTCAGGTGCTCTGCTCCCAACCCATCGCTGTCAGGTGCTCTGCTCCCAACCCATCGCTGTCAGGTGCTCTGCTCCCAACCCATCGCTGTCAGGTGCTCTGCTCCCAACCCATCGCTGTCAGGTGCTCTGCTCCCAACCCATCGCTGTCAGGTGCTCTGCTCCCAACCCATCGCTGTCAGGTGCTCTGCTCCCAACCCATCGCTGTCAGGTGCTCTGCTCCCAACCCATCGCTGTCAGGTGCTCTGCTCCCAACCCATCGCTGTCAGGTGCTCTGCTCCCAACCCATCGCTGTCAGGTGCTCTGCTCCCAACCCATCGCTGTCAGGTGCTCTGCTCCCAACCCATCGCTGTCAGGTGCTCTGCTCCCAACCCATCGCTGTCAGGTGCTCTGCTCCCAACCCATCGCTGTCAGGTGCTCTGCTCCCAACCCATCGCTGTCAGGTGCTCTGCTCCCAACCCATCGCTGTCAGGTGCTCTGCTCCCAACCCATCGCTGTCAGGTGCTCTGCTCCCAACCCATCGCTGTCAGGTGCTCTGCTCCCAACCCATCGCTGTCAGGTGCTCTGCTCCCAACCCATCGCTGTCAGGTGCTCTGCTCCCAACCCATCGCTGTCAGGTGCTCTGCTCCCAACCCATCGCTGTCAGGTGCTCTGCTCCCAACCCATCGCTGTCAGGTGCTCTGCTCCCAACCCATCGCTGTCAGGTGCTCTGCTCCCAACCCATCGCTGTCAGGTGCTCTGCTCCCAACCCATCGCTGTCAGGTGCTCTGCTCCCAACCCATCGCTGTCAGGTGCTCTGCTCCCAACCCATCGCTGTCAGGTGCTCTGCTCCCAACCCATCGCTGTCAGGTGCTCTGCTCCCAACCCATCGCTGTCAGGTGCTCTGCTCCCAACCCATCGCTGTCAGGTGCTCTGCTCCCAACCCATCGCTGTCAGGTGCTCTGCTCCCAACCCATCGCTGTCAGGTGCTCTGCTCCCAACCCATCGCTGTCAGGTGCTCTGCTCCCAACCCATCGCTGTCAGGTGCTCTGCTCCCAACCCATCGCTGTCAGGTGCTCTGCTCCCAACCCATCGCTGTCAGGTGCTCTGCTCCCAACCCATCGCTGTCAGGTGCTCTGCTCCCAACCCATCGCTGTCAGGTGCTCTGCTCCCAACCCATCGCTGTCAGGTGCTCTGCTCCCAACCCATCGCTGTCAGGTGCTCTGCTCCCAACCCATCGCTGTCAGGTGCTCTGCTCCCAACCCATCGCTGTCAGGTGCTCTGCTCCCAACCCATCGCTGTCAGGTGCTCTGCTCCCAACCCATCGCTGTCAGGTGCTCTGCTCCCAACCCATCGCTGTCAGGTGCTCTGCTCCCAACCCATCGCTGTCAGGTGCTCTGCTCCCAACCCATCGCTGTCAGGTGCTCTGCTCCCAACCCATCGCTGTCAGGTGCTCTGCTCCCAACCCATCGCTGTCAGGTGCTCTGCTCCCAACCCATCGCTGTCAGGTGCTCTGCTCCCAACCCATCGCTGTCAGGTGCTCTGCTCCCAACCCATCGCTGTCAGGTGCTCTGCTCCCAACCCATCGCTGTCAGGTGCTCTGCTCCCAACCCATCGCTGTCAGGTGCTCTGCTCCCAACCCATCGCTGTCAGGTGCTCTGCTCCCAACCCATCGCTGTCAGGTGCTCTGCTCCCAACCCATCGCTGTCAGGTGCTCTGCTCCCAACCCATCGCTGTCAGGTGCTCTGCTCCCAACCCATCGCTGTCAGGTGCTCTGCTCCCAACCCATCGCTGTCAGGTGCTCTGCTCCCAACCCATCGCTGTCAGGTGCTCTGCTCCCAACCCATCGCTGTCAGGTGCTCTGCTCCCAACCCATCGCTGTCAGGTGCTCTGCTCCCAACCCATCGCTGTCAGGTGCTCTGCTCCCAACCCATCGCTGTCAGGTGCTCTGCTCCCAACCCATCGCTGTCAGGTGCTCTGCTCCCAACCCATCGCTGTCAGGTGCTCTGCTCCCAACCCATCGCTGTCAGGTGCTCTGCTCCCAACCCATCGCTGTCAGGTGCTCTGCTCCCAACCCATCGCTGTCAGGTGCTCTGCTCCCAACCCATCGCTGTCAGGTGCTCTGCTCCCAACCCATCGCTGTCAGGTGCTCTGCTCCCAACCCATCGCTGTCAGGTGCTCTGCTCCCAACCCATCGCTGTCAGGTGCTCTGCTCCCAACCCATCGCTGTCAGGTGCTCTGCTCCCAACCCATCGCTGTCAGGTGCTCTGCTCCCAACCCATCGCTGTCAGGTGCTCTGCTCCCAACCCATCGCTGTCAGGTGCTCTGCTCCCAACCCATCGCTGTCAGGTGCTCTGCTCCCAACCCATCGCTGTCAGGTGCTCTGCTCCCAACCCATCGCTGTCAGGTGCTCTGCTCCCAACCCATCGCTGTCAGGTGCTCTGCTCCCAACCCATCGCTGTCAGGTGCTCTGCTCCCAACCCATCGCTGTCAGGTGCTCTGCTCCCAACCCATCGCTGTCAGGTGCTCTGCTCCCAACCCATCGCTGTCAGGTGCTCTGCTCCCAACCCATCGCTGTCAGGTGCTCTGCTCCCAACCCATCGCTGTCAGGTGCTCTGCTCCCAACCCATCGCTGTCAGGTGCTCTGCTCCCAACCCATCGCTGTCAGGTGCTCTGCTCCCAACCCATCGCTGTCAGGTGCTCTGCTCCCAACCCATCGCTGTCAGGTGCTCTGCTCCCAACCCATCGCTGTCAGGTGCTCTGCTCCCAACCCATCGCTGTCAGGTGCTCTGCTCCCAACCCATCGCTGTCAGGTGCTCTGCTCCCAACCCATCGCTGTCAGGTGCTCTGCTCCCAACCCATCGCTGTCAGGTGCTCTGCTCCCAACCCATCGCTGTCAGGTGCTCTGCTCCCAACCCATCGCTGTCAGGTGCTCTGCTCCCAACCCATCGCTGTCAGGTGCTCTGCTCCCAACCCATCGCTGTCAGGTGCTCTGCTCCCAACCCATCGCTGTCAGGTGCTCTGCTCCCAACCCATCGCTGTCAGGTGCTCTGCTCCCAACCCATCGCTGTCAGGTGCTCTGCTCCCAACCCATCGCTGTCAGGTGCTCTGCTCCCAACCCATCGCTGTCAGGTGCTCTGCTCCCAACCCATCGCTGTCAGGTGCTCTGCTCCCAACCCATCGCTGTCAGGTGCTCTGCTCCCAACCCATCGCTGTCAGGTGCTCTGCTCCCAACCCATCGCTGTCAGGTGCTCTGCTCCCAACCCATCGCTGTCAGGTGCTCTGCTCCCAACCCATCGCTGTCAGGTGCTCTGCTCCCAACCCATCGCTGTCAGGTGCTCTGCTCCCAACCCATCGCTGTCAGGTGCTCTGCTCCCAACCCATCGCTGTCAGGTGCTCTGCTCCCAACCCATCGCTGTCAGGTGCTCTGCTCCCAACCCATCGCTGTCAGGTGCTCTGCTCCCAACCCATCGCTGTCAGGTGCTCTGCTCCCAACCCATCGCTGTCAGGTGCTCTGCTCCCAACCCATCGCTGTCAGGTGCTCTGCTCCCAACCCATCGCTGTCAGGTGCTCTGCTCCCAACCCATCGCTGTCAGGTGCTCTGCTCCCAACCCATCGCTGTCAGGTGCTCTGCTCCCAACCCATCGCTGTCAGGTGCTCTGCTCCCAACCCATCGCTGTCAGGTGCTCTGCTCCCAACCCATCGCTGTCAGGTGCTCTGCTCCCAACCCATCGCTGTCAGGTGCTCTGCTCCCAACCCATCGCTGTCAGGTGCTCTGCTCCCAACCCATCGCTGTCAGGTGCTCTGCTCCCAACCCATCGCTGTCAGGTGCTCTGCTCCCAACCCATCGCTGTCAGGTGCTCTGCTCCCAACCCATCGCTGTCAGGTGCTCTGCTCCCAACCCATCGCTGTCAGGTGCTCTGCTCCCAACCCATCGCTGTCAGGTGCTCTGCTCCCAACCCATCGCTGTCAGGTGCTCTGCTCCCAACCCATCGCTGTCAGGTGCTCTGCTCCCAACCCATCGCTGTCAGGTGCTCTGCTCCCAACCCATCGCTGTCAGGTGCTCTGCTCCCAACCCATCGCTGTCAGGTGCTCTGCTCCCAACCCATCGCTGTCAGGTGCTCTGCTCCCAACCCATCGCTGTCAGGTGCTCTGCTCCCAACCCATCGCTGTCAGGTGCTCTGCTCCCAACCCATCGCTGTCAGGTGCTCTGCTCCCAACCCATCGCTGTCAGGTGCTCTGCTCCCAACCCATCGCTGTCAGGTGCTCTGCTCCCAACCCATCGCTGTCAGGTGCTCTGCTCCCAACCCATCGCTGTCAGGTGCTCTGCTCCCAACCCATCGCTGTCAGGTGCTCTGCTCCCAACCCATCGCTGTCAGGTGCTCTGCTCCCAACCCATCGCTGTCAGGTGCTCTGCTCCCAACCCATCGCTGTCAGGTGCTCTGCTCCCAACCCATCGCTGTCAGGTGCTCTGCTCCCAACCCATCGCTGTCAGGTGCTCTGCTCCCAACCCATCGCTGTCAGGTGCTCTGCTCCCAACCCATCGCTGTCAGGTGCTCTGCTCCCAACCCATCGCTGTCAGGTGCTCTGCTCCCAACCCATCGCTGTCAGGTGCTCTGCTCCCAACCCATCGCTGTCAGGTGCTCTGCTCCCAACCCATCGCTGTCAGGTGCTCTGCTCCCAACCCATCGCTGTCAGGTGCTCTGCTCCCAACCCATCGCTGTCAGGTGCTCTGCTCCCAACCCATCGCTGTCAGGTGCTCTGCTCCCAACCCATCGCTGTCAGGTGCTCTGCTCCCAACCCATCGCTGTCAGGTGCTCTGCTCCCAACCCATCGCTGTCAGGTGCTCTGCTCCCAACCCATCGCTGTCAGGTGCTCTGCTCCCAACCCATCGCTGTCAGGTGCTCTGCTCCCAACCCATCGCTGTCAGGTGCTCTGCTCCCAACCCATCGCTGTCAGGTGCTCTGCTCCCAACCCATCGCTGTCAGGTGCTCTGCTCCCAACCCATCGCTGTCAGGTGCTCTGCTCCCAACCCATCGCTGTCAGGTGCTCTGCTCCCAACCCATCGCTGTCAGGTGCTCTGCTCCCAACCCATCGCTGTCAGGTGCTCTGCTCCCAACCCATCGCTGTCAGGTGCTCTGCTCCCAACCCATCGCTGTCAGGTGCTCTGCTCCCAACCCATCGCTGTCAGGTGCTCTGCTCCCAACCCATCGCTGTCAGGTGCTCTGCTCCCAACCCATCGCTGTCAGGTGCTCTGCTCCCAACCCATCGCTGTCAGGTGCTCTGCTCCCAACCCATCGCTGTCAGGTGCTCTGCTCCCAACCCATCGCTGTCAGGTGCTCTGCTCCCAACCCATCGCTGTCAGGTGCTCTGCTCCCAACCCATCGCTGTCAGGTGCTCTGCTCCCAACCCATCGCTGTCAGGTGCTCTGCTCCCAACCCATCGCTGTCAGGTGCTCTGCTCCCAACCCATCGCTGTCAGGTGCTCTGCTCCCAACCCATCGCTGTCAGGTGCTCTGCTCCCAACCCATCGCTGTCAGGTGCTCTGCTCCCAACCCATCGCTGTCAGGTGCTCTGCTCCCAACCCATCGCTGTCAGGTGCTCTGCTCCCAACCCATCGCTGTCAGGTGCTCTGCTCCCAACCCATCGCTGTCAGGTGCTCTGCTCCCAACCCATCGCTGTCAGGTGCTCTGCTCCCAACCCATCGCTGTCAGGTGCTCTGCTCCCAACCCATCGCTGTCAGGTGCTCTGCTCCCAACCCATCGCTGTCAGGTGCTCTGCTCCCAACCCATCGCTGTCAGGTGCTCTGCTCCCAACCCATCGCTGTCAGGTGCTCTGCTCCCAACCCATCGCTGTCAGGTGCTCTGCTCCCAACCCATCGCTGTCAGGTGCTCTGCTCCCAACCCATCGCTGTCAGGTGCTCTGCTCCCAACCCATCGCTGTCAGGTGCTCTGCTCCCAACCCATCGCTGTCAGGTGCTCTGCTCCCAACCCATCGCTGTCAGGTGCTCTGCTCCCAACCCATCGCTGTCAGGTGCTCTGCTCCCAACCCATCGCTGTCAGGTGCTCTGCTCCCAACCCATCGCTGTCAGGTGCTCTGCTCCCAACCCATCGCTGTCAGGTGCTCTGCTCCCAACCCATCGCTGTCAGGTGCTCTGCTCCCAACCCATCGCTGTCAGGTGCTCTGCTCCCAACCCATCGCTGTCAGGTGCTCTGCTCCCAACCCATCGCTGTCAGGTGCTCTGCTCCCAACCCATCGCTGTCAGGTGCTCTGCTCCCAACCCATCGCTGTCAGGTGCTCTGCTCCCAACCCATCGCTGTCAGGTGCTCTGCTCCCAACCCATCGCTGTCAGGTGCTCTGCTCCCAACCCATCGCTGTCAGGTGCTCTGCTCCCAACCCATCGCTGTCAGGTGCTCTGCTCCCAACCCATCGCTGTCAGGTGCTCTGCTCCCAACCCATCGCTGTCAGGTGCTCTGCTCCCAACCCATCGCTGTCAGGTGCTCTGCTCCCAACCCATCGCTGTCAGGTGCTCTGCTCCCAACCCATCGCTGTCAGGTGCTCTGCTCCCAACCCATCGCTGTCAGGTGCTCTGCTCCCAACCCATTGTCCTCACCTCTCTCTCGCTTTTCAGGTGAACTGCATATGTTGATGGCCATTTGGCATTGCCCTTCACTTATTATGTATGAAACAAAAGAACATGCTGAAGTTATTTTCCTTGTGATTTCTTTCCTCGCTCGATCCCTTGCTCGATCCCTTGCTCCACCCCTTGCTCCACCCCTTGCTCCACCCCTTGCTCCACCCCTTGCTCCACCCCTTGCTCCACCCCTTGCTCCACCCCTTGCTCCACCCCTTGCTCCACCCCTTGCTCCACCCCTTGCTCCACCCCTTGCTCCACCCCTTGCTCCACCCCTTGCTCCACCCCTTGCTCCACCCCTTGCTCCACCCCTTGCTCCACCCCTTGCTCCACCCCTTGCTCCACCCCTTGCTCCACCCCTTGCTCCACCCCTTGCTCCACCCCTTGCTCCACCCCTTGCTCCACCCCTTGCTCCACCCCTTGCTCCACCCCTTGCTCCACCCCTTGCTCCACCCCTTGCTCCACCCCTTGCTCCACCCCTTGCTCCACCCCTTGCTCCACCCCTTGCTCCACCCCTTGCTCCACCCCTTGCTCCACCCCTTGCTCCACCCCTTGCTCCACCCCTTGCTCCACCCCTTGCTCCACCCCTTGCTCCACCCCTTGCTCCACCCCTTGCTCCACCCCTTGCTCCACCCCTTGCTCCACCCCTTGCTCCACCCCTTGCTCCACCCCTTGCTCCACCCCTTGCTCCACCCCTTGCTCCACCCCTTGCTCCACCCCTTGCTCCACCCCTTGCTCCACCCCTTGCTCCACCCCTTGCTCCACCCCTTGCTCCACCCCTTGCTCCACCCCTTGCTCCACCCCTTGCTCCACCCCTTGCTCCACCCCTTGCTCCACCCCTTGCTCCACCCCTTGCTCCACCCCTTGCTCCACCCCTTGCTCCACCCCTTGCTCCACCCCTTGCTCCACCCCTTGCTCCACCCCTTGCTCCACCCCTTGCTCCACCCCTTGCTCCACCCCTTGCTCCACCCCTTGCTCCACCCCTTGCTCCACCCCTTGCTCCACCCCTTGCTCCACCCCTTGCTCCACCCCTTGCTCCACCCCTTGCTCCACCCCTTGCTCCACCCCTTGCTCCACCCCTTGCTCCACCCCTTGCTCCACCCCTTGCTCCACCCCTTGCTCCACCCCTTGCTCCACCCCTTGCTCCACCCCTTGCTCCACCCCTTGCTCCACCCCTTGCTCCACCCCTTGCTCCACCCCTTGCTCCACCCCTTGCTCCACCCCTTGCTCCACCCCTTGCTCCACCCCTTGCTCCACCCCTTGCTCCACCCCTTGCTCCACCCCTTGCTCCACCCCTTGCTCCACCCCTTGCTCCACCCCTTGCTCCACCCCTTGCTCCACCCCTTGCTCCACCCCTTGCTCCACCCCTTGCTCCACCCCTTGCTCCACCCCTTGCTCCACCCCTTGCTCCACCCCTTGCTCCACCCCTTGCTCCACCCCTTGCTCCACCCCTTGCTCCACCCCTTGCTCCACCCCTTGCTCCACCCCTTGCTCCACCCCTTGCTCCACCCCTTGCTCCACCCCTTGCTCCACCCCTTGCTCCACCCCTTGCTCCACCCCTTGCTCCACCCCTTGCTCCACCCCTTGCTCCACCCCTTGCTCCACCCCTTGCTCCACCCCTTGCTCCACCCCTTGCTCCACCCCTTGCTCCACCCCTTGCTCCACCCCTTGCTCCACCCCTTGCTCCACCCCTTGCTCCACCCCTTGCTCCACCCCTTGCTCCACCCCTTGCTCCACCCCTTGCTCCACCCCTTGCTCCACCCCTTGCTCCACCCCTTGCTCCACCCCTTGCTCCACCCCTTGCTCCACCCCTTGCTCCACCCCTTGCTCCACCCCTTGCTCCACCCCTTGCTCCACCCCTTGCTCCACCCCTTGCTCCACCCCTTGCTCCACCCCTTGCTCCACCCCTTGCTCCACCCCTTGCTCCACCCCTTGCTCCACCCCTTGCTCCACCCCTTGCTCCACCCCTTGCTCCACCCCTTGCTCCACCCCTTGCTCCACCCCTTGCTCCACCCCTTGCTCCACCCCTTGCTCCACCCCTTGCTCCACCCCTTGCTCCACCCCTTGCTCCACCCCTTGCTCCACCCCTTGCTCCACCCCTTGCTCCACCCCTTGCTCCACCCCTTGCTCCACCCCCTTTGCTCCACCCCTTGCTCCACCCCTTGCTCCATCCCTTGCCGTGCCGCAGTGTTGAGACGGAGAAGGGAGCCCATGCGGTGAATGAGAGGCGCGCCGCCAATGGGCTCAAGCCACTGGATGTGAGTCATCTGAGCCACTGGATGTGAGTCAAGCCACTGGATGGGAGTCAAGCCACTGGATGTGAGTCAAGCCACTGGATGGGAGTCAAGCCACTGGATGTGAGTCAAGCCACTGGATGTGAGTGATGGGGGGGGTGCGAGTGATGGTGGTGAATGTGAGTGATGGTGGGGGGTGCGAGTGATGGTGGGGGGTGCGAGTGATGGTGGTGGGTGCGAGTGATGGCAGTACTCATGGGGTTGAATGTGCCTGAGTACTCATGCAAGTCATGGCACTTCATTTGTTCGACCCCATGGCGCCCGTGTTGCTCCCATCAGGTGATAGTGGTGCATCTGGTGGACGAGGGCGGCGGGCATGCGGGCATGGACACCAAGATCAGCTCCACTCAGCTCAGGCAGAGGGACAAGCAGCGCCTTCACGCACACTGATGCTGGGTGGTGCGTGGAGAAATGCGAGAGAGGCAGGGAGATGCGAAAGGGGCAAGCTAATCTCTCTCCTGCTTCATGTCCGCCCAACACACTCTCTTCTCACCCATCTCCCTTCCTCCCCATCCCCCCTGGCCCCCTCTCTCACTTCCTTCTCTCTCTCTTTCCCTAGGCAGCAACCCCTGTTGTACAGATTCCGCCCTCACTTTCGTCCCTACTGGAGTGAAGCAGAGTCGATGCCACCTGCTGCTGTGTTCAACTGCTGTGGCCCAAATTTGTAGAGAGCAGGCAGTGAGAGCGTGAGAGCAAGTGGAGGGCACAGGCAGAAGCTAGAGGAGTAGAGAGGAGGACAGCACGGCACCACCACAACTGTCCTTGTGGCTAGTGCACTTGCTTGCAGGACAGTGCGGGTTAGGCATGAGCAATGGGTGAACCCACCCCAGCCCGTCCCAACCCAAGCCGACCCTGGTCGGGTGCCGTGCCGGTCGGGACAGGTCAACCTGACATTGGGTCAAGATTTTTGGGTGGCTGACCCGACCTGAGCTTATAGGGCCGGGTCACCTGTGACCCGAGGGTGGGTCGGTAGTCTGACGAATCGACAATTTCACCCACCGATTCGCGCGGTTTGGCAGATTTCGAGCGCCGATTTGCGCGGGTCGGCAATTTCAGTGGCCCCCGGCAGTATGGGAGGAGGGTTTGGGGGCAAAGGGCAACTAGGGTACCCCTAATGGTTGACTTATGGCTTAGAAATTACCAGATTGTTGGAAGAACCATCTCGACATTCACGTTGCCCAATACCTCCCCATCAGTTGACCGTCGACCACCCCGAACCGCACGTTACCGCATTCTCTCTACTGAAACCAAAATTTCCTCTTCGCCCGTGTGCCTGCTTCCCACGTGTCCCCTGCCTGCCGGCCTCCCATGTATCCCCTGCCTGCCTCCCATGTGTCCCTGTCTGCTGGAACCCTTCCCCTGCTTTCCTCATGAGCTCCGCTGGTTCTACCAGATGCTGAAATCACTAGTTTGGGGAGAAATATCCGTCAAATCAGCCGCGCCAGGAGCAGCAGAGCTGCAGGCAGCGGGCATCATATCCCACAGCAGCACGAGAAGCACGGTGGAGAAGATGTGTTTGCATGCGCACGGGGCGCACTGCCATCGACCTTGAGCAAGGATGTGAGGTTCTGGTTCAGGAAAGATGATTCTATTGAATGATTCACCTGGGTACAAGGCGAGGCTATATATAGGCTCGACACAAAGGCAGTAACCCGGGTGTTACTAGAAGGTTCCGCGGGTCGCGAAGCGTCCCGAACGGGTCCTTCCCGAATTCGGTAGAAGGCAATTCGGTGGCAACCAAAAAGCCTAGAATTCGGTGCACTCAACCTAGTTCGGTGCCTACAACTATAATAACTATAGTAAAGGCAACGAATCTAGGAAATCAAGCAAAAGCATGCATTATAAAATAAAGCTAAGCTAGTAATAACAGAAATAAAGTCCAGGCAAGCTAGCAAAGCCAGCATAAGCCGTCGTACTCTCACACGTCCCCCCCTCAAAGCTGGGTGGGGAGCACAGACTGGAGCACAGAACGTGGCTAAGTCAGGGTAATGGTGCGCTGTGCTCTGTCCCGGGTGATCTGCAAGCCAAGGTAGTTGCGCAGTTCACCCAGGTCTGTGCACGTGTGTCTCTTCTGCAGCTCGGACTTCACGTAGGCAAGTCCAGCAGTGTCAGCTGTAGCAAAGACCAAGTCGTCGACGTACACGAGGATGTAGAACGGCGGCAGCGAAGTGTCGGTGCGCAGAAACAGCGACGGGTCGGCAGTAGAAGGAGCAAACCCAAGAGCCGCAAGTGTAGTCCTCAGTGTGTCGTGCCACTCACGAGGTGCCTGGCGGAGACCGTAGACTGGCCGCCGGAGGCTCCACTGGGTGCCAGGAGGAAAAGTCCCAGTGAAGCCAGGTGGGCGGCGCAGCCAGATCTCCTCGTGCAGGCTGCCCTGCAAGAAAGCAGTGCTGAAGTCAAGAGAGTGCAGCTCGTAGTCTCGGTGAGCGGCTATGTGCAGCAGTACCCGAAGAGTGGTCATCTTCGGGGTGGGAGAGAAGGTCTGAAAGTAGTCAACTCCCTGCCGCTGACTGAAGCCACGAGCCACGTAACGCGCCTTGAAGACAGGCGGAGAACCCGGCGGCCGCTTCACCCTGAAAATCCACATGCCACTGACGATGTTCGCCCCAGGTGGGGGAACCTCGTCAACGTAGGTGCCTGTGGACTTCCAGGAAGCCATCTCTGCGTCCATGGCTGCCTGCCACTGAGAGGAGTAGGGACCCTCTATTGCCTCTGCGTAAGAGCGCGGAGTCGGGATGTCAAGTGCATCCGGGTCTCCCTCAGGGGCAAGCAGCATGGACACGAGATGAGGTGAAGCAGCAGCCAAGCACTGGAACTCCTCCTGCCTGTCCTCAAGGACGTCCGTGCCAAGAGCACACTCACCCCCGACGGACGGAGGACAGACAGACTCAGACTCAGCGACGAGACTGGCAGCGTAGTCTAGGCGACAGCGAGCAGCGAAGTCGACAAGCTCAGCAACCAGGGCAGACGCAGCAGTAGACTCAAAAGAAGGGTCAGTGACGACAGTAGCAAGGAGACGCGTGACAGTAGGACGCGCAGCACGAAGGGAGTCCGACTCAGGGTCAGGAAGGTCAGGAAGAGAGGACGCGGGAGGAGAAGGCAAAGGGGCACGCAGCGGAGCAGTGGAAGGACGCAGAGACATCCGGTGCGTGCCGGGGACAGGGGGAGGACGCTGACGCGAACCACGACCACTAGTGCGAGCAGCACGGACAGGCGACGCAGGGCGAGACGCAGGCTCACGACGCTCAGCAAGACCTCCAGTAGGACCAGTGTAGGGAGAAGGAGAGGGAAGCAGGGAGGCTGGCTGTAACTGTGACTCAGACTGGACAGGAGGCGGACACTCTAAGCCAGGAGCAGGACCAAGAGAGGACGGAAGACCAAGAACCTGCTCAAGGAGCGGAACGAAGTACGGCCGGGGCCGCGCAGCGCCACCAGTGCCAGCAGGAACAGCACCAGCACCCCCAACGGCAGCACCAGCACCAGGAGTACCCCCAGCTCCAGCAGCGCCAACTCCAGCACCCTCAGAAGCACCAGCGCCCGCAGCACCTGCAGTGCTAACACCCTCAGTAGCTCCAGCTCCAGTCGGACCACCAGAAGACGCAGCAGCGGCAGCTCCAGCGCCAGGAGCACCACCAGCTCCAGCAGGAGGAGCACCCGTAGGCCCAGCAGCTCCAGTACACCCTGTACGAGCACCTCTGGGACCCTCTGCACCAGCACCCTCAGCAGCAGCAGAACCTCCAGCGTCCGTAGCACCGCCAGCTCCAGCAGCACGCCTCCAGCGCCGGGCAAACCACTCACGCAGCTCCTGTGGAGAGAGTAGCTCCCGCCGGGACGAAGCACCCGAAGAACCTCCAGGCCCAGCACCACCAGACGCCACACGAGCAGGCCCAGCACCCTCAGGCTCCGCACTCCGAGACACAGCACCCCCAGGCTCAGCACCCCCAGGCGCAGCACCCCCAGGCTCAGCACCCCCAGGCGCAGCACCCCCAGGCTCAGCACCCCCAGGCGCAGCACCCCCAGGCTCAGCACCCCCAGTCGCAGCACCCCCAGACCCAGCACCCCCAGGCTCAGCACCCCCAGCAGCACCAGAGTCAACAGCTACCTCGACAGGCTCGACTGCATCTACCTGGGACACACCTGAGGGAGCAGGACCCTGAGGGGGGAGGGGGTCTACCGGAGGGGGACCTGGCGTAAGGAAGAGCGGCGGGGGAGGGAGGGACGCAGTGCGGTAGGGGAAGAGACGGTAGTAGGGAACCGACTCGTCAAAGGTGACGTCCTGGGAGGACAGAACACGGCGCGAGGTGGGGTGGTAGAACTGCCAGCCTGGCGCAGCCAAGGAAGACGCAGGGAACAGCACGAGAGGACAGCTTGTCCGCAGACAAGTCGCGGACAAACGCCCGAGATCCCCAGACACGGAACGCAGACGCATCGCCAGCCTTCCCCGTCCACAGTAAAGCAGGGGAGGTCTCCGGCATGGAGACCCGGGGGTGAAGGTTGATCTGATGCGCCGCGTACCGAACCGCAAACGGCCACAGAAAATGGGGGGCAGCCGCATGGACCATGGACGTACGAGCGACGTCCATGATCATGCCAATGCGGCGCTCAGCAATCCCATTCTGCTGGGAGATTCCGGAAGCGTGAAGGTCTGGCGGATGCCTCGTGCACGACAGAAGGCCCGCAGAAGGTCAGAGGAGAACTCTCCGCCTCTGTCGGAGTGCAGACGCAGAACAGGAAAGTCCGAGCCGAAACTCTCCCGGAGCTGGAGACGAGCTGCGCGGATCCAGGCGATCAACACCTCAGTGACGTCACCCTTGCTGCGCAAGGGGAAGACTGTGGTGTAACGCGAGTAGTCGTCAACCACCAGCAGGAAGTAACGCTCGTGACCCTGCCCACGGACGCGGGCTGGGCCCCACACGTCCATGTGAAGCGTCTGCAGCGGAGCCTCTGTCGGAGGAAACTCGGAGGAGTGAGGAGCAGCGCGCTGCCGCCCCTCGACGCAGGGAACGCAGGTGGGGGCAGGCCCCGGAGGAAGGGGAGGGAGGGACCGGGGGAGGCCAGAGACAAGAAGACGGGAAGCCATGCCTCGAAGACGAGGCAGGGAGGGGTGACCAAGGCGGTGGTGCCAGAGGAGAGTCCGGTGGGACAGGAGACGACACGAGCAGGGGGCAGACTCAGGACCAGACCTGGACGCCGCAGCAAACACCTGACCCGACGCTGCTACCTGAGCAGACTCAGTGACTGGAGGAGACTCAGTAGTCAGTGTGTACAGGCTCGACCCCGGCCGACGGGTAAACGTGGCCAAGTGTCGGCCCGTGTCTGCACACGTGCAGTGAGTCACCCGCTGACGCGCAGGGGTGAACTGGTCAACCCCCCCATCCTGTAGGTCAGCACCCGCCACCAAGTTCGTAGAGAACGAGGGGAGGTAAAGACCCGACAGGGAGCCAGACGGGACCGCTGGACACGGTAGGACAGTGGAGTAGTGGGCAAGAACAGGACCCCCAGAGGGGTCTGCCAGGGAGACTGCAACCGGCCGACTGAGTGGCGTGAGAGTGGTGCAGTCTCGAAAGAAGGAGCGGGAAGCACCCGAGTCAAGGGTGAAGGTGTGGGTGTCCGGAGACGACGCAGTACCTGAGAGCGCAGACTCACCGGCACCTGGGGCGGCAGACGCACTGGCACCTAGAGCAGCAGTCTCACAAGCATAAATCAAGAATAGCATCATAATCAAGATCAAAGATATTATTATGATGCTATTCTTATTTTCTCTGCTGGCAGGGGAGTTGCAACCTTGCGCTCATTCTCAATCCCATACTTCTCCCCCAGCTCCTTGATGAACTTCTCCTGGTGCAGCTTCAACCACCTGTGATCAGGATCCCTCTCCACGTGCATCCCGAGGTAGTACTTTACCTCCCCAAGGTTCTTGCACTTGAAGTTTTCCATCAGTTGCTGCTGCACTTTCTGGATCTCCTTCATGCTGCTGCTGAAGAGAAGAATGTCGTCCACGTAGACCAGAAACAGCACCAGCTTCTCCCCCTCGCCCTTGAGAAAGAGGCTCTCATCACAGCTGCTGGTCCTGAATCCCATCTCCTCTAAAACAGCTGCCAACTTCTGGTACCAGCAGCGTGGCGCCTGCTTCAAGCCGTAGATGGACTTGTTGAGCTTGCACACCCTGCCCGTACCATCCTCATACCCAGGCGGCTGCGTCATGTACACATCCTCCTCTAGAATCCCATTCAGGAATGCCGTTGAAATATCCATCTGAATGATGAATTTCCCACTAACAGCTGCATCTGCCAACAAGACACGGAGGGTAGGGGGTTTGGCAGTGGGAGCAAAGATCTCGTTGAAGTCCTGCTTCTCCTTCTGCATAAACCCCTTCGCCACCAGCCTACTCTTGTAGATGGTTACCTGCCCCTTGTCATCGGTCTTGATCCTCAGCACCCACTTGCATTGTATCGCTTTCTTCCCATCAGGCAGCACCACCAGATCCCATGTCCCATTCTCCAGCAGGCTCTGGTACTCAGCATCCCTAGAAGCCAGCCACTTGTCCCTATCTGGTCCAGCTAATGCCTCCTCCATGCTAGCTGGTTCCTCTGGTGCAGGGGCAAGAAAACAGTACGCAGGCTCATCCTCCTCATCCGGGTCATAGCCATGCGGTAGAATCAGCAATGCCTCTTCGGTCCCTAGCTGCTGCTCTGCTGCATCAGTTCCTGCAGTCAGCTTCTTAGTAGCCATACGGGTACGGTCTGGCCTGGAGACGGGTGTCTCCCATCCCTTCATAACGACACCCTTCGGCTTCTTAGTTTTTCCCTGCTGCTTCTCTCCTCCCTCGGATCCAGCAGCTCCACTAGTGCTGCCGCCAGTTTCCACACCATTTTCTCCACCAGCAGATGCCTCCTGTACCTTCTCTCCATCACCATTTCCAGCAGCTGCCTCCTCTCCCTCCTCCCACACATTAGGAGTCAGGTCCAGCTGCATGGTGATCTGCTCCATCTGCTGGGACACCCTTGCCTCCGGCTGTTTCTCCCAGCTCCCATACATCATGCCCTCAATGAATTTCACATCCCTGCTGTCAAACAACACACCCTTGGATGGTTCCCACAGCAGCCATCCCTTGCTCTCAGCAGCCAGCCCCAAATGCACACACCAGATTGCACTCGCCCCCAACTTACTGCGGTAGGTCTTGGGGACATGGGCGACTGCCATGCAACCGAACACCCTCAGCATGTCCACCGGCGGCTTCCTCCCAAGCCACCTCTCCAACGGCACCCACGAGTCATCCCCAACCTTGGTGAGCACCCTGTTCCTAGCGACAGTGGCGTGCCGGACAGCATGAGGCCACATAGAATTGCTCAGCCCAGATTCTATGAGCAGCGCCCTAGCTGTCTCCAGAATGGTCCGGTTTGCCCGTTCTGCTACACCATTGGACTGTGGGGTATAAGCCGTGGTCAGCTCTCTCTGGATGCCCTGCTTCTTGAGCCAGGCCGTCATTTCAGCTCCAAGGAACTCACCACCCCGGTCTGTCCTAATCCGCTTCACTACACACTCCGCCTGCTTCTCCACGAATGGCAGCCAATCGTCCCGAATCGTGGAGGCGGCGTGATCTTTCTGTTTCAGCGGATACGCCCACATCAGCCTACTCCAGTCATCCACTATGGTTAGGAAATACCGCTCCCCCTTGTGCCCTTGCACCGGCAGCGGCCCCACCAAGTCCATGTGGACTAGCTCCAACGGCTTTTTGCTCCTGCCAGCCACACTATGGAAGGGAAAACGGGTAAACTTTGAGAGCAAACAGATTTCACAATTTTCATCAGGTGGCTGTCCATTCAGCTTCAAACCCTTGACGGCTCCATCCTTCTCCAGCTGCTTCAATAAGGGCATTGCCACATGCCCCAAGCGTCGGTGTGCCGTTGCCCAATCTGTCTTCCCAGATCTGGCCGACACTTTCACGCCAACCCCTCCAACGGCGTTGCACTCCCCCTGGGATGCAGACCCCTCTCTAGCCTGCCCCCCACCGTGCCACGCCAACGCCGGCAGCTGCTGTTGGTGTAAGGGCCTAATAAACTCAAGCTATTAGGACTTAATCAAACTTAAAACCTCTCCTCGGGGTCACCTCCAAGGGTCCCTGGGTGCCTGGTACAAGACCAGCCCCTATCCTCGGGTCCGAGTTTGTAGAGAGGGATCAAGGAGGACTTAGTCAAAACAGCAAGAGTACCTTGAACGTCGCGCAGCGTGCCGTGCAGACCGTCAATCGGATTAAGCTGAGAATTCGCTATATCGAAGCTCGCTCCAAGAGCTTTAAAATAAGCCAAGTTGCCTCGCGAAAAGTTCTGCCATTACTAAGTTATGGCTCGGACAGCGTTTGCCTAGCGTTGGAGTGCTAGCATACTAGCGTTGACTCGGGTAGCATTCCGCCGTCGAATAGCGCAGAAACGAAATTCCAGCGAGGAAGGAATTTGCTTGAATCAATTGACTATATTCAGGTACAAACAGAGAAGGATTAAACAGTTCTAGCTAGCAAGGACCTTGGGAATCAACCTAGGAACAACCAGGGATGATCCCAAACAATTCCAAGCAACAGAACCAACCTGGCTGGACAAAATAGCAGATGGTAGGTTGGTAAACAACCTCTGGTTCTGTTTTTCCAACCTGGGAAAACAACAACCAGGTTCAGGTTCTAAAAACAGAACATGTTTTGTCTTTGCCCAACCAGCCAAATGCTGGTTCCGCTGGTTTCCCCTGGCCTTGTAGCATGCAGATACAGACAAACAACATCCAACCTTTACCTAAATTGTACCCCTATAGTGCCTTCCCTGCTACACTATAGTTAACCAAACAAAACAGTACAATTTCGAGTTGGATAGAACTGAATCTGCGCAATCAACTCAACCGAACTGCAAAGCTTCCATCTTGGGTTCCTTTGCGAGCTCGTCCTTTCTGCTTGCACTGTTCATAGCGCGTACAATGTTGTGCCGAAGCGCACATTGCGCGAGTACCTGCAAATGCTTCAAGCGAAAATTGCGAAAGCAAACAAACACACGAACACAACATTCACACGCAAATGCATTCGCACACGCATACTCGTACAAACAGACGGCAGGATGTCGTGCAATGTGAATTTGCACCCAACACACTCCCCCTCAGCCTGCCGGCTGCATCCCCATCATTCCGAGCTAGTTCATGCTCATTCCACTCATGCGTACACAACGCCAATGAGGCTCATCCGCAAGCCTCTTGGTGAGGAAGTCTGCTGGCTGCTGGTGAGTCTTGATGTAGATCGGATTCACCGTCCCCCTCTTCACCTCCTTACGCAGCCAGTGCCACTTGATACGCATGTGCTTGTTCAGCCCATGAAGCACAGCGTTCCTGGCCATCCCAAGAGCCCCCTTGCTATCACAAAACAGCGGCGTAGCAACTTTTTGCTCCTGGCCAATCTCCTCTAACAGCCTCCTCAGCCAAATCACCTCCTTCACCCCATGGAACATCGCCATGTACTCTGATTCTACGGAAGAGAGTGCCGTCTCCGTCTGCTTCTTGGACCTCCAACTAACAGGTCCTCCCCCAACTATGCAGATGTATCCTCCCACAGATGAGGAATCCTCCTTCTCAGAAGCCCACGTAGCATCGGTAAAGCAAGTTAGAAAGAGCTTGCCTTCTCCAAGCCTCTCCCCCTTCTCTTTCAGCACCTCCACCCCTTTCTGCTTCACCTGTGCAGATGCGGAGTATTGAACTCCAATGCTTGGGTGAGAGTTCAGGTACTTCACCACACGCTCAGCTGCATCCACCTGCTCCTCTGATGGATTCTGCACCACCCTAGCCAGCTGCCCAACCGAGAAAGAGATGTTGGGCCTCGTGTGAACTGCTGCGTACAAGAGGCTGCCCACCAAGGACTGAAATTTCTGCTGCTCCTCGGCTTCAACCCCTTCATCCTCTGCAGCCTTCACAAGCTTGAATTCTTCTGGCAGGGGAGTTGCAACCTTGCGCTCATTCTCAATCCCATACTTCTCCCCCAGCTCCTTGATGAACTTCTCCTGGTGCAGCTTCAACCACCTGTGATCAGGATCCCTCTCCACGTGCATCCCGAGGTAGTACTTTACCTCCCCAAGGTTCTTGCACTTGAAGTTTTCCATCAGTTGCTGCTGCACTTTCTGGATCTCCTTCATGCTGCTGCTGAAGAGAAGAATGTCGTCCACGTAGACCAGAAACAGCACCAGCTTCTCCCCCTTGCCCTTGAGAAAGAGGCTCTCATCACAGCTGCTGGTCCTGAATCCCATCTCCTCTAAAACAGCTGCCAACTTCTGGTACCAGCAGCGTGGCGCCTGCTTCAAGCCGTAGATGGACTTGTTGAGCTTGCACACCCTGCCCGTACCATCCTCATACCTAGGCGGCTGCGTCATGTACACATCCTCCTCTAAAATAACATTCAGGAATGCCGTTGAAATATCCATCTGAATGATGAATTTCCCACTAACGGCTGCATCTGCCAACAAGACACGGAGGGTAGGGGGTTTGGCAGTGGGAGCAAAGATCTCGTTGAAGTCCTGCTTCTCCTTCTGCATAAACCCCTTCGCCACCAGCCTACTCTTGTAGATGGTTACCTGCCCCTTGTCATCGGTCTTGATCCTCAGCACCCACTTGCATTGTATCGCTTTCTTCCCATCAGGCAGCACCACCAGATCCCATGTCCCATTCTCCAGCAGGCTCTGGTACTCAGCATCCCTAGAAGCCAGCCACTTGTCCCTATCTGGTCCAGCTAATGCCTCCTCCATGCTAGCTGGTTCCTCTAGTGCAGGGGCAAGAAAACAGTACGCAGGCTCGTCCTCCTCATCCGGGTCATAGCCATGAGGTAGAATCAGCATTGCCTCCTCGGTCCCAAGCTGCTGCTCCGCTACACCTGATCCTGCAGTCAGCTTCTTAGTAGCCATACGGGTACGTCCTGGCCTGGAGACGGGTGTCTCCCATCCCCTCATAACGATACCCTTCGGCTTCTTAGTTTTCCCCTGCTGCTGTTCTCCTCCTTTGGATCCAGCAGCTTCACTAGTGCTGCCGCCAGTTTCCACACCATTTTCTCCACCAGCAGGTGCCTCCTGTACCTTCTCTCCATCACCATTTCCAGCAGCTGCCTCCTCTCCCTCCTCCCACACACTAGGAGTCAGGTCCAGCTGCATGGTGATCTGCTCCATCTGCTGGGACACCCTTGCCTCCGGCTGTTTCTCCCAGCTCCCATACATCATGCCCTCAATGAATTTCACATCCCTGCTGTCAAACAACACACCCTTGGATGGTTCCCATAGCAGCCATCCCTTGCTCTCAGCAGCCAGCCCCAAATGCACACACCAGATTGCACTTGCCCCCAACTTACTGCGGTAGGTCTTGGGGACGTGGGCGACTGCCATGCAACCGAACACCCTCAGCATGTCCACCGGCGGCTTCCTCCCAAGCCACCTCTCCAAAGGCACCCACGAGTCATCCCCAACCTTGGTGAGCACCCTGTTCCTAGCGACGGTGGCGTGCCGGACAGCATGGGGCCACATCGAGTTGCTCAGCCCTGATTCTATGAGCAGCGCCCTAGCTGTCTCCAGAATTGTCCGGTTCGCCCGTTCTGCTACACTGTTCGACTGTGGGGTGTAAGCCGTGGTCAGCTCCCTCTGGATGCCCTGCTTCTTGAGCCAGGCCGTCATCTCAGCTCCAAGGAACTCACCACCCCGGTCTGTCCTAATCCGCTTCACCACACATTCCGCTTGCTTCTCCACGAACGGCAGCCAATCGTCCCGAATCGTGGAGGCGGCGTGATCTTTCTGCTTCAGCGGATACGCCCACATGAGTCTGCTCCAATCATCCACTATGGTCAGAAAGTACCGCTCCCCCTTGTGCCCCTGAACCGGCAGCGGCCCCACCAAGTCCATGTGGACCAGCTCCAAAGGCTTCTTGCTCCTGCCAGCCACACTATGGAAGGGAAAACGGGTAAACTTTGAGAGCAAACAGATTTCACAGTTATCATCGGGTGGCTGTCCGTTCAGCTTCAGACCCTTAACGGCTCCATCCTTCTCCAGCTGCTTCAGCAAGGGCATTGCCACATGCCCCAAGCGTCGATGTGCCGTTGCCCAATCTGTCTCCCCAGATCTGGCCGACACTTTCACACCTACCCCTCCAACGGCGTTGCACTCCCCCTGGGATGCAGACCCCTCTCCAGCCTGCCTCCCGCCGTGCCACGCCAACGCCGGCAGCTGCCACATAGATCTGTACACGTCTTTGCTCTCGTGCAGATCCCAAAGCACCCGGTTTCCTAGCTGCCCCTTGTACGTGCGAGCCCCATCCGTGCTAGTGCTCACCCCAGCCTTGGCAAGCTTACGGAGGGAGATGAGGTTGGCCTTGAGTTCAGGAACGAGAAGAACGTCGTGCAGCACCACCGGCTTGCCATCCGCTCCCTTGAACGCAGCTCGTCCCGCACCAGCCACCTTCAGCGCGTGTCTAGAGGAGGAGCACACCTCATTGATCGGTGCAGCGCGTACGTCGTCCAGCAGGTCCTTGCGCGGCGTCATCGTCCAAGCAGCGCCCGTGTCCAACACCCAATAGTCCAGGGGGTGCAGCTCTGCTCCAACCTTGGCAAAGGCGTCTCCTTGCTCCCCCTTGTCTCCCACATGGAAGAATTGGCCCGCGGTGCGCTCCTTCTTCTCCGCACCACCGTTGCCCTTCGGGTTGTTGTCGGACGAATCAGCGACCATGTTGGCGCCGTTTTTCTGGTTCCTCCGCGCACCGCCATCCTGGTGACGATTCTGGGGGGTCCATCCATCGGGTTTCTTATAGCACAAAAACCAGGGGTGCCCCTCCTTCTCACAATACCAGCAACTCCCTTTCATTTTGCCACCAGCACCCGACTTGCCCCCACGTCCAGATTTCGCACCGCGACCCCAACCGATACCTCCTTGTTGGTCGTTGGAGTCGTCGTCTTTCTTTGCACCGCGTCCAGCACCACCGAAGCCACGTCCTCTGCCACGTCGGCTCCCTTGCATCCCATAGCCGCTGCTGCCGTCGTCTCCACTCTTCAGTTGGCGGCGACGAAAGTCCTCCTCCAGAATCTTTGTCCGCACCCACTCGAGTGTCCACGAGCTCTGGTTCTGCGGCAGGCTCAATCCGCTCGTGAATTGAAGCCACGATTCAGGCAGCAGCGAGAGCATCTTCAAGCGGCTCTCCCTCGCTCAGGCGCAACGCGGACAGCTCCCTCTCCAGCATCAACGTTGCGACAACGGAGGTCGGGGCGTGCAGCTCCTTCAACACGGTCCACGCCTTCGGACCGCATTCAACCTCCGGCAGCAGATGCATGACGTGGTGACGCTGGTTCTGCTCAAACTCTGCGACATCAGATAGTAGCCAGCCGAGGAGCGCTCGTCCCAATCTTCCTGAAGGGCGGGGTCACTTGGTCTAGGCTCCTCCCCAATCATTAGTTTCAGCAAACCGATCTGACGGAAATATAATTGCATTTTCCAGGCCCAATCATCATAGCCCTCACCATTGAACTTCTCGACGGTGAAATTCTTCAGCACCTCCTTGACAAGCGAGCCCTGGTTTGTTCGCGCTCCCCTTGGCGCTGAAAGACCAGAATCTTGGCTGCCGCTACGATCTTGGGCTGAAGATTCACCAGCTCCCGCCGAGGTGTTGCCCGCCATAGCTACCTATAACGAGGATCACTATAACGCAGCTCTGATACCAGCTTGTTGGTGTAAGGGCCTAATAAACTCAAGCTATTAGGACTTAATCAAACTTAAAACCTCTCCTCGGGGTCACCTCCAAGGGTCCCTGGGTGCCTGGTACAAGACCAGCCCCTATCCTCGGGTCCGAGTTTGTAGAGAGAGGGATCAAGAAGGACTTAGTCAAAACAGCAAGAGTACCTTGAACGTCGCGCAGCGTGCCGTGCAGACCGTCGATCGGATTAAGCTGAGAATTCGCTATATCGAAGCTCGCTCCAAGAGCTTTAAAATGAGCTAAGTTGCCTCGCAAAAAGTTCTGCCATTACTAAGTTATGGCTCGGACAGCGTTTGCCTAGCGTTGGAGTGCTAGCATACTAGCGTTGACTCGGGTAGCATTCCGCCATCGAATAGCGCAGAAACGAAATTCCAGCGAGGAAGGAATTCGCATGAATCAATTTGACTATATTCAGGTACAAACAGAAAAGGAATATATAGTTCTAGCTAGCAAGGACCTTGGGAATCAACCTGGGAACAACCAGGGATGATCCCAAATAATTCCAAGCAACAGAACCAACCTGGCTGGACAAAAAAGCAGGTGGTAGGTTGGTAAACAACCTCTGGTTCTGTTTTTCCAACCTGGGAAAACAACAACCAGGTTCAGGTTCTAAAAACAGAACCTGTTTTGTCTTTGCCCAACCAGCCAAATGCTGGTTCCGCTGGTTTCCCCTGGCCTTGTAGCATGCAGATACAGACAAACAACATCCAACCTTCACCTAAATTGTACCCCTATAGTGCCTGCCCTGCTACTATAGTCAACCAAACAATACAGTACAATTTCAAGTTGGATAGAACTGAATCTGCGCAATCAATTCAACCGAACTGCAAAGCTTCCATCTTGGGTTCCTTTGCGAGCTCGTCCTTTCTGCTTGCACTGTTCATAGCGCGTACAATGTTGTGCCGAAGCGCACATTGCGCGAGTACCTGCAAATGCATCAAGCGAAAAATGCGAAAGCAAACAAACACACGAACACACCATTCACACGCAAATGCATTTGCACACGCATACTCGTACAAACAGACGGCAGGATGTCGTGCAATGTGCATTTGCACCCAACATTTACCCCTCTTCCCGCTCGCGCCACGTTACTCTCACGCCTGCTTCACTCTCTAACACCAGCACGCCAGACTCCCTGACTTCCTGCCCATCGCTTATGCTAGAGTCCCACATCCGGTCCGTCCTTCCTTGGCCGACGAATGTACACTTCCTGCCCGTGCTCTAGTGCCATTTGTTGGGTACAAATTCACATTGCACGGCATTCTGCCGTCTGTTTGTACGAGTATGCGTGTGCGAATGCGTTTTTGTGTGAATGGTGTGTTTGTTTGGTTTCGCAATTGTCGCTTGATGCATTTGCAGGTACTTGCGCAATGTGCGCTTCGGCACAACATTATACGCGCTATGAACAGTGCAAGCAGAAAGTGACGAGCTCGCAAAGGAACCCAAGATGGAAGCTTTGCGGTTCGGTTGAATTGATTGCGCAGATTCAGTTCTATCCAACTCGAAATTGTACTGTTTTGTTTGGTTGACTATAGTGTACCAGGCAGGCACTATAGGGGTACAATTTAGGTGAAGGTTGGATGTTGTTTGTCTGTATCTGCATGCTACAGGGCCAGGGGAAACCAGCGGAACCAGCATTTGGCTGGTTGGGCAAAGACAAAACAGGTTCTGTTTTTAGAACTTGAACCTGGTTGTTGTTTTTCCAGGTTGGAAAAACAGAACCAGAGGTTGTTTACCAACCTACCACCTGCTATTTTGTCCAGCCAGGTTGGACGCTAGGCCCTTGTTATTGAATTTTTGCAGATGCTAGGCCCTTGTTCTTGAATTTTTGCAGACGCTAGGCCCTTGTTCTTGCAATTTTGCAGACGCTAGGCCCTTGTTCTTGAAATTTTGCAGACACTAGGCCCTTGTTCTTGGTATTTTGCAGACGCTAGGCCCTTGTTCTTGCAATTTTGGAGACGCTAGGCCCTCGTTCTTGCAATTTTGCAGACGCTAGGCCCTTGATCTTGAATTTTTGCAGACGCTAGGCCCTTGTTCTTGAATTTTTTCAGACACTAGGCCCTTGTTCTTGCAATTTTGCAGACGCTAGGCCCTTGTTCTTGAATTTTTGCAGATGCTAGGCCCTTGTTCTTGCAATTTTGCAGATGCTAGGCCCTTGTTCTTGAATTTTTGCAAATGCTAGGCCCTTGTTCTTGAATTTTTGCAGATGCTAGGCCCTTGTTCTTGAAGTTCTTGCACACGCTAGGCCCTTGTTCTTGCAATTTTGCACACGCTAGCCTGGTGGAGCAGACGCAGTACGAGGACGGGATGCGCTTCATGGAGGCGGCAGCGCTGTATCGCCGCCGAGTGGACGTCGCTCACCTGCGCCCGCGCCTGCCTGTGCGCTCCCACGCCGCCCTCTGGTGGCGCTTTGCCGCACGCGCCCTGCTGCAGCAGCATCACGCCCTCAGGTGTGCCTGACTGCTGCGTTTGGCTGCACGCCTGACTGCTGCGTTTTGCTGTCGCCTGCCATGTCCCATTGCGAGGTGCTGTCGGGTTTGGTGTTGCACACAACACAATGACCAGGGCGCCGTGCTGTGCGGCATGCAGGCCCACCATGACATGGAAGAGCATCAAGGACAGTTGCAACATGCGGCGCCGCTATGTGGCGGCATACACTCACGCGCTGCTGGACGCGTGGGCGTCGGGCGGCCCTGTGAAGCCGGGTGTGGCGGCGGACAGCGCTGAGATGCGTTCCATTGAGGCGCACGTCAGCGTGGAGGTCGCCCTGCTATGGCGGTGAGCTCTCAGTAGGGGGGGAGGGATGGAGTGAGTCGCTAGGGCAGAATAACCGAGGGAGATCAAGTGGCAGAGGATGGCTGGTGTGTCAGGCCTGTGCGCACCCCGCATGTCATATTCTGACTGCTGCCCTGTCACCTGCCTCTTCCCTGTCCCTCACTTGCCGTTCTTCTCTCTGCCCCCTGTGCCTCTGCGCCCCCCCATGCCCCACATGCGGCACAGCATGCTGGCACACTCGCAGGCGGAGCGCAGCCGACCCAAGGCACAGCGGCAGGCAGTGCAGCCCAAGGCCAAGGGGTGGTTCGCCTCCTGGTGAGACGGGGTGGTCCGCGGGATACCATGACCCACGAGGCACATGCACGGATTCTACGAGTGCTGGGGCACTGTGGCTTGCTGCCATTCCTTGCTGCTGCCTTCTTGCTGCCTGCTGCCTGCTTCCCTAAACCCTGTCCGTGGCCCGATCCACACCTCATCCTTGCTGTCTGTGTGCCAACCCAACCTACCCCTCATCCCCCTTCCCCATCTTGCTGCGCGTGCTGGGTGCCTGGCAGGCGAGGGGCGTCTGTGCCAGCAGAAGCAGGGGGGGGCGAGGGGACGGAGGAGGAGGGGGTGGGGGGAGGGTTGAGTGCGGAGGAGTGGGAGAAGATAGAGGAGCTGGTGCGCGCGGGGGAGGAGGCGCAGTATGAGCCGGGGCAGGCACACGCGGGGGCGGTGCAGATGCTGGTGCAGGTGGCCATGGAGTGCTTCCGCGCTCGCCTCGTGGACGGGGGGGCGGGCGTGGATGGGGGGCCGGGCGTGGACGTGGTGTGTGGGTCGTGTCACCACCTGCACGTGGCGCTGCGCCTCTTCCCCCTCATGCTCAAGGCTGACGTCAGCCTGCGCCTCTATGACCTCTCCGTGCCTGAAGGCACGCTCATTGAGGTGAGAGGGTGTGCTGAGAGGAGGTTTGGTGAGAGGGCGAGGTGCATGTTCATTGCTTGTCATTGGAGTGTTTTGCCCTGCATGGGGGTGTCTCTCACATTTACTGCTGCCATCATGCATACATATTGCTGTTTTGCACCACGTTCTATGCACTCAGGAACTTGTCCCTGCCATGACCTGGGGTGGGTGTGTGTGTGTGTGTGTGTATGTGTGTGTGTGTGTGTGTGTGTGTGTGTGTGTGTGCGTGCGCGCGCCCTCGTGCATGAGAGCACTTGGAATTATTTGGGATCATCCCTGGTTGTTCCCATGTTGATTCCCAAGGTCCTTGCTAGCTATAACTATATATTCCTTCTCTGTTTGTACCTGAATATAGTAAATTGATTCAAGCGAATTCCTTCCTTGCTGGAGTTTCGTTTCTGCGCTATTCGACGGCGGAATGCTACCCGAGTCAACGCTAGTATGCTAGCACTCCAACGCTAGGCAAACGCTGTCCGAGCCAGAACTTAGTAATGGCAGAACTTTTCGCGAGGCAACTTGGCTTATTTTAAAGCTCTTGGAGCGAGCTTTGTTATAGCGACTTCTCAGCTTAATCCGATCGATGAGCTGCACGGCACGCTGCGCGACGTTCAAGGTATTCTTCTTGTTATTTTGGCTAAGTCATTCTTAACTCCTCTCTCTACAAACTCGGACCCGAGGATAGGGGCTGGTCTTGTACCAGGCACCCAGGGACCCTTGGAGGTGACCCCGAGGAGAGGTTTTAAGTTTGATTAAGTCTTAATAGCCTGAGTTTATTAGGCCCTTACACCAACAAGCGGCGGCAGGGCAGGGCAGGGCACGCACGACAGCAGGGCAGGGCAGTGCGCGGCGGGCAGGGCAGCACGTGGCGGCATGGTAGCGCGCGCAGTACTAAGTAGGACAGTTGTAGGAACGGCAACGTACGGACCTAACCTACTCGATGATACTGCTAGTGCGACGTACAGGGCACTGCGACTCGTCCTACACCGACTATGAGAAGACTAGCAGGTCGTCTCAGGGGTACTGTTTCAGCTTGGGCTCTGGAGATGTGTCGTGGAGGTCAACTCTGTCGTCATCTGTGGCACAATCAAGTGCAGAGGTCGAGATCTACGACGGTGCCATAGCTGCTCAGTAGCTCTGCTCGTTGACGTTCTTGCTCACTGTCCTGAGTGAGCGGCCTGCATCGACCTTATTCGCTGACAACAAGGCCAGATCCTCCTGTGTCAAGAGCCTCGACTGGAGAGCAGAGTGAAGCACATTGATATATGGTACTTCTTGCTGCGAGAGCTGTAGCGGCACGGCCAGGCACCTTGGTCTTTGTGGCCTTAGTGGCCAACATATCGGACATGTTCCACAAGGCCCTCCCACATAGTGACCACCACAGGTTTTGCTTGTCAAACCATTATATGCTTGTAGGCTCTAGTGGGGCACTCTCCAAGGGGCATGACACTTTTAGTGTTTGTACTTGTACCCCATCCTTGCTAGTAAACTTCATTCCGCTTGATTTCAACATGGTGTCATCGAGTAGGTTAGGTCCGTTCGCTGCCGTCCCTACTACTCCCACTACGAGCTACTGTCGCGTGCTGCCGTGCCACGCCTCGTATCGTGCCCTGCTGTGCTGCACTGCCCTATCGCTTCTCGCGCTGCCCTGCCGCCGCGCACGCTGCCCTGCTGCCGCGTATGCTGCCCTGCTGTCGCGCGTTGCCCTGCCGTCACGCGCGCTGCCCTGCCGTCGCGCGTTGCCCTGCCGTCGCGCGCGCTGCCCTGCCGCCGCGCGCGCTGCCCTGCCATCGCGCGCACTGCCCTACCACCGCACGCACTGCCCTGCCGTCGTGCGTGCTGCCCTGCTGTCGCATGCGCTGCCCTGCCGCCCGCGCACTACCCGCTGGCCGGCCCGCTGCAGCCAGCGCGCCAGCCACTGCCGCCCGCGCACAGTCTTCTGCTCTCATGCAGCCCACGCGCTGCCTGCACGCCACCTTCTGCAGCACGTGCACTACTCACTTGCTGCCCCCTGCGCGTGACTCAGTGCCATCAGTTGCCACCCGCTACTGAGCCGTTTTGTCTACTGCCGCTCCACGCCGTGCTGCCAGGCTCTCGCGCTGCAACCTGCCTTAATAGCTGCCATGGCGACAATTACTGTACTTTCGTTTGACGTGGAGCTGCCCAAAGAGGACTTGCTCCTGTGCCTCCATAGTCTCACCAAAGACGATGTCTCACTGTTTGAGTACACGTTGGGGTCCCTTTAGGCCCCAACCACTCCGGATGCACCTGCCGCTACTGCTCCCATGGATGTGCAACAGCACTAAAGGGCTGACCGCGTTGCTTGCACACGCTGGTTGGTACATGACGATACAGCCAAGCCTGCAGCCCGTGCTCACCTCCCGCCCGACCGGTGGTCCCACTTTCACTAGATGAAAACGACCAAAGCGCTCTATGACGCTATAGTTAAGCGCTACTTATGTTGGGTGCAAATTCATATTGCACGACATCCTGCCGTCTGTTTGTACGAGTATGTGTGTGCGAATGCATTTGGGTGTGAATGGAATGTTCGTGTGTTTGTTTGCTTTCGCAATTTTCGCTTGATGCATTTGCAGGCACTCGCGCAATGTGCACTTCGGCACAACATTGTACACGCTATGAACAGTGCAAGCAGAAAGGACGAGCTCGCAAAGGAATCCAAGATGGAAGCTTTGCGGTTCGGTTGAGTTGATTGCGCAGATTCAGTTCTATCCAACTCGAAATTGTACTGTTTTGTTTGATTGACTATAGTGTAGCAGGGCAGGCACTATAGGGGTACAATTTAGGTGAAGGTTGGATGTTGTTTGTCTATATCTGCATGCTACAGGGCCAAGGGAAACCAGCGGAACCAGCATTTGGCTGGTTGGGCAAAGACAAAACAGGTTCTGTTTTTAGAACCTGAACCTGGTTGTTGTTTTCCCAGGTTGGAAAAACAGAACCAGAGGTTGTTTACCAACCTACCACCTGCCATTTTGTCCAGCCAGGTTGGTTCTGTTGCTTGGAATTATTTGGGATCATCCCTGGTTGTTCCCAGGTTGATTCCTAAGGTCCTTGCTAGCTAGAACTATTTATTCCTTCTCTGTTTGTACCTGAATATAGTCAATTGATTCAAGCGAATTCCTTCCTCGCTGGAGTTTCGTTTCTGCGCTATTCGACGGCGGAATGTTATCCGAGTCAACGCTAGTATGCTAGCACTCCCACGCTAGGCAAACGCTGTCCGAGCCATAAATTCGTAATGGCAGAACTTTTCGTGAGGCAACTTGGCTTATTTTAAAGCTCTTGGAGCGAGCTTTGATATAGCAAATTCTCAGCTTTATCCGATCGACGGTCTGCACGGCACGCTGCGCGACGTTCAAGGTACTCTCGTTATTTTGGCTAAGTCACTCTTAACTCCTCTCTCTACAAACTGGGAGCCGAGGATAGGGGCTGGTCTTGTACCAGGCACCCAGGGACCCTTGGAGGTGACCCCGAGGAGAGGTTTTAAGTTTGATTAAGTCTTAATAGCTTGAGTTTATTAGGCCCTTACACCAACAACTTACCCCCCTCCTCTGCCACCCTAGGCCGTTTTGCGCTGCCGTTTCTCTTCCCCGAGCTGTCTGACTTCACCACTGTAGCTGACCTCATGACTCACCTGCGCCCCCTTGAAACGCGCTACCGTGCTGCTTTCAAGCCAGAGTTCCTGACTAAGAACCAGCCCCTCATGTATCTCACTAACTACTTCCTCACGACTCGCCTCCCGAACTCTCGTCGCGGCGTTCAAAACCACTTCCTCTCCATAGACCTTACTGAGCTCACCCTTACCTCGTTTGACATCCGTCTCCTTGAGGCCGAGACCAGTGCCCCCGTTGTAGCTACCTCCCATGGCTCTCCCAGCCCCACTTTCTTTGAGGGGTGCTCCCCTTCCCTTCTCGCGCATTCTGTTGCCTCTGTTGCTGCTGTTAACTTCCTTGGTGCTGAGGAGGTCGGTGCTGCGCCTACTTCTAGCGGAAGGCGCCGCGGCAGCGCTGGGCGTACTAGGGGTGGGGGCGGTGGGGGTGTTGGAGGTGGCGGTAGCGGTGGCGGTGGCGAGGGTGGTGTCAAACTATAATTATATATTTCGGTTAGTTCTAGTCTATGTGTTATGCATTGTGCTACATTGCTCATAGCACTAGGGTTAGGGTTTGCTATATTTTGCTTGTTTCTTGTTTCCTTAGTCATTCTTTCTCAACCCTAGTAAGTTACCACGTTCACATGGTATAGAGCCTAGGAATCGATCCGATGGGCCCACCGCCCCGTACCCCGCCCTAGCTAGAAGCGCCCCGTCGCCCGTAGCCCCGTTGGCCGAAGCGCCCCGTCGCTCCGTAGCCCCGTTGGCCGAAGCGCCCCGCTTCTAGCCGTTTTCCACCGCATTAGACCGCACCAAACCGTATCTAACTGCTCCCCAACGCAACCGAACACTCTAGACCGCACCCAACCGCACCTGACCGCTCTCCCCCCCCCCCCCCCCCCACCACGCTGGGCCGTCTCTAGTGCCTACCACTAGAGTTCTTCAGCAGCAGGGCCAACCGCAGCAACAGCAACCGCAACACTCCCAGCAGTGGGGACGTCGTTGGCCAGCAGTAGGCACGTCGTTGGCCTCTGCGGGTTCCGGACGCTGACTAGCCCTGGTGCTGGCATCACCTACTGGCGTCCTAACCACTCCGCGTTCCACTGCTACCGTCGCATTGATGACCTCCACTGTGAGCATTTTGGACCTGATGCTTTCTCACCGCACTGGCCTTCTCGTCTTCGCCATAGTACTACTGGACCTGTTGAGTCGCACCCGCCCAGTCTAGGACCTTTGCCAGTTGTACGAGTAGGGACTTTTGTTTCCAGTCTTGGTGCTTGTGTAGTTCCTAGCCTAGGTGCCTCTCTAAGGGTCCTTGTATGGGAGCTGCAGCTACCGCTAGCCTAGTATTAGCCTTTGTCGCCAGCGCGGGTACGACTTCAGCGACTGCGCCTCTTTCGTTCACCCTTGACTCTGGGGGTGTCCAGCTTTTTCTTCCATGACTGCACCGTTCTAATGCCGCTGAGCACTCCTATCGCTGTCGCCTTGGCTGACCCCTCAGTGGGACCTGTTGTTGCCCACAGTACCACCACTCTACGGTGTCCAGCGGCCCCCTGTGGGGTCCTTACAGGTACCCCCTTGTTCTCCAGAAACTTGGTGGGAGTCACCTCCATGGCCTCGGTGTCTTTCCCACAGACGAGCCTGTTGCCACCTGCACATACGGTGCCACTGGGGCGCCTCTTGCTACTTTTCATAGAGAGCCAGGCTCCGAGCTGTACTCGCTACACACTGGGTCCCACCACATTGGGTCAGGTCAGGTAGGTAGCTGCTGCGTCGTGGGATTGTCGGTCACTCACCCACCCGTCGGTCCTCTGGCACCACCGGCTAGGTTACCCGTCCTTCCCACGTCTCAGTAGGATGGTACGTCACCGTCGGGTCTCAGGTCTCCCCAAGTCCCTTGCCCTGTGCACTCCTTGTGTTAAGGGGCGGCAGCGTGCTGCCCCTCACTCCTCCACGTTCCCCCCCACCATGGCTCCCTTACAGATGCTTCATTTGGACTTCTGGGGCCCCTCCCTGGTCCTTGGCCCACTTTAGGAGCGCTACTTCTTGATTGTAGCGGACGAGTACTCCCGCTACACCACGGTGTTTCCCCTGTGACGGAAGGCCGACGTGCCTACAGTCCTTGAGCCGTGGCTACTAGCGAGGGATGGCGCCCAGGGCCTACGTGGACTCTGTCTACACTCGAACCATGGTGGTGAGTTTGCTTCCACTCGCCTGGAGGCGTTCTGCCAGGGTCAGGGGATCATCCAGTTTTACACGTTACCAGACTCGCTGCAGCAGAACGGGGTCGCTGAGCGACGCATCGGCCTGGCCATGGACGTTGCCCGGACCTCCATGTGCCATGCAGGTGCCTCCAAGTTTCTTGTGGCCTTGCGAGAGTAGAGGAGGAGTTGCACTCGCAGTAGCAGATTCAGTTGCAGCCACAGCAGGAGAAGGAGTAGAGGAGGTGCCACGGCCGCAGCAGCAGGTGCAGTTGCTGCTGTAGCAGGAGAGGGTAGAGGAGGAGACACACCAGTAGCAGCAGTTGTAGCCACAGCAGGAGAGGGTAGAGGAGGAGCCACGGCCGCAGCAGCAGGGTCCGTTGCAGCCACATCAGGAGAGGGTAGAGGAGGAGACACACCCGCAGCAGTAGAGTCAGTTGCAGCCACAGAAGGGGAGGGTAGAGGAGGAGCCACGGCCGCAGCAGCAGGGTCTACTGCAGCTACAGCAGGAGAGGGTAGATGAGGGGCCACACCTGCATCGGCAGGTGCAGTTGTAGCTGCAACAAGAGAGGGTAGCGGAGGAGTTCACAGCTGGTGCAGCAGGGGCAGCTGCAGGAGCAGGTGCCGTCCCAGCAGACGTTAGAGGAGGCAGAGCAGCAGCAACTGCGAGACCTGCCTGACCCGGCACCTGCACGCTTGGTCCGTGGTCCCCTACCGTCTTCTCCCGTTCCCCTATCCAGTCCCTTTCCTCGTCCCTGTGGTCTTGTCGTGCCCCACTCAGTCGTACTGCGTCTTCAGAGCGTCGTCGGTCTCGTTACCGTGCCGACGGCTTGTTTCACCTTGTTCTCCGTTCTAGTGTTCCACCTACCCCGGTCCTTCCGCAGCCTCCCGAATCATCTGTTACTGTGTCTCCCGACCCGTTGTCCGACTACCTCCGTGCTTCACATCCTGTCGTCTCCCATATTTTGTCCTCGTTGGTCACTCACTCGACTCCCCCCCAGGTGTCTGTCTCGGCTCTTGTTGGTACTGTCACTGACTTTGCCTCTTCTCTTTGCCTTGATTACGCCACTCACCTGGTGAGCGGCCCTGCTCGTTCTCCGTCATCTGGGGGTGCTCCTGTCTCCCCCCTAGATGTTCTGGAGGACAGGCAGTTCGGGCTTGGTTTCCTTCCGGTCGTTGTTCCTTATCTCTACGCCATGTTGCTCAAATCCGAGGGGGATCCAAATGCCCTTGACATCCCGATCGTTCGTACTCACGCCGAGGCGGTCTCGGGACTATGGGCCTCGTACTGGATAGCAGCCGAGGAGGCATAGATAGTATCTTACAGGTCTGCTGGCACCTACGTCGTCGCCGTCACACCACCTGGGGCGAAAGTCGTCAGTGGCATGTGGCTCTACAAGGTGAAGCGGCCACCTAGAGTACCACCGGTGTTCAAGACGCGCTACGTGGCGAGAGGCTTCAGTCAGCAAGAGGGGGTTGACTTCTTTCATACTTTTGCTCCCACCCCGAAGATGACCACTCTTCGGGTGTTGCTGCACATTGCACCGCAGTGTCACTACGAGTTGCACTTCCTGGAATTTTCCACAACGTTCCTTCAGGAGAGTCTGCACGAGCAGATCTGGATGCGTCGACCACCTGGCTTCGCGGATACTTTCCCTCCTGGGACCCAGTGGCTGCTGCGTCGACCGGTCTACGGCCTGCGCTAGGCTCCCTGCGAGTGGCACGACACACTTCGGATGACTCTTGCAGCACTTGACTTCTTTCCGTCGTCTGCCGACCCGTCGCTGTTCGTAGGCCGTACCTCGACCCCATTCTTCATTCTGGTTTACGTTGACGACCTGGTCTTTGTCACTCCTGATTGACGCGCACTGGCCTCCGTGAAGGAGGAACTGCAGAGGAGACACACTTGCACTGACCTTGGTGAGCTACAACGCTACCTCGGCCTGCAGATCACCATGGACAGGGCAGCTCGCACCATTACGCTGACGCAATTGCATATGGTCGAACAGATCCTTTCACGGTTCCACTTCCCGGTCTCCAAGGAACAGCTCACCCCTCTTGCTGGGATCATGGGCTCGCGGCTCCACCTTCGGACGAGTCATTTGAGCCTAGTGGTCCATATCCTGAGTTGGTTGATTGTCTCATGTACCTGATGACCTGTACTCAGCCAGACCTAGCTTACCCTTTTAGCATCCTGTCGCGCTTTGTTGTGCCTGGGAGACACCGACCTTCTCACCGGCTGCTAGGAGGGTAGCAAAGTATATGGCGAGCACATCAGGCATGGAACTTGTCCTTGGAGGGAAGCAGCAAATTATACTTACAGTTTTTTCGGGCTCGTCGTAGGCCGACGACGCTGAGACACTGCGGCCTACATAGGGGTACTGCTTCAGCCTTTGGAGTGGAGTTGTTTCGTGTAGGTCGACTCAGGCGTCTTTTGTCTCCGGTTCAAGCTGTGAGGCAGAGGTGTACGCTGCGGCCATGGCCGCCCGAAGCTTTGCTGGCTGTCTTTCCTCCTCACCGACCTTGGTGAGCGGCCTCGCTCTCCCTCAGTTTTGTTCGCTGACAACATCCAGCTTCTGCGAGGAGCCCCAAATGGTTGGGAAAGCGAAACACATCTAGCTTCGTTACTTCCTTCTGCGCGAGTTGCAGCAGCGTGGCCAGGCCGGCGTGAGACGTTTGGTCTCTGAGGCCAACATTGCAGATATCTTCACCAAGGCGTTGCCGCCTTGTGACCACCAGCGTTTCTGCACCCAGTTGGGCCATGTGCCTGCCAGTCCTCACTTGCTTACGTAGAGATGCTTGTCTTGATTGTTTGTACTCTTGCATCTCTTTTTATTGCTATACCGTATATCTGCATGTGGACTGGCCTTGTGGCTTCTTGCTTGCGCTAGGACTGTGCAGTGACGTTGTGATCCACCCTGACATTAGTTTCTTCTTGTCGACCAGTCTTGTGACCATTGCTTGTTCTTGCTGCCTGAGCCTGTGACCCTTGCTCTCAGACTGTGTGGTGACTTCGTGATCCACCCTGAGATGTGTATTGCTTTTCACATGACTGCAATCACCTAGACTATGTGGGTGTGTCAAGCCATAATTATAAAGTTTGTTTAATTCTAGTCTAGGTGTCATGCATCGTGTTACATTTCTCATAGCACTAGGGCTATATATGGCTTGTTTCTTGCTTCCTTGGTCATTTTTCCTCAACACTAATAAGTTATCACGTTCACAGGAGGTGGCGTTGGCGGTGACGGGGGTGGTAGAGGTGGCGGTGGCAGTAGAGGTGGCGGGGGTGGTGGAGGTAATGGGGGTGGCGGAGGGGGCTCGAGTGGCAGTCGAGGTGGAGCTGGCTGGGGTGGAGGCCCAGGTACAGCGACCCAGGGAGCTGCATCTGGTGGTGCACCTGGTAGAGGCGGTGGTGCTGAAGGTGGGCAGCAGCAGCAGCCACGTCAGCAACTTCGTGAATGGGTTGCCCAGCGAGGCTCCCCCGATGGCGGTGGTCGCTACCGGTACGTCCGGCGCACGGGTCTCCGAGCCGGCGACGTCTGCAATAGGCTGGGGCACTGTGAGGCTCGCTGTTTCTGCCGCCTTGAGGACGCGTTTCAAGCAGAGTTTGGTGAGCAGACAAAGATTCTTGACTGGTAAGGATTGCTCAAGAAGGGTGTAGATGTATCTTCTCCTGATTGGGACAAGATCTCTGCGGACAAGTATGCTATGTATGCTGTTAGTGCTAGTGCTGAGGGTCACTATTATTCTTATGTACCTAGATCTGGTAGTGTCGAGACTGCTAGTGTAAGTGCTAGTGGACCTGCAAGCACACGTGCAGTTCCTGCAAAGGCTTTGCTCACGTTTACGATGGACGCCGGTGCGACTCGGTGCTTCTTCCGCGACTGCACCACCGTCACACCGCTCCCGACACCTGTTCCTATCACCCTGGCCGACCCCTCCTCTGGACCCATTGTTGTGCGCGGCTCCACTGTTCTCCCATGTCCGGCAGTCCCATCTGACTACTTCACAAGTCTCCACCTCCCCTCATTGTCTACGAACTTGGTGAGTACGGCTCACCTCCAGGATTGATTGGTCACCACCAATATTCCTGGGGGCGAGCGAGTGGAGATCTATACGGACACAGAGACTAGAGACCACCTTGCCACGTTCACATAGAGGCCTGGGTCTGGAATGTACACGCAGCACACTGAGTCTACTCAGGTGGCTGCGCCAGGTCAGGAAGTTGCGTCTTGCTCGTGTCGGTTGCTCACGCACTGGTCCCTCCTCCGGCACCACCGTCTTGGTCACCCCTCCCTTCAGCGTCTCTGTCGCATGCACTCGCGTCGTCTTGTCTCTGGCCTCCCACAGTCCTGCCCCCCGCTTCTGCCGTCGCTTGCACCCGTGCACTCCCTACGAGGGACGGCAGCGCGCCGCTCAACACTCCTTGTTTCCTCCGACCACTACTTCTCGGTAGAGGCTTCACATGGACATGTCGAGCCCTGCCACCGTCAGTGGACCGCGCCGGGTTCGCTACTTTCTACTAGTCGTCGACGACTTCACGCTCTACACTACGGTGTTTCCCTTAGAGGATAAGTGCGATGTCCGTGTTGTTCTGATCCCTTGGATCCGCGCTATTCGTCGCCAGCTGAGCGCACGGTTCCAACAGAACCTTCCCGTGCTCCGTCTACACTCTGACCGTCGTGGTGAGTTCGCCTCTGGTCTCCTTGAGGACTTTTGCCATGAGGTGCTCACGCTTCCGGCCTCTCCACGGCAAAATGGGATCGCTGAGTGCCGCATTGGCTTAATCATGGAGGTTGTTCACACCTCCATGATCCATGTGGCTGCTCCCCATTTTCTGTGGCCATTTGCGGTCCGATACGCATGCCGCGCATCAGCTTAACCTCTGGCCCCGTGTCTCCGAGCCAGAGACATCGCCTACCCCCCTTTGGATAGGGGAGGTTGGCAATGCGTCGGCGTTTCAGGTTGGGGGTTTGCTCGCCCTTGTCCGCGATCCTTCCGCGAGCAAACTCTCTCTTCATACTATTCGCTGCGTCTTCCTTGGCTTTCCGGTCGTCACGCCCGACTGGCAATTTTACCACCCGGCCACTTGCCACGTCCTGTCCTCCCGCGACGTCACCTCTGACGACTCGGTATGCTAATACCTTCTACTCCCACCGCAGATCCCACGTGTCCCCCCTACCCGTCTTCCGGGTTCCAAGTTACTCCCCCAAGGTAAACCCCCTCCCCACTCTCTCCCCTGCTCCCTCAGGTATGTTTCAGGTCATCCCACTCCCCTCGGTTGTGCCTTTGGAGGTCTCCTCCGACCCCTCTGGCCCGGTTGAGGGGGGTGACCCTACTGCTAATGACATAGCGGTCTCTTGTTTCTTACCGCACTTGGAGACTCCTCCTGGTTTTACGCCTCGGTTGCTTTCACCTCCTCTGCAGCCTGTAGATGTGGACCCCGATGCTGTTGGGGGTGGTGACTCTGGAGGTGCGGGCTCTGGGGGTGCTGGTTCTGAGGATGCTGACCCTGGGGGTGCTGTCTTAGGGGGTGATGAGCGTCCTTGTGGTGGTGGAGTCGAGGGTACTGCTGCTGGAGGTTCTGAGAGTACGTTGCAGCCCCCTGCCGCAGAGGCCTTTGTTTTGGGAGCATCAGCAGTCATTGCTGCCACTACCTGGGTCTGAAACTGGAGGTACTACAGCTGGAGGTGCTGGAGGTTCTGGTACTGGAGGTTCTGGAGATGTCTCGTGGAGGTCCACTCGCTTGTCTTCTATGCTCAGCTCTAACTGTTCGGCCGAGATCTACGCTGGAGCTATGGATGCTCAGGAGTTACGCTAGCTGACCTCCTTGCTCGCCAACTAGGTGAGCGACATTGTTCTCCTCCGGCTCTGTTCTTTGACAACAAGGCCATGATTGCATTGTGTCTGGAACAGAGACTGTAGCGAAGAGCAAAGCACATTGCCCTTCGTTAATTTCTCATGCAAGGGTTGCAGCAGCTTGGCCAGCTTTGCCTTTCTTTTGTGGCCTCTGAGGCCAACACTGCTGATATTTTAGCCAAGGCTCTTGGGTTCCCTGCTATTGGCCTTGTGCCTACTGTGCCTTGCTTGCTTGCCTCTTAATCTCATCTTGTACTTGCTGTACTCTGATATATATATCGAAACCTGCATGTGTACGCTTGCTAGGTTGTGATCACTGTACTGCTTGTATTGTTCTTATAACACAACATGTGAACTGGCCTTGTGGCTTTTTGCTAGTGCTCGGACTGTGTGGTGATCTTGAGATCCACCCCAAGCTTGGTTTTGTTTCTTCTCTTAATTGGTCTTGTGACCTCTTTGCTTTGCTTACTACCTATTGCTGTCCCCCACCTAGCCTATGGGGGTGTGTCAAACTATATATGCTTGTAGGCTGAAATCTCATCTCTATTGTAGGTGAACTTTGACCTCTTCAAGATGTCTCCACTGTAGCAAACACAGGCAGGGACACCCCGATCCTCCCGCTACCTAGGTATTTTCAGAAAACCTCGTGAATGCTTGCTGCCATGGATTTCTTTAAGGTTTTCAACCCGGCATTTCGTGAAGCCAATGTGTCAGCTGACCTTGTGAACCGCAACACTGAACTCGCGCTGTCGCGATGAAGCGACTGGTACACTTATTATGTCCATGAGGCGGACATCGTAACTATTGCTTCTCGGGATCTGCTGTTATGGTTTCAAGATTTCATCGGTTTCAAGGCATCACATTCTGCTATCTTCAAGCTTTTCTATAGGGGCTATCACAAAGCTAATATGCAGGTTTTGGATTAGCTATTTTTGTTACAACATAACCTCAAGGTTTATGGATTTCACCCATCAGTTTCTTCAGCGGGAACTCTGCAAATGCATGAGGAGCAAAAAGTCGTTAATGATTATACGCAGCTACTACTTAAGAATGTGCTCAAACAGCCAGCAAGTCAAGCATTTCTGGCCTTCTTTTTACCACATTTGCTTGTCTTTGCTCATCACTGCATGATGCCGCGTGTTCTGTTGGTGTAAGGGCCTAATAAACTCAAGCTATTAGGACTTAATCAAACTTAAAACCTCTCCTCGGGGTCACCTCCAAGGGTCCCTGGGTGCCTGGTACAAGACCAGCCCCTATCCTCGGGTCCGAGTTTGTAGAGAGAGGGATAAGAAGAACTTAGTCAAAACAGCAAGAGTACCTTGAACGTCGCGCAGCGTGCCGTGCAGACCGTCGATCGGATTAAGCTGAGAATTCGCTATATCGAAGCTCGCTCCAAGAGCTTTAAAATAAGCCAAGTTGCCTCGCGAAAAGTTCTGCCATTACTAAGTTCTGGCTCGGACAGCGTTTGCCTAGCGTTGGAGTGCTAGCATACTAGCGTTGACTCGGGTAGCATTCCGCCATCGAATAGCGCAGAAACGAAATTCCAGCGAGGAAGGAATTCGCTTGAATCAATTGACTATATTCAGGTACAAACAGAGAAGGATTAAATAGTTCTAGCTAGCAAGGACCTTGGGAATCAACCTGGGAACAACCAGGGATGATCCCAAACAATTCCAAGCAACAGAACCAACCTGGCTGGACAAAATAGCAGGTGGTAGGTTGGTAAACAACCTCTGGTTCTGTTTTTCCAACCTGGGAAAACAACAACCAGGTTCAGGTTCTAAAAACAGAACCTGTTTTGTCTTTGCCCAACCAGCCAAATGCTGGTTCCGCTGGTTTCCCCTGGCCTTGTAGCATGCAGATACAGACAAACAACATCCAACCTTCACCTAAATTGTACCCCTATAGTGCCTTCCCTGCTACACTATAGTTAACCAAACAAAACAGTACAATTTCGAGTTGGATAGAACTGAATCTGCGCAATCAACTCAACCGAACTGCAAAGCTTCCATCTTAGGTTCCTTTGCGAGCTCGTCCTTTCTGCTTGCACTGTTCATAGCACGTACAATGTTGTGCCGAAGCGCACATTGCGCGAGTACCTGCAAATGTTTCAAGCGAAAATTGCGAAAACAAACAAACACACGAACATTCCATTCACACCCAAATGCATTCGCACACGCATACTCGTACAAACAGACGGCAGGATGTCGTGCAATGTAAATTTGCACCCAACATGTTCCACCAAAGGAGAGAGCACCTCTGGCAAAGAATCAGAACGCCACTGATGCTACCAAGCCTCCTGCTGACAAAGGGAAAGAAGTCGAGGCCAATGAGTCTGCTGAGGTCATTCACACAGAAGGAAGCAGTTCTTGATTATCCTTGGAGGAAAAACTGGCTGCACTTACCTCTGCTCAAGTCGAAGCTGATGACTTCACTGACGACGGCTCCGACGACGAGCTTTAGTTTGATGTCACAAAAGATCTGGTCACCAAGCAGCGCTTCACGACTAATCTGCTGCTCCCTTTCATACTGCAACAGGAAATGGCTGCTGTCATTTTAACTATGCGAATGCTGCTGAAGCGAGTTTGGTCTTCCTTACTTTCTGAGGAAGCTAACACCCAAGTGGGGTTTCAGGACTTGCTTCCTGCTTATGTCGCAAAAACGAAAGACAACCGTCTTCAAGTCTCGTTCCTGAAAGAAAAAGTTGCGATAAATGTGCGTCAGGCAACATTGGATTACCAGCGTGCAAACGACTCGACGTAGAAGCTTCACAGGCTGCATGCTGGAAACGCAGCCTTCACTCAGACAAAGACAACCAACCCGCATGATGTTGAAGTGGTTTTTAAAGGCGTACCTGTGAACATCACCCCAGAAGGGTTGGAGCAGTCTCTGGTGAAACACGAGTTGAGGAGCTGCCATGTTACGCCGTTCCTCGAAGGACACTGCTTTCACAGGGTGCTTCACCTAGTATCTAGAGCTGATACAGATGTGATTAAGGGATTGGTGATACCACACCTAGAGGAGAAGAAGCGTCGCTGGATTCATCAGATCAATCACCCCCTGGAGCACGGCAGGAAGCTCCTGATCCACTACCCCGTGCTTTCTAGTTAGCTCTGTGGGGATGGCATTATGACAAACATCATGATGACTTCATCACAGAGCGACAGAATAACATAGGGAAGTGGAGCTTGAGTTTAAGTCATGTGCATAGGATCAATGGTAACGGAGCACCATAGCATTCAGCAGATATCTTTCACTCACCTTCTCTTACTATCACTGGCCTACTAGTCGTCTCGCAGCTACGTCCCTGCCTCAACGTACCTAATCCGTCCGATCCTCCTAGATCCTGCGATTGTGCTTGTATCCACCGGAAGTGGATCTGCATATAGCTGTGTTGCGGGAAGGCTCATAGGAAGCTATTTGTCACCGCAGCAGAACACATCACCTCTACTCGTCATCTTCATGGTCAGAAGGAACTAGGTGTTGTCACCCATGTTGTTCAAGATCCGTCACTTTGAAAGCTTAGGACGAATTCATTTCTCAACCAAACGCAAATTTGCTCGGTAGGGTTGCGCGCTTTTGGCTTAGCTACCATCTCCAATTTGAATCACTTAAAAAGATGGTCCTTAGCGTGAGAACAAAGTAAAAACGTCCAGCAACCGCATGACTAGAATAGTGGAGAAAGTACAAACATTAAGGCATAAGATGTTGGAGTTGGGGACTCCAAGAGAACCATGAAACGGAAGGGTTTCTCCAAGAGCTAGGGAAGGATGGTAGGAACCTTCCTAGCAGCAAGGATGCAACCCTCATCATGAGGTCCTTGAGGTGTCACATGCAAAATCCAATCTAGTTGGATTTTGCCTAGGTGTTGCAACATTTGCAACTCATGCTAGAAACTTCTAGCCACCCCAATCCAAAGGTCAATGTTGCCTTCCTAACCACCCAACCAAAGATCCCTTTATAGTCATGTCCCAATAATCACCCAATGTAGATAACATCTCAAAATGAGATAGAATTTCCAATACTTGGAAATCTTATAATTTGGGAGTTCTTGGTTGGAATAAGGGGATCTTGGTATTGTTGGAAAGCTCTGGATTTCTCTTGCATGATTAAGCATGTAGACTTGGAAAAAAAAAAAACACAAAGATGGTAAAATTCAACAGCCATGCATAATGACAGATGGTCATGCAAACAATGCATGCATGAATAGCACGGGCACTCGGCAGGACGTTAGGATGACATGCACTCAAACTGACGAGCATTCAACAAACCCCCCCTCAGACTAACGGACTGCATGCACACACACTCACACGCATGCAAAACTCATGCACACAAACACGCATGCACTCATGACACTGCTGCCCACACTAGTGCAATGCCATGCCACACATCTTTGCACACTTCCTATGTGCGCCCTCGGGAAGTCTCTTGGTGAGAAAATCTGCCGCCTGCTTGCTAGCCTTCACATGATGGAGCTCAACAACTCCCTCCTTCACCATCTGCCTCACCCAGTGCCACTTAACCTTCATGTGCTTGTTCAGCCCATTCAGGATAGGATTTTTGGCCATGCCAATAGCAGCCTCGCTGTCGGAGAAAAGTGGTGTAGGTCCCTGCTGTTCAGCTCCCATGTCCTCCAGCAGCTTCCTCAAAAGCACAATCTCCTTGATGGCATGGTACATCGCTATGTGCTCTGCCTCTTCTGAAGACTGAGCAATCTCACTCGGCTCCTTGGAACTCCAGCTCACTGGTCCACCTCCGACCATGCACACAAAGCCGCCAACCAACAGATGACTGATCCTCCTCCTCTGAGGCCCGGTGAAGCATGACAGCTTCAATGTTCCAGGCGTGATCCCATGTGCTCCAAACTGTTTCAGCTGGCTGCCAGCTGAAAACTGAACACCCGCAGATGCTGTTGATCCGAGGAAGTGCACCAAGCGCTTTGCCACCTCCAACAGCTCCTTAGTGGGCCGTGGCAAAACTCTGGCCAGCTGCCCCACTCCGAATGAGGCACCAGGTCGCGTATGGACAGCTGCATACATCATACTCCCAATGAGTGACTGATACTCATTCTGCAGCTCATGCTTAAGCACATCATCCTCCTCAGCTGCCTTCTTCAGTTTGAAGCCTGCAAAGAACGGTGTCATTATAGTGCGGCCTCTAGTCACACCATAGCGCTCCATGACACCAGAGATGTAGTGTGACTGATGCACCTTCAGCCACCTCCTCTCAACATCCCTCTCAATCTGCAGCCCCAAGTAGTCATGGACATCCCCCAGCATCTTGCACTTGAAGTTGTCCATCAGCAGCTTTTGTCTCCTCCCAATCTTCTCCATGGAAGGTGACAATAGCAGTATGTCGTCGACATACACCAGCAGCAAGAGCAGCTGCTCCCCCTCTCCTACCAGAAACAAGTTGTGATCCACTTGGGACATTTTGAAGCCTCCACCCAGCAGCACCTTTTGGGTGCAAATTCATATTGCACAACATCCTGCCGTCTGTTTGTACGAGTATGCATGTGTGAATGCATTTGGGTGTGAATGGAATGTTCGTGTGTTTGCTTGCTTTCGCAATTTTTGCTTGATGCATTTGCAGGTACTCGCGCATACAACATTGTACGCGCTATGAACAGTGCAAGCAAAAAGGACGAGCTCGCAAAGGAACCCAAGATGGAAGCTTTGCGGTTCGGTTAAATTGATTGCGCAGATTCAGTTTTATCCAACTCGAAATTGTACTGTTTTGCTTGGTTGACTATAGTGTAGCAGGGCAGGCACTATAGGGGTACAATTTAGGTGAAGGTTGGATGTTGTTTGTCTGTATCTGCATGCTACAGGGCCAGGAGAAACCAGCGGAACCAGCATTTGGCTGGTTGGGCAAAGACAAAACAGGTTCTGTTTTTAGAATCTGAACCTGGTTGTTTTCCCAGGTTGGAAAAACAGAACCAGAGGTTGTTTGCCAACCTACCACCTGCTATTTTGTCCAGCCAAGTTGGTTCTGTTGCTTGGAATCATTTGGGATCATCTCTGGTTGTTCCCAGGTTGATTCCCAAGGTCCTTGCTAGCTAGAACTATTTATTCCTTCTCTGTTTGTACCTGAATATAGTCAATTGATTCAAGCGAATTCCTTCCTCACTTAAAATTTGTTTCTGCAGAATTTGACGGCGGAATGCTTCCCGAGTCAACGCTAGAATGGTAGCACTTCAACGCTAGGCAAATGCTGTCCGAGCCATAACTTCGTAATGGCAGAACTTTTCGCAAAATAGGGAACTTGGCTCATTTAAAGCTCTTGGAGCAAGCTTTGATATAGCGAATTCTCAGCTTAATCCGATCGACGGTCTGCACGGCACGCTGCACGACGTTCAAGGTACTCTCGTTATTTTGGCTAAGTCATTCTTGACTCTTCTCTCTACAAACTCGGACCCGAGGATAGGGGCTGGTCTTGTACCAGGCACCCAAGGACCCTTGGAGGTGACCCCAAGGAGAGGTTTTAAGTTTGATTAAGTCTTAATAACTTGGGTTTGTTAGGCCCCTACACCAACAGCACCTCCTCCAGCTTCTCGTACCAGCACCTGGGCGCTTGCTTAAGGCCATAGATAGCCTTCTTGAGCTTGCACACCCGGCTGGTCACATCTTCATATCCGTCGTGCTGCGCCATGTAGATATCCTTCTGCATAATTCCATTGGGAAACACTGTGGTGATCTCCATCTGCTTCACGTGCCATCCTTTCACAACTGCGCCAACAAGCAAGGTTCTCAATGTTACTGGCTTAGCAACGGGAGCGAAGGTGTCCTTGAAGTCAACCTTCTCTTTCTGTTGAAACCCCTTAGCGACCAAGCGGCTCTTGAACCGCTCCAACACATCATCAGCTCCACTATTCACCTTGAAGACCCATTTGCTGCTTATTGGCCGTCGCCCCTCGGGTAACTCAACAAGCTCCCAAGTGTTGGGTGCAAATTCATATTGCACGACATCCTGCCGTCTGTTTGTACGAGTATGCGTATGCGAATGCATTTGGGTGTGAATGGAATGTTCGTGTATTTGTTTGCTTTCGCAATTTTCGCTTGATGCATTTGCAGGCATTCGCGCAATGTGCGCTTCGGCACAACATTGTACGCGCTATGAACAGTGCAAGCAGAAAGGACGAGCTCGCAAAGGAACCCAAGATGGAAGCTTTGCGGTTCGGTTGAATTGATTGCGCAGATCCAGTTCTATCCAACTCGAAATTGTACTGTTTTGTTCGGTTGACTATAGTGTAGCAGGGCAAGCACTATAGGGGTACAATTTAGGTGAAGGTTGGATGTTGTTTGTCTGTATCTGCATGCTACAGGGCCAGGGGAAACCAGCGGAACCAGCATTTGGCTGGTTGGGCAAAGACAAAACAGGTTCTGTTTTTAGAACCTGAACCTGGTTGTTGCTTTCCCAGGTTGGAAAAACAGAACCAGAGATTGTTTACCAACCTACCACCTGCTATTTTGTCCAGCCAGGTTGGTTCTGTTGCTTGGAATTATTTGGGATCATCCCTGATTGTTCCCAGGTTGATTCCCAAGGTCCTTGCTAGCTATAACTATTTATTCCTTGGTTGTTTGTACCTGAATATAGTCAATTGATTCAAGCGAATTCCTTCCTTGCTGGAGTTTCGTTTCTGCGCTATTCGACGGCGGAATGCTACCCAAGTCAACGCTAGTATGCTAGCACTTCAACGCTAGGCAAACGCTGTCCGAGCTATAACTTCGTAATGGCAGAACTTTTCCCGGGCAGCTTGGCTTATTTTAAAGCTCTTGGAGCGAGCTTCGTTATAGCGAATTCTCAGCTTAATCCGATCGACAACCTGCACAACACGCTGCGCTACGTTCAAGGTACTCTTATTAATTCAGCTAAGTTATTCTTGGTTCTCTCTCTACAATCTCGGACCCGAGGATGGGGGCTGGTCTTGTACCAGGCACCCAGGGACCCTTGGAGGTGACCCTGAGGAGAGGTTTTAAGTTTGATTAAGTCTTAATAGCTTGAGTTTATTAGGCCCTTACACCAACAAGCTGGTATCAGAGCTGCGTTATAGTGATCCTCGTTATAGGTAGCTATGGCGGGCAACACCTCGGCGGAAGCTGGTGAATCTTCAGCCCAAGATCGTAGTGGCAGCCAAGATTCTGGTGTTTCGGCGCCAAGGGGAGCGCGAACCAACCAGAGCTCGCTGATCAAGGAGATGCTTAAGAAGTTCAATGGTGAGGGCTATGATGATTCGGCCTGGAAAATGCAGCTTTACTTCCGTCAGATTGGATTGCTGAAACTAATGACCGAGTGACCCCGCGCTGCAGGAAGATTGGGACGAGCGCGCCTCGGCTGGCTACTACTTGATGTCGCAGAGTTTGGAGCTGAACCAGCGTCACCACGTCATGCACCTGCTGCCGGAGGTTGATTGCGGTCCGAAGGCGTGGACCGTGCTGAAGGAGCTGCACGCTCCTACCTCCGTCGCCGCAACGCTCATGATGGAGAAAGAGCTGTCCGCGTTCCGATTGAGCGAGGGAGAGCCGGTGCAACCAGTCCTGGACAAAATGCGCGACCTCTACGCGAAGTTGGTGACCGCGATAATTACCTACCCGGAGCAGACCAAGTGCTTGAAGATGCTCTCACTGCTGCCGGAATCGTGGCTTCAATTCACGAGCGGATTGAGCCTGCCGCAGAACCAGAGCTCGTGGACGCTCGAGTGGGTGCGGACGAAGATTCTGGAGGAGGACTTCCGTCGCCGCCAACTGAGGGGTGGAGACGACAGCCAGCAGCGGGTACGGGATGCAAGGGAGCCGACGTGGCAGAGGACGCGGCTTCGGTGGTGCTGGGCGCGTGCAAAGAAAGTGTTGGGTGCAAATGCACATTGCACGACATCCTGCCGTCTGTTTGTACGAGTATGCGTGCGCGAATGCATTTGCGTGTGAATGGTGTGTTCGTGTGTTTGTTTGCTTTCGCAATTTTCGCTTGAAGCATTTGCAGGTATTCGCGCAATGTGCGCTTCGGCACAACATTGTACGCGCTATGAACAATGCAAGCAGAAAGGACGAGCTCGCAAAGGAACCCAAGATGGAAGCTTTGCAGTTCGGTTGAGTTGATTGCGCAGATTCAGTTCTATCCAACTCGAAATTGTACTGTTTTGTTTGGTTAACTATAGTGTAGCAGGGAAGGCACTATAGGGGTACAATTTAGGTAAAGGTTGGATGTTGTTTGTCTGTATCTGCATGCTACAAGGCCAGGGGAAACCAGCGGAACCAGCATTTGGCTGGTTGGGCAAAGACAAAACAGGTTCTGTTTTTAGAACCTGAACCTGGTTGTTGTTTTCCCAGGTTGGAAAAACAGAACCAGAGGTTGTTTACCAACCTACCACCTGCTATTTTGTCCAGCCAGGTTGGTTCTGTTGCTTGGAATTATTTGGGATCATCCCTGGTTGTTCCCAGGTTGATTCCCAAGGTCCTTGCTAGCTAGAACTATTTAATCATTCTCTGTTTGTACCTGAATATAATCAATTGATTCAAGCAAATTCCTTCCTCGCTGGAATTTCGTTTCTGCGCTATTCGACGGCGGAGTGCTACCCGAGTCAACGCTAGTATGCTAGCACTTCAACGCTAGGCAAACGCTCTCCGAGCCATAACTTAGTAATGGCAGAACTTTTCGCGAGGCAACTTGGCTCATTTTAAAGCTCTTGGAGCGAGCTTCGATATAGCGAATTCTCAGCTTAATCCGATCGACGGTCTGCACGGCACGCTGCGCGACGTTCAAGGTACTCTTGCTGTTTTGACTAAGTCCTCCTTGATCCCTCTCTCTACAAACTCGGACCCGAGGATAGGGGCTGGTCTTGTACCAGGCACCCAGGGACCCTTGGAGGTGACCCCGAGGAGAGGTTTTAAGTTTGATTAAGTCCTAATAGCTTGAGTTTATTAGGCCCTTACACCAACAGAAAGACGACGCCTCCAACGACCAACAAAGAGGTACCGGTTGGGGTCGCGGTGCAAAATCTGGACGTGGGGGCAAGTCGGGTGCTGGTGGCAAAATGAAAGGGAGTTGCTGGTATTGTGAGAAGGAAGGGCATCCCTGGTTTTTGTGCTATAAGAAACCCGATGGATGGACCCCCCAGAATTGTCACCAGGATGGCGCTGCAAGGAGGAACCAGAAAAACGGCGCGAGTATAGTCGCTGATTCGTCCGACAATAACCCGAAGAGCAACGGTGGTGCAGAGAAGAAGAAGGACCTGCTGGACGTCGTACGCGCTGCACCAATTAACGAGGTGTGCTCCGCCTCTGGACACGCGCTGAAGGTGGCTGGTGCAGGACGAGCTGCATTTGAGGGAGCGGATGGCAAGCCGGTGGTGCTGCACGACGTTCTTCTCGTCCCCGACCTCAAGGCCAACCTCATCTCCCTCCGTAAGCTTGCCAAGGCTGGGGTGAGCACTAGCACGGATGGGGCTCGCACGTACAAGGGGCAGCTGGGCAATCGGGTGCTTTGGGATCTGCACGAGAGCAAGGACGTGTACAGATCCATGTGGCAGCTGCCGGCGTTGGCGTGGCACGGTGGGGGGCAGGCTAGAGAGGGGTCTGCATCCCAAGGGGAGTGCAACGCCGTTGGAGGGGTTGGTGTGAAAGTGTTGGCCAGATCTGGGGAGACGGATTGGGCAACGGCACACCGACGCTTGGGGCATGTGGCAATGCCTTTGCTGAAGCAGCTGGAGAAGGATGGAGGTGTCAAGGGTTTGAAGCTGAACGGACAGCCACCCGATGACAACTGTGAAATCTGTTTGCTTTCAAAGTTCACCCGTTTCCCTTTCCATAGTGTGGCTGGCAGGAGTTGGTCCACATGGACTTGGTGGGGCCGCTGCCGGTGCAAGGGCACAAGGGGGAGCGGTATTTCCTTACAATTGTGGATGATTGGAGCAGACTGATGTGGGCGTATCCGCTGAAGCAGAAGGAGTGTGTAGTGAAGCGGATTAGGACAGACCGGGGTGGTGAGTTCCTTGGAGCTGAAATGACGGCCTGGCTCAAGAAGCAGGGCATCCAGAGGGAGCTGACCACGGCTTACACCCCACAGTCCAACGGTGTAGCAGAACGGGCGAACCGGACCATTCTGGAGACAGCTAGGACGCTGCTCATAGAATCTGGGCTGAGCAATTCTATGCTGTCCGGCACGCTACCGTCTCTAGGAACAGGGTGCTCACCAAGGTTGGGGATGACTCGTGGGTGCCTTTGGAGAGGTGGCTTGGGAGGAAGCCGCCGGTGGACATGCTGAGGGTGTTCGGTTGCATGGCAGTCGCCCACGTCCCCAAGACCTACCGCAGTAAGTTGGGGGCGAGTGCAATCTGGTGTGTGCATTTGGGGCTGGCTGCTGAGAGCAAGGGATGGCTGCTGTGGGAACCATCCAAGGGTGTGTTGTTTGACAGCAGGGATGTGAAATTCATTGAGGGCATAATGTATGGGAGCTGGGAGAAACAGCCGGAGGCAAGGGTGTCCCAGCAGATGGAGCAGATCACCATGCAGCTGGACCTGACTCCTAGTGTGCGGGAGGAGGGAGAGGAGGCAGCTGCGGGGAATGGTGATGGAGAGAAGGTACACGAGTCATCTAATGGTGGAAAAAATGGTGTGGAAACTGGCGGCAGCACTAGTGGAGCTGCTGGATCCGAGGGAGGAGAGCAGCAGCAGGGGAAAACTAAGAAGCCGAAGGGTGTCGTTATGAGGGGATGGGAGACACCCGTCTCCAGGCCAGGACGTACCCGTATGGCTACTAAGAAGCTGACTGCAGGATCAGGTGTAGCGGAGCAGCAGCTTGGGACCGAGGAGGCAATGCTGATTCTACCTCATGGCTATGACCCGGATGAGGAGGACGAGCCTGCGTACTGTTTTCTTGCCCCTGCACCAGAGGAACCAGCTAGCATGGAGGAGGAACTAGCTGGACCAGATAGGAACAAGTGGCTGGCTTCTAGGGATGCTGAGTACCAGAGCCTGCTAGAGAATGGGACATGGGATCTGGTGGTGCTGCCTGATGGGAAGAAAGCGATACAATGCAAGTGGGTGCTGAGGATCAAGACCGATGACAAGGGGCAGGTCACCATTTACAAGAGTAGGCTGGTGGCTAAGGGGTTTATGCAGAAGGAGAAGCAGGACTTCAACGAGATCTTTGCTCCCACTGCCAAACCCCCTACCCTCCGTGTCTTGTTGGCAGATGCAGTCGTTAGTTGAAAATTCATCATTCTGATGGATATATCAAACGGCATTCCTCAACGGGATTTTAGAGGAGGAGGTGTTCATGACGCAGCCGCCTGGGTATGAGGATGGTACGGGCAGGGTATGCAAGCTGAAAAGGTCATTCTACGGCTTGAAGCAGGCGCCACGCTGCTGGTACCAGAAGTTGGCTGCTGTTTTAGAGGAGATGGGATTCAGGACCAGCAGCTGTGATGAAAGCCTCTTTCTCAAGGGCGAGGGGGAGAAGCTGGTGCTGTTTCTGGTCTACATGGACGACATTCTTCTTTTCAGCAGCAGCATGAAGGAGATCCAGAAAGTGCAGCAGCAGCTGATGGAAAACTTCAAGTGCAAGAACCTTGGGGAGGTAAAGTACTACCTTGGGGTGCACGCGGAGAGGGATCCTGATCACTGGTGGTTGAAGCTGCACCAGGAGAAGTTCATCAAGGAGCTGGGGGAGAAGTATGGGATTGAGAATGAGCGCAAGGTTGCAACTCCCCTGCCAGCAGAATTCAAGCTTGTGAAGGCTGCAGAAGATGAAGGGGTTGAAGCCGAGGAGCAGCAGCAATTTCAGTCCTTGGTGGGCAGCCTCTTGTATGCAGCGGTTCACACGAGGCCCGACATCTCTTTCTCGGTTGGGCAGCTGGCTAGGGTGGTGCAGAATCCATCAGAGGAGCAGGTAGATGCAGCTGAGCGTGTGGTGAAGTACCTGAACTCTCACCCAACCATTGGAGTTCAATACTCCGCATCTGTACAGGTGAAGCAGAAAGGGGTGGAGGTGCTGAAAAAGAAGGGGGAGATACTTCGAGAAGGCAAGCTATTTCTCACTTGCTTTACCAATGCTACGTAGGCTTCTGAGAAGGAGGATTTCTCATCTGTGGGAGGATACATCTGCGTAGTTGGGGGAGGACCTGTTAGTTGGAGGTCCAAGAAGCAGACGGAGACGGCACTTTCTTCCGTAGAATCAGAGTACATGGCGATGTTCCATGGGGTGAAGGAGGTGATTTGGCTGAGGAGGCTGTTAGAGGAGATTGGCCAGGAGTAGAAGGTTGCTACGCCGCTGTTTTGTGATAGCAAGGGTGCTCTGGGGATGGCCAGGAACGCTGTGCTTCATGGGCTGAACAAGCATATGCGTATCAAGTGGCACTGGCTGCATAAGGAGGTGAAGAGGGGGACGGTGAATCCGATCTACATCAAGAATCACCAGCAGCCAGCAGACTTCCTCACCAAGAGGCTTGCGGATGAGCCTCATTGGCGTTGTGTGCGCATGAGTGGAATGAGCATGAACTAGCATGGAATGATAGGGATGCAGCCGGCAGGCTGAGGGGGAGTGTGTTGGGTGCAAATTCATATTGCACGACATCCTGCCGTCTGTTTGTACGAGTATGCGTGTGCGAATGCATTTGCGTGTGAATGGAATGTTCGTGTGTTTGTTTGCTTTCGCAATTTTCGCTTGATGCATTTGCAGGCATTCGCGCAATGTGCACTTCGGCACAACATTGTACGCGCTATGAACAGTGCAAGCAGAAAGGACGAGCTCGCAAAGGAACCCAAGATGGAAGCTTTGCGGTTCGGTTGAATTGATTGCGCAGATTCAGTTCTATCCAACTCGAAATTGTACTGTTTTGTTTGGTTGACTATAGTGTAGCAGGGCAGGCACTATAGGGGTACAATTTGGGTGAAGGTTGGATGTTGTTTGTCTGTATCTGCATGCTACATGGCCAGGGGAAACCAGCGGAACCAGCATTTGGCTGGTTGGACAAAGACAAAACAGGTTCTGTTTTTAGAACCTGAACCTGGTTGTTGTTTTCCCAGGTTGGAAAAACAGAACCAGAGGTTGTTTACCAACCTACCACCTGCTATTTTGTCCAGCCAGGTTGGTTCTGTTGCTTGAAATTATTTGGGATCATCCCTGGTTCTTCCCAGGTTGATTCCCAAGGTCCTTGCTAGCTAGAACTATTTATTCCTTCTCTGTTTGTACCTGAATATAGTCAATTGATTCAAGCGAATTCCTTCCTTGCTGGAGTTTCGTTTCTGCGCTATTTGACGGCGGAATGCTACCCGAGTTAACGCTAGTATGCTAGCACTCCAACGCTAGGCAAACGCTGTCCGAGCTATAACTTAGTAATGGCAGAACTTTTCATGGGGCAGCTTGGCTTATTTTAAAGCTCTTGGAGCGAGCTTCGTTTTAGTGAATTCTCAGCTTAATCCGATCGACGACCTGCACAATACGCTGCGCTACGTTCAAGGTACTCTTGCTGTTTTGGCTAAGTCATTCTTGACTCTCTCTCTACAAACTCGGACCCAAGGATAGGGGCTGGTCTTGTACCAGGCACCCAGGGACCCTTGGAGGTGACCCCGAGGAGAGTTTTAAGGTTGATTAAGTCTTAATAGCTTGAGTTTATTAGGCCCTTACACCAACACCAAGTCCCATTCTCAAGGAGACTGTTGAACTCCTTCTTCTGGTGTTCACTCAGTGCCTTCGCCATTGTGGCTGGTTCTCTAGGCAGAGGTGTGAAGAAACAGAACGCGATCTCCTCATCGTCTCCCTCATCCGCCTGAACCGCCATGGCACCTTGCTTGGGTCCTCCCAAACGGCTATACTTCATCCATGAAGGTGGTGCTGTCACTTTGTTCTTGCGAGTTGTAGTCTGCTGCCCATGTGGTGAAGCTCCTTTCTGCACACTCTTCTTGGACCTTGGCGGTTTCAGAAGGCTCGGGCTGAGATTGTGAGTCCACACGTGCCGACTCATCCTCCAACCCCTCCTCCGCAGCATGACCGACACTTGCTGCTCACCACTGCCACTGTGGTCACTGGTCAGCTCTGACCCAGGGAGATCCTCAAGGTGCAGCTGAACCTCCTCCACTGCAGACCGCTCAATCTCCTGCAGACGCAAGCCAATCTGCACCTGGAGGTGGTCGTGCACGAGGTGGTGCTGTACAAGGTTCAAGTGCACAAGGTGAAGGTGCACGTAGTAAAGCCGACCCTGGGATGTTCCTCATGGTTGAGGATGTGAAAGGGAGTGAGGGTGATGTGGGTTCGGTCGGGAAGGTTGTGATGCACCCCCTCACTCACTGGGTGATCGATTCAGGTTGCACAAGTCACATGACCCCACGGGCAGATTTGCTTGACGAGGTAAAGCCCCCTGGGAAGATCAAATTTGTGGCTGCCGCTTCAGGTGCTTTGCTCCCTGTGATTGGTGTTGGGAATGCTAAGGTGATGGGAGCCAATGGGGAGCTTGTGGGGCTTGGGAATGTGCTGTTGGTTGAAGGTTTGTCCGCTAACCTTCTTTCTGTGCGCCGGCTGCAGAAAAGCAGGGCCGAAGTCACGTTCGGCCCAACCAGCTGCCGTGCAAAGCTTGGGAAGTTGCTGCTGTGAGATTTGGAGGAGAAGAGCAGCTGCATCAAGGACTTATGGCAGCTGCCCATCATCCCTTGGAATGGGAAACTACCAACAACGGCAACGGCAGCGGCAGCGGCTAAAGCAACTGCAAGAAGAGAGGAGACTGCACCAACTGCTGGGGCGTTGGGTGCAGTCAAGAAGGTGCAGTAGCCACAGCAACCACATGGTGAGGTGCTTGCTGGTGTGGATGCAACAGCTGCATGGGCAAAGGCTTCATCCGGGAGTGGTGAGGCCGATTGGGAGACGTGGCATGAGAGGCTGTGCCGTGTGAACATTCCTATGCTGCAGAAGTTGGTGAAGGATGGGAGCTTGAAGGGGCTGGAGGTGAAAGGGGCAGCAAAGGATATTAGGAGCTTCCCAACATGTCTTGAGACCAAGTTCACCAAGTTTCCCTTCAGCAGCAGCACAGGACCAGCCAAGGCACCACTCGCGCTTGTCCACATAGATGTGGTGAGGCCTACGAGGGCCCTTTCTCTCTCGGGCAGCCGCTATTTCTTGACCATTGTGGACGACCACACGCGTGCGGTGTGGGTGTACCCTCTGAAGACTAAGGGGGAGGTGGCAGTGGTTGTTCTTAAGGAGTGGATGCCGAGAGCTCAAAGGGAGGGCGAACACAAGGTGAAGGTGATCCGCATCGACAACAGGGGAGAGTTCATTGGCGCTGACTTTGAGGCGGTGCTGAAGAAGAAGGGCATTCAGCATCAGCTCACTATGCCCTACAACCCTCAGCAGAACGGCGTGGCTGAGCGGTTCAACCGGACCCTGCAGGAAGGTGCTCGCACTCTCCTTGGGCGTGCAGGGCTGCCGGATCCGTTTTGGGTGACTGCACTGAGGCAGGTCGCTCTTGTGAAGAACAGGGTGCTGGCGACTGTGGGGGACAAGCAGTGGGTCCCCTACACCAAGTGGTATGGGAGTGCATCATTAGTCAACATGCTGAGAGCCTACGGCTGCATGGTGGTGTTTCATGTGCCGAAGGAGAAGAGGGGAAAGCTGGAAGCTTCTGGGAGATGGGGTGTGCACTTGGGGCTTGCTAAGGATCACAAGGGCTGGCTGATATGGGACTTGACCAGCCAGCAGCTGACTGTGTCGAGGGATGTGAAGTTCCTTGAGTCCCTGTACTACAAGGAGTGGAAGCAGCAGCAGCAGAAGCTTCCTACTACACCGCTGATCATTGAGGCCGATGAGGTGCAGCGGCCTTCGAGGCAAGTGGAGTTTTCTGTCTCCAAAGAGGAGATCTCTGGGGTGACTGAGGATGGGGGAGAACGTGAGGTCGAGGAGCAACAGCAACAACAGCAGCAGCTGCAAGATGCTGCACCAGGTGACGCACGTCCGGCTGACCGTCCTAGGAGGGATGTGCGCCCTCCTAACCGGCTGACCTATCCGAGTTTTGGTAAGCCAAAAGTGGTACCGGCTGGGAGTGTGGCTGAGCAGATGGATGGGGATGCGATAGCCTACTGCTACAAGGCTACATTAAGAAAATGTGGAGCTTAACGCTATGAGAGAGAGGCTGCAGAGAGGTGCTGCAGATTTGAGCCAATAAAAAAGGAGATGTTCGGGTGTGCATTGTGATGAGTGTTGGAGGAACTTTAGAAAGGAATGAAGCTTAATGTAATGAGTGTGCATTGAGTGTGCATGCTTGAGCAATGGCATGTGGGATGATGGTTGGCAGCCAAAGGGGGAGTTTGTTGTGTGATGCAACCATATGCATTCACGTCTGTCTGCCTCCCATCATATGTTCGTGGGATGCATGCGTGGTTTGAGTGTGTGCAAGAATTTGTGTTTCGTGTGGTTTGGATTCCCTGAGTATGTGTGAATGATATTTTGCTTGAGCAGATATCTGAAATGACTGCTCGGCTCAAGAGCTTTCCGAAGAACCAAGAATCGCCGCGATCGGAGCAAGAACGAGAAAGTTATTATCGTTCGAAGTTTTGATTGTGATGCGGCGACAATGTGAATTTGTGGAGTGAATCTATATGGGGTATAGACTTTTGGGGGTTTAGAAATTCGTCACTCTACTGTAGATTGATGCCAAGTGTTTGGGAGAAGCCACCAGGTTGGCAAGTGTGGCCAAGTTGGGGTGAGGTGGATTGTGGAGGTTGGGAAAGTGAGGGGTGCCTATAGAGAGAGGAATTGTGTGGTATGGGGTTTCCTTGGTTGGGGACTCCTTGGGGACCTTCCCTCTCGTCCTCCTCTTCCCTCCTACCTGGTTTATTGCTACTCTTACTTCCTTTGTGGTAACTTGTAAGAACTATTGTGATTAAGTTTTCTAAGGCAGCATACCCCCTAGTGGGCCGAAATTCACAACTCGAGTTTTACTCTATCTTTTGATATGGTTTAAATTGGGAAAGATAGCCACGGTCAAGGGCTACAACATACTCGAGTTTGAGAGCATTCTAACAGTTTTTTTTGCGTCGAACAAGTTTCTTGTAAAGTCGACGTTTCTGTCCAGAAATTATGTCCAACGATTTTGAGACATTTCGGCCCCCAATCTTCATAGACTCCGTCCTTAGTCTCCAACAGGGAAGACCACGACTCCGGCAGTCGTATCATGATCTCCATGCATTGCACGAGCTCCGGGTAGACCACACCGCCGCCTTGGAGCTTCGTGAAGATGTCGCGCATCTCGTCCAACACGGTCTGCATCGGCTCTCCATCAACGAACGTGATATCGCGCAGCCGCCGCGCAAGTAGCACGATGCCAGTAGCATGTGTCGGTGAGTGTACATTCTGAATCACCCAAGAGGTCCTTGATTCTGTCAAGTTGGCGTCCTCCAAGCGCTTGCACCATGAGCATATATGCGTCGAACGATCGCTTAATCCACGCTCCTTTCAGCTCTGCGGCCTCCGGCATCTTCTCCTTCCCCTCCACCAATTCCAATAGCTTATATTGAGTGTACTTCGGCCTCATGCGAAAGCTCCAGTGCTCGTAGTCCTCCCCCATAACTTCACGGGATCCACGGTTGTTGGAGATGTTGTAGACGTATGTAGCGTAGGGTTGGCTGGTTGGTGAGTCCCCACTCCACCACCAGCAACTCCCCCCTGCTCTCCAGCCTCTCTACCTCTAGCCATCTCGCCATTAGCACCTCTGGAGTCCGTTCCAGTCATATTGAGGCCTTATGAACGGTGGAAACTTGAGAAATTGTTTGGAGAGAATTCTGCTAGAAATTTCTATTCTACGAATAACGTCGTTGCGGACTGGAAACTTTGAATTAGAGACCGGTTCGACCACCAATCAAAAGGTCGCGAAGAGATCTACTAGAAAAGGGTCCTTCTCGTCAACATTGGTTGAGAATTGATGACGATTTATCGTCTCAAAGTCGACTACCCGCTCTGATACCACTTGTTGTTCAGGATCCGTCACTTTGAGAGCTTACGATGAATTCATTTCTCAACTAAACGCAAATCCGCTCAGTAGGATTGCGCGCCTTAGGAGTAGCTACCATCTGCAATTTGAATCACTTAAAAAGATGGTCTATAGAGTGAGAACGATGTAAAAACGTCCAACAGCCGCACGAATAGAATAGTGGAGGCAATACAAAACATTAACGCGTAAAATGTTTGAGTTGGGGACTCCAAGAGAACCATGAAACGGAACGGGTTCTCCAAGAGCTAGGAAAGGATGGTATGAACCTTCCTAGCAGAAAGGATGCAACCCTCATCAAGAGGTTCTTGAGGTGTCACCTGCAAAATCCAATCTAGTTGGATTTTGCCTAGGTGTTGCAACATTTGCAACCCATGCTAGAAACTTCTAGCCACCCCAATCGGAAAGTCAATGTCGCCTTCCTAACCACCCAACCAAAGATCCATTTATAGTTATGTCCCAATAATCACCCAATGTAGATAATATCTCAAATTGAGATAGAAATCACAAAACTTGGAAATCTTATAACTTGGGCGAACTTGGTCGGAATAATATTTTGGTATCGTTGGAAAGCTCTGGATTTCTCTTGCATTATCAAGCATATAGACTTGGAGAAAAACACAGAGATGATAAAATATAACAGCCATGCGTAATGACATATGCTCATGCAAATAATGCAAGCACAAACAGCATGAGCACTCAGCAAGACGTTAGGATGACATGCACTCAGAATGACGTGAATTCAACAAACTCCCTCTCAGACCAGCGGACTGCATGCACTGTTGGGTGCAAATTCATGTTGCATGACATCCTGCCATCTGTTTGTACGAGTATGTGTGTGCGAATGCATTTGGGTGTGAATGGAATGTTCGTGTGTTTGTTTGCTTTCGCAATTTTCGCTTGATGCATTTGCAGGTACTCGCGCAATGTGCGCTTCGGCATAACATTGTACGCGCTATGAACAGTATTGCAAGCAAAAAGGACGAGCTCGCAAAGGAACCCAAGATGGAAGCTTTGTGGTTCGGTTGAATTGATTGCGCAGATTCAGTTCTATCCAACTCAAAATTGTACTGTTTTGTTTGGTTAACTATAGTGTAGCAGGGCAGGCACTATAGGGGTACAATTTAGGTGAAGGTTGGATGTTGTTTGTCTGTATCTACATGCTACAGGGCCAGGGGAAACCAGCGGAACCAGCATTTGGCTGGTTGGGCAAAGACAAAACAGGTTCTGTTTTTAGAACCTGAACCTGGTTGTTGTTTTTCCAGGTTGGAAAAACAGAACCAACCAGAGCTTGTTTACCAACCTACCACTTGTTAGTTTGTCCAGCCAGGCTGGTTTTGTTGCTTGGAATTATTCAGGATCATCCCTAGTTGTTCCCAGGTTGATTCCCAAGGTCCTTGCTAGCTAGAGCTATTTATTCCTTCTCTGTTTGTACCTCAATATAGTCCCTCGCACCCACCTCTCTGCTAGATTCCCTGATTCTGCTATCCCTCTGGTGATGCTCACCTGCCTGACTTTCCGGCAGCTCTGCGCAAAACATTTGGTGGAAAGGGGAAGCTGCGCCGCTGATGTCCCGCATGAAACACAGGAGACATATCAACAGCGGAAAGGCCAAGCGGGAGAAATGGGCGAGCAGATGGAGTGGTAACATCGACTAGAAGCGGGCAGTGCAAATCCGAGAATCAGTAGTTACCCTAAGCCGGCCGAGAGATATGTTGCTACGAATCCACTGCCTCAACCTGCAAGTCGGGGAGAAGCTCGAATTTCTCAACAGCAAACCAGTCTACCCCCACTGTAGGGGCTTTGAGACGTTGGAACACTGCCTTTTTGAGTGCCTGAAAACCTAGGTGATGGTTTCGGTTGTAAAAATGGCCCTACGCATGATCAATCCAGCCAGGCACAATGAGTCGCTCGGTGACTGGTGTTCGGGAAAGCGGAATCCTTGTCAGCATTCCCAGAGGCGTCGCTGATAGCTATTGCCCTTCATCAGCTATGGGCGGAATTTAGGGGCTGTAAATTCCGTACAAGGAGATTTCTGCGGATGATTGAGTAAGCCCTACGCATGCATGTGAATATTTACGTGCGTGCCTCGACGGTGAGAATGCAGCAGCGAGGGAAGCATCAACAGGCCAGGTGGCACAAAATGACAGAACAAGAGCAGCGTCTTCTGAACCGCATCAGGGTGGTGGAAGGCAAAAGCTGGAGGTGGTCGAACATTTTCGCAGCCATTTGGGGCAAGCCACGCAGACCCCCGATCCACGTCTGAGGATCGAATATTATGAGGCAGGTCTTCCTGTCTCTTTCGCACATGTACGACTGTTAATGCGTTGTAAACTTATCTTAGTGTATAGCTAATATAAGGAAAAAACAAAGTGCTTGTAGGCTGTAGTGGGGCACTCTCCAATGGGTATGACACTTTTAGGGTTTGTAGTTGTACCCCATCCTTGCTAGAAAACTTCGTTCCGCTTGATTCCAACAGATACCATGTCAAGAACTTGAGGACAACTGAATGAAGTCCACTAGCAAGGAGGGGGTACTAGTACAAACCTTAAAAGAGTCATACCCCTTAGAGAGTGTTCCATTACAAACTACAAGCATATAATTAGATTGCCACCGCTCGTACGAAATTTGCGCACGAAAGGTGTTTTTTGTTATGCCATATTTAGTCGTCCACCCAAAATAACAGATTGATAGTTGTTAAATAAGTGTACCCAGGACTTAAAAATCCATGCCAATAGTTTGTTTACCGTAGCAATTTCGGCTATAATTTGATATGTTGTACGTAAATAAGAGTTACATTTCAAGAACGTACTAAGTTGTTCAGTTACAATAGCAAGTGACGCTTTAGTGAGTTACGCTTCACTAAAAATGATGACGTCAGAGACCAGAGCTTACTACAGCGAAAGGGTACAGTCCGTTTACATCATTGAACATGTACATTAGAGAATAGGTATATTTGCCTAGCTATAGAACCATTGTAATGCTTACTTTAATTCAATGTATTATTCAATATTTCTACACATATAAGTCTACACAATCCAAGAGTGTTACGATCCTTGAACTGATATTAGAGGATTAATTCTATCATGGTATGAGAGCTACTTGGATTTATTTGACCTCTGCACTACATCTACAACTATGACTCCGCCACCCACTACAGCAGCAACAAGTTCTTAATCGCCTCACTCACCTGCACAAGTGCACCGAGGAGTGCAGCAGCAGGACCAAGGTTTAATAATAAGAAATATGATTAGCATCAGCAAAAATCAAGACTACAACACCATTCGACAGAAAAGACTTCTATACCTGGAGTTTTAAGTTCGAGCTCCTCATCCACTCAGCCAGCATATGGCACCTTTTCAATGGCTCAACGCCAGATCCTGCCATTGGTACACCGGCTCAGCAGCAGAAACACAAAAGTGAGTCACTGACTGCTTACACAGTATTAATACGTAGAATTACTCAAGCGGAGCAGCTTGGAATCCGTTCATTTGCTACCGTCAACGCATAAGCAGAAGCCGCTTTGACCTACCTGCAGAGCCTCAATATGGGGAAAGATGCAGTCACACAGAGCAGGATTTTACAACAACTCATGACATTACAGATGCATCCAGGAAAAAAGGCATCGAGCTACATCAACAGAAGTAGGGATCTACGGGATCAACTACTAAAGTGTGGAGAGGATTTACCTCGGGGCATGCTCGTTACAATCCTACTCGCTGGACTCGAACTAGATTGGAGACAGTGCACAACAGCTTATTTGAAGGAAATCTTTGTGCTGCACTTCCGGCGGAGCAACAAGATATGGACCTGCATGAAGAACGAGTCAAGCAAATTGGAATAACTTCGCATGATAAAGAACAGCAGCAACACGTTCTCACCTTCTACACAAAGTCCAAGAACTTCCGCAAACACTGCAACAAATATGGACATACTACAGGGAAGTGTTACAAGCAGCAGTCTCATCAACAGCAAGTTCAACACGAGCAGCAGACTTATCAGCAGGAACAACAGCTGCAGCAGCTTCAACAACAGCAGCAACCAGATCTTCAACAGCAGCTGCTACAGGTTTAACTACAACTTCAACAACTTCAAGAAATGAATCAGCAACAGCAGCAGCCCTGAACTTCAACAGATCCTGCAAAGGCAACAACACACAGAAACGTGCTTAACTGCTTGACAACAGTGAACCACACAGTTTCACAGACTTATACAGCAAAAGAAGACTCACCTTCTTCTACGTGGTTTCTTGACACGCGCTGTGGACAGCACACTTCTTTGGTTGATAATTCACTGGTCTTCAACAAGAGAGTTCTGTAGGAGCCCTATCTCATCACCCATGGACAGCCATGGACGCAGAGATGGCATCCTGGAAGTCCACAGGCACTTACGTCAATGCAGTTCCCCCTCCTGGGGCGAACATAGTCGATGGCATGTGGATCTTCAGGGTGAAGCGGCCGCCAGGTTCTCCGCCTGTCTTCAAGGCTCGTTACGTTGCTCGAGGCTTCAGTCAGCGACAGGGAGTTGACTTCTTCCATACCTTCTCCCCTACCCCGAAGATGACCACTCTTCGAGTGCTGCTGCACGTTGCCGTTCAGGATGACTACGAGCTTCACTCTCTTGACTTCAGCACAGCCTTCTTACAGGGCAGCCTGCACGACGAGATCTGGCTGCGCCGCCCACCTGGCTTCACTGGGTCATTTCCTGCTGGTACCCAGTAGAGCCTCCGGCGGCCGGTGGCCTCGTGAGTGGCACGACACACTAAGGACGACACTTGCGGCTCTTGGGTTTGCTCCTTCGACTGCTGACCCGTCGCTGTTTCTGCGCACCGACACTTCACTGCCGCCGTTCTACATCCTCGTGTACATCGACGACTTGGTTTTTGCCACTGCTGACACTGGCCCTTGTGAAGTCGGCGCTGCAGAAGAGACAGACGTGCACAGACCTGGGTGAGCTGCGCAGCTATCTTGGCTTGCAGATCACCCGGGACAGAGCACGGCGCACCATCACCCTGACTCAGTCACACATGGTGCAGCATGTCCTTCAGCGCTTCGGCTTCCAGTTCTCCTCACCACAGTCCACTCCTCTGCCTACCGGTCACTCGCTCCCAGCTCCACCTTCGGACGAGTCCGTAAAGCTGAGTGGCCCGTATCCAGACCTTGTGGGCCGCCTCAAGTACCTGATGACTTGCACTCGTCCTGACCTTGCGTACCCTCTTAGCATCCTGGCTCGCTACGTTGCGCCCGGGAGACACCGGCGAGAGCACTGGGAGGCTGCTAAGAGGGTACTGCGCTACTTGTGCAGTACATCGGGCATGGGGCTGGTGCTTGGAGGACGGGGTGACGTTGTCCTCACTGGACACTCAGACGCCTCTTGGGTTGACGACCTGGCTACGCAACGGTCGTCACAGGGTTACACCTTCAGCCTTGGTTCCGGCTCTGTCTCTTGGCGGTCTACTCGCTCGTCTTCTGTTCTCAGCTCCAGTTGTGAGGTTGAGATCTACGCAGGAGCCATGGCTGCACAGGAGTTACGCTGGCTCACCTACCTGCTGACTGACTTGGGAGAGCGGCCTAGTTCTCCTCCAGTTTTGTACGTAGACAACAAGGCCGCCATCGCCTTGTGTCAGGAGCACAGACTGGAGCACAGAACGAAGCACATCGCTCTGCGTTACTTCCTTGCTCGAGAGTTGCAGCAGCGTGGCCAGCTTCGTCTTGCTTACGTGGCCATTCGGGCCAACACTGCTGATATATTGACCAAGGCACTTCCGTCTGGTGATCATCAGCGTCTCTACCTGCTTTAGGCCTCGTGCCTACGTTTTCTCACTTGCTCACTGCATGACTTCGTTTGTATTGGGATCTACATATATACCTGCATGCTTACACTTGCTAGGTGGTGATCACTGTACTGTTTGCTTTGTTTTATATAACTCTGCATGTGAACTGGCCTTGTGGCCATTTGCTTGTGCTCGGAATGTGTGGTGACTTCGTGATCCACCCTGAGCTTGTTTTGCTTTTCTTGACTGGTCTTGTGACCACTTGTTCTCCCCCACTTTGCCTATGAGGGTGTGTCAAAACATGTTAATGTTTATATTGGTTAGACTGTAGTGGGGTAGCCTATAAGGGGTACAACCCATTTAGTGTTAGTACTTGTACTCTGTTTCTGTACAATGCATTCATTCCTGCTTACAAACACATGAGTAAGAGGGGGAGTTGGGGTGTGTGTCGGGAATGAAAGTGTTGTATTGACAAAGACAAAATTTGTTGGGGTACATTAACCTAACCCTAAGAGTTGTACCCCTTCTGACACACGTCACTAAGACTACAACATTTAACACACCCCCATAGTCTAAGTGAGGGGTGTCAAGCAAAACCAAAAGTGTACGGTCACAAGACCAGTTACAAAAAAACAAAGCTTAGGGTGGATCACAATGTCACCACACACTCTGAGCACAAGCAAAAGAGCCACAAGGCCAGTCCAAGAGTTCACAAAGATATTAGTAAAGGTGTACAAGAAAAGCAAGCAGAGAACTCAAGTCTACACACGACGAGAACCTGTGTCAACAAGGCCTAACTGCACACAACACCTCTGGTGGTCACAAGGCGGAAGCGCCTTGGTGAAGATGTCTGCAATGTTGGCCTCGGACTCCACAAACTCGAAGCGAGCCTGTCCACGTCTCTGCAACTCTCGCAGAAGAAAGTACCTGACGTTAATGTGCTTCACTCTGCTCTCCAGTCGCGGCTCTCCGCAGAGGAGAATCGACGCCTTGTTGTCAGTCAAAAAGTTCGGTGCAGAGCTCGGCCGCTCACCAAGGTCAGCGAGCAAGAAGGTCAACCAGCGCAGCTCCTGTGCCGCCATGGCACCAGCGTAGATCTCAGCCTCAGTTGTAGAGGTCGAGACCGAGGAGGAATGCGTAGACCTCCACAAAACAGCTCCAGAACCTAGACTGAAGCAGTACCCCTGAGTAGACCTGTGAGTCTCAGCGTCGTCAGCGTAAGAAGAGTCACAGTGACCAGTAAGTACGACAGACTGCTGCCCTCCAAGAACCAGCCCCACGCCTGATGTCGTCGCTAGGTACTTCGCCACCCTCACAGCTGCTGTCCAGTGAACAGGACGGTGTCTCCCTGGCGCAACAAAGCGAGCAAGGATGCTGAGAGGGAAGGCGAGGTCCGGGCGAGTACAAGTCATCAGGTACATGAGGCAGCCCACCAGCTCTGCGTAGGGAAAAGGGTCAGAAAAGGGTCCAGTGAGTCTGTGGTCAACAGCAAGAGGTGTGCGCTGTACTGTGGAGTGCTGAAGCTCGAACCGCTGAAGGACCTGCTGCACCATGTGTGACTGTGAGAGTGTAATGGTGCGAGCGGCTCTGTCCCTGGTGATCTGCAGGCCAAGGTAGTGGCGCAGCTCACCTAGGTCAGTGCACGTGTGTCTCTTCTGCAGTTCGGACTTCACGTCTACTAAGGCAACCCTGTCAGCAGTGGCGAAAGCAAGGTCCTCGACGTAGACCAGAACAAAGAACGGTGTGGAGCCACGACGAACGAACAGCGACGAGTCGGTAGAAGACGGCTGGAAACCAAGGTCAGACAGGGTAGAACGAAGGGTGTCGTGCCACTCACGAGGAGCCTGACGGAGACCGTAGACTGGTCGCCTCAGCCTCCACTGGGTCCCAAGAGGGAAAGTGCCAGTGAAGGCAGAGGGACGACGCAGCCAGACCTCCTCGTGTAGGCTACCCTGAAGGAAAGCAATGGAAAGGTCGAGAGAGTGGAACTACGTGCTGCTACGTGTAGTAACACCCGAAGAGTGGTCATCTTTGGGGTAGGCGCGAAGGTCTGAAAGAAGTCAACTTCCTCGCCGTGACTGAAACCTCTAGCCACGTAACGCGCCTTGAAGACCGGAGGAGATCCCGGTGGCCGCTACATCCTGTAGATCCACATGCCATCGACTACGTTCGCCCCCAGGGGGGGGAACCTCGTCGACGTAGGTGCCTGTGGATCTGTAGGAGGCCATCTCTGCGTCCATGGCAGCTCTCCACTGAGAGGCCCAAGGCCCTGACACTGCCTCAGCGTAAGTGCGAGGAGTCGGTATGTCAAGGGCGTCGGGGTCTCCCTCAGGGGCGAGCAGCATGGCACAGAGATGAGGGGAAGCGGCTGCCAGGAACTCTAGCTCAAACTGCCTGTCCTCTAGGGCGTCACAGCCAAGGGCAAACTCACCCCCGACCGCCAGAGGACTGGTAGGAGGAGCAGTCACAAAACTGGTGGCGTAGTCAAGGCGGCAAGTAGAGACAAACTCAGTGACTGCTGCAGTAAGAGCGGAGACAGAGGACAGAGAGGCACGAGGGTCGGTAACAAGAGAGGCGAGAACAGGACGGTACGTGCGGTAGTAGTCTGTGACAGGAGTAGAGAGGGAAGCAGTGAGGGCTGACTCAGGAGGAGAAGGAAGCACAGACGGAGACGAACGAGGCGGACTAGGACGGAACAGGACAGTACGAAGGTCAGTGAGAGGGACAGGGGACGAGGGACGAGCGTGAGGAGAGCGACGAGAGGGCGAAGCGTGCGAAGGAGGAGACGACGGAGGGAACGAGTGAGAACAGCTGGGGAGGAGTCAGGAGGAGGAAAAGTGGGACCGTAGATAGGAGGAGAGGGGTTGGAGGAAGGAGAGCGAGAGGGGAGACCGAGGGTCCGAAGACCAGAGACAGGAGGAGGAGGTGGCGGCTGCTGCTGCTCCTGCGGGTGTTGCTGCTACTGCTGCTGCTGCTGCTGCTGCTGCCGCTGCCCACCGGGGCCAGTGTGAATTGTGTAGAGACAGGAGCCCGGCAGCAGTAAAGGTGGCAAGAGGCGCGTAAGAGTCCTTGTCAACACAAACCGCGGTCTCGCCAGAGGGCTCAATCCACACACCCACGTGCTGACTCACGAGAGGCCTCACGCCCACCAAGTTCCTCGAGAACGAGGGGACGTGGAAGCCGGTCAGAGACCCGAAGAAAACAGCTGGGCATAAAAGAGTAGTAGTGTAGCGAGCAGTGACTATTCCCGAAGTGGGATCAGCCAGTGCTACAGAGACCGGTGCAGGAAGCGGTGTGAGCGTCGTATGGTCGCGGAAGAAACAGTGCGAGGCTCCAGAGTCCAGAGTGACAGCGAAGCATCCTCCGAAGCAGCTCCTGGACTAGTGTCTACACAAGTACCTACACTAGCAACAGGCACCTCAGCAAGACTAGCACCTAAGCTAACAACACTCGAGTAAACAGAGTCAGAAGCACTAGAGTCAACAACAGCATACAAAGCATGAGGAGTCCCTAAGAGATCAACCAACTGAAAAGCCGACATGCCCTACAGAGCGGGGCCGTACGTCTGAACAAGAGGAAGCCAGTCAGGGGCAGGGCCGTCAACGCCGTAGGCCAAACGAACCGTGTGAGTAAGCTGGGCAAAGCACTGACCTGGAGGGTGGGTGCGGCCACAAGGCTGGCCTCGGCGAGCAAGCATTTGTCAAAACGTGATAGGTGCACGGAGGGTGAAGAACATCTCGCTGGAGGTGACGCTGTCCAAACCCCGAAACTGGCTGCTGCCGCTGCTGCTTCGGGGGTTGCTGCGAGGGGAGGGGCTGCTGCTGCTGCAGCTGCTGCTGCCGCTAAGTCAGGTACCACGCCGATGCTCCACCCACTGCGGCCGGCAGACCATGTTGGTGTAAGGGCCTAATAAACTCAAGCTATTAGGACTTAATCAAACTTAAAACCTCTCCTCGGGGTCACCTCCAAGGGTCCCTGGGTGCCTGGTACAAGACCAGCCCCTATCCTCGGGTCCGAGTTTGTAGAGAGAGGGATCAAGAAGGACTTAGTCAAAACAGCAAGAGTACCTTGAACGTCGCGCAGCGTGCCGTGCAGACCGTCGGTCGGATTAAGCTGAGAATTCGCTATATCGAAGCTCGCTCCAAGAGCTTTAAAATGAGCCAAGTTGCCTCGCGAAAAGTTCTGCCATTGCGAAGTTATGGCTCGGACAGCGTTTGCCTAGCGTTGGAGTGCTAGCATACTAGCGTTGACTCGGGTAGCATTCCGCCGTCGAATAGCGCAGAAACGAAATTCCAGCGAGGAAGGAATTCGCTTGAATCAATTTGACTATATTCAGGTACAAACAGAGAAGGATTAAATAGTTCTAGCTAGCAAGGACCTTGGGAATCAACCTGGGAACAACCAGGGATGATCCCAAATAATTCCAAGCAACAGAACCAACCTGGCTGGACAAAATAGCAGGTGGTAGGTTGGTAAACAACCTCTGGTTCTGTTTTTCCAACCTGGGAAAACAACAACTAGGTTCAGGTTCTAAAAACAGAACCTGTTTTGTCTTTGCCCAACCAGCCAAATGCTGGTTCCGCTGGTTTCCCCTGGCCTTGTAGCATGCAGATACAGACAAACAACATCCAACCTTCACCTAAATTGTACCCCTATAGTGCCTTCCCTGCTACACTATAGTTAACCAAACAAAACAGTACAATTTCGAGTTGGATAGAACTGAATCTGCGCAATCAACTCAACCGAACTGCAAAGCTTCCATCTTGGGTTCCTTTGCGAGCTCGTCCTTCCTGCTTGCACTGTTCATAGCGCATACAATGTTGTGCCAAAGCGCACATTGCGCGAGTACCTGCAAATGCATCAAGCGAAAAATGCGAAAGCAAACAAACACACGAACACACCATTCACACGCAAATGCATTCGCACACGCATACTCGTACAAACAGACGGCAGGATGTCGTGCAATGTGCATTTGCACCCAACAGACCAGGAGGTGACTGACGAACCCGGGTGTCGCCTCCACCAGGTGGAGCAGAGGAGTCACTAGCCGCTGCACGAGACGCCTCTCCAGGCCCTGCATTCCCACTGGCACCGGTCACCACGCCACCCCCACCACCTCCGCCGCCACCGCCGCCTCCACCCACACCCTGACCGCCCCTCTTGCCACCCCGACCTCGAGACCGCAAAGAAGTCATAACAGCAGCTGCGGCCACGTCAGTAGCGGCAGTGTCGAGAGAGGCAGTAAAGGTGGGCAGCTGAGGGATTGTGCACCCATGGAACAGCACCAGAGGCGGAGGCTACGGAGCGGAGGTTGCTCTCGACGTCCTTGAGCGCAGACTCAAGGACCTCGATAGTGAGCTCACTAGGGTGCTTCAGAAGAAGCGCGTCACGAACCGAGGCATTGCGGTCAGGGAGGCTAGTGGCGATGAAATAAATAGTAATCGCCATGGGGGGAGGAAGCAGTGCAAGTTGTGTGTCAGTGCAAGCAGCGCGGTAGCTAGAATCGAGCGAGCGGAGGTGAGCAATCAAGTCAGCAGAGCGCTCAAACGAGGCGAGGTCAGGAAACAGGAACGGAAGGAACAGGCGACCAAGAGAGACAGTGGTGGGAGTGGAGTAGCGGGCCTTAATCGCAGTCAGGAACTCACTAGCAGTGCGAACCTGAGTGAAGTGGGCCTCCTCAGACTCAGGGAGGAGGCTGCTAAGAGCGATGCAGGCCGCAGCGTCACGCGACGACCACGCGGTCAAGTCAGCATGCTCGCGTGCATAACGTTCGCTGTCTGCAGAGAAGCAGTCAGCTGCTAAGGGTGCAGGGTCCGCTGGCCTATGAAGTTCGCCGGAAGCGTGCGCCCACAAAGTCTCGCCCGCCTAAACCTGACTCTCTAGGGGGCAGCGCGCACGCAGAAGCCAGACGGAAAGCTCAAGTGGCCTACCGTCTGTGTCAAAACGGAGGACCCTAGGGGTCGCCATAGTGAGAGCGAATAGGTGCTGAAACCTTGGTGGCGAAACCCTAAACGCCTAAAGGGCTTGCGTAGGGCGTGGCAGAGAGTGCGCCGCGACTGGCAGCGACACGACTGGCAGGGACGGGCGCGACAGGCGCTGACGGGCGTGCAAGGCGTACGGGGCGCGACGGACGGGCAGGGCAGATCGGGGGCGCGACGGACGAGAAACACGCTGACAGCAAGCACGCTGACGGGAACGCTACGGGACGGGCAGCGACGGGCGCGACGCGGCGGACAGGCACGACGTGATGGACGGGACAGACGGGACGGGCGTGACGCGGCACACTGGCGCGACGCGACGGATAGAACGGGGCAGGCGCAGCGGGCAGTAGGGTACGAGACGAGCGTGACTAACTGAAGAGTTCATGATAGGCTCGAGCACTACGGGCATGAACGAGAGGAACGGGATCCCACGGGATCCTAACCTAGGTGATACCATGTGAGGAATGAAGGTGTTGTATCGACAATGTTGGTTGGGGTACATAAACCTAACCCTAAGAGTTGTACCCCCTATGACACACATCACTAAGACTACAACATTTGACAGTGTGGAGCATCTCACACGTTGGAGTGGGAGGCATAAGTTCATTCTTCAGTTTTCATTATCATTTACACGACAGTCAGGTGCCAGGGGAAAGACCTACGGTTAACATTGGACAAGACAAGGAGTCACAGCTGCCGTCATGTGCCAGCAGCAGCTGCTGCAATCGGTCAGCACTTGTTGCAGTGCTCCAGCAGCTGCTGTCCGTGAGCATCTGTTGATACAAGTGGACCTGCTGGGTTCAGGGGGAGTGAAACACCACAGCATGGGTAAGGCGTTAATATCATACAGTGGTGCATGGAGGATTACAGAGTTATGAGCAATAGAGGTGTGAAGGGCAGAAGTGTACTAGGACGTGCAGGAGCTGCATGAGATGTTGCCCCCAGTCTGCCAGCTTAACATAGGGCGGCTGATGCTGGTTGTGCAGGTTGACAGCTGCTGTTGTTGCAGGCCGCCAGGTGCTGGTACATGGCAGCCGTCCGTCACTAGCTCGTGGGGAGCCTAGCTACTGGTGCTGCAGGGCGTCAGGGGGAGCTGCAAACAGCCAGGTGGTGCTGCTGCCGCCGTGTGATGCTACAGGACGTCAGAGGGAACTGACGACAGCCAGGTACTGCTGCTGCCGCCAATTACTCCTGTAGACCGCCAGCAACCAAGCATCGCTGGCCGCTGCAGCAGTCCGCCATCTGCAAGTGGTGACAAAACACACATGGGAGAGGAACGGTACAATACGGGGAAGTTGTTCACGCACTGCAAGTTTGTCATCAGGAGCTACAGTCGTGCGTCACCGGCTGCCATAGGCGCCGCTCATCATGGTGGGGTGAGCGTGCCAGGAGAAGCAGGGGAGCGTCAGGTGAAGCAGACGCGTCAGGTGCTGCAATCACGCATCACCGTTTGCTGAAGACACGTACGTTGCTGAAACTTGGTCGAATGGTGCTGCCGTGCGCCACAGGTGTTGTCGTGCGCCACAGGTGCTGCCGTGCTCTACAAAATACAAGAAGGAAAAAGAATGCAAAAAATTTTCACGGGGACTGCTTGATGTTTTCCCTTGCCATCAATGCTCGTGGTTTATCATGTGGAATGCTCAACAGTACAGGTTTGCTCGAGGAATCATTGCAATGTTTGTTCGAGCAATCTTGAGTAGGCTCGGCAAGGAGTGCACCAGCATACACCCAACATTGCTCATCCTCACTAAAGCAGCTGGAAATTCATGTAAGGGTTCTCTTTAACGGATCAATTATCACAGTACACGCATCCCATTATAATTGAAATTAATGTAATATGCACAAATTACAAAAATACTATCAAAATATAAGTCATTTCAGACAAATGCAAAATCGTGAAACACATGAATTCTGCGCTGGAAATTAGTAATCCCAAACTTACATTTGCAACTTTACAAAATGATAGCCATGATCCAAACTGTCACCTGCCAACCTCACCAGTAACTTACAATCCTATTTAAATACCCAAGTACATGATAATCCACAAAGCAGGTACCTAACATGCAGTAACTAATGGCTTATTTCGGAGGTACTGCAGAACACAGCAGAGTTAGAGCAAAGCGCCAGCACACGTACGATAAACACAGACGACGTAAAAACACCACACGAATCTACCCATCCTGGATGTCACTGACATGCTCGGAACACCATCCTAATAAACCCATCCAGGAACCGCGATAATCACAGCGCTAACATGGCGATACAATTTATGAAGAAAAATAAAAACTTGGCAGTATCTTTAGAGGCTTGCTGATAATCTCTAGTCGCTGATATGGAGAGTTGTCATGCGCCCTGGTATTCTGCAAAAACAATGTGCTCACAAGGTCGCAATACACAAAGCGTATTGGGCTGAAACCGAAACTTACCTGAGTGATCCTTATTTTGCCAGTCACGAGCGGCAAAATAAGGAGGGGGGAAAATAAGGAGCGACTCACCTTCCTTATTGGGGCGTGGGAAGGTAGCTTAATCACGAGCTCGATGCAGCTGGTCAAAACTTCACAGAAGAAACCGTCCGCCACATCAGTCTATTCATAGCCTGCAAAGCGACGGTCCAGAAACAAAAATAGACACACATATTTGGAGTGGATAGATAGGAGCAGCAAGAGCACGGCGGAAGCTAAGCGAGTGAAAGAAAAGTGATGGAAACAGCAACACGTGAAAATGAACGTATTCTGGGCTGTGGATGAAGTTTGAAGGGGGGGGGGAGGGGGGGGGGGGAGGAGCATCTTGCACACCAGAAGCAAGCACAACACATTGGCAAAATGATGACGAAATCGTGAAGACTTCGTTCGTATCTGGTGTGTTCGAATCGTGAAGGCTTCGTTCGAATCGTGAAGAGTTCACAACTGTGGGTTCAGAGGGAACATGACGAAATTGGCGAGGTGGAAACCCTATGCCTTGTGTGTTTCTACTCGGCTCATTGGAGTAAACCGATCCGCGCTGTCACATCTGATTGTGACACCACACCGTTCAGAAGTGACGCTGTTTTCTGACGTGTCAGCAGCAACACCTTATCTGAACCAAATCTCGCTTTGGTCTGCTCTGTTACAACGACACCAAATTTCTGACAATGCGAATTCAGAACTCAGATTCATGGAAGTTCGATACCACTGTATACCCAACAGAACCGAAGTAGAATCTTTGGGTCCAACCAAATTGGCACGTGCGTTGCGGTTTCGATGCAAACCGATTGTGGCTGCAGAGACAATGAGGAAGGGGAGACATTGTTCACCAGTTTCACAGCAAAGCTTCAGCACTGCTTACCCTCCTAAACACTGTTTCACGTAACCCTAGTCATTGCTCGTGCATGGGTCAGTGCGCAAAGATGGGGAAAACCCCGATTTGGGCATGGGGTGTGGCGTTTCACATTTTGTAGAGTGTGCCACAGGTGCTGCCGTGCGCCACAGGTGGTGCCGTGTGCCACGGGTGCTGCCGTGCGCTCGGGTGCTGCCGTGCCGCCACAGGTGCTGCCGTGCACCACAAGTGCTGCCGTGCACCACAGGTGCTGCAGCTCGGCACAGGTGCGGCCGTCGCTGCAGTCATGGGCGTCAGCAGGAGAGGCAGTCGCACGACGAGGGCAGTGGCGACATGCGCAAGGCGCTCCAGGAGCGCCAGGTCGTCCGCGCTGTTGATCTGACATTCACCCTGCAGAAAATGGTCGTCGGCTTCTGCAGGGGAGCGGAGTTCTGCCGAAGCAAACTCTGTCGAGGTCAGCACGGAGTTCTGCAGCAGAGAGAAATCTGCAGAGACGGAAAGCAGGTTCCGCTGCAGAACAGGGCGAATCTGCAGAGCAGATCGTGAAGCTGCAGAGGAGGGCGCATCTGCAGAGATTTCGGATCTGCAGAAGAAGGCGCATCTGCAGAAGCGAAATTCTGCAAAGGAGCACGTTTTCTACCGCGAACCCTTCCAATGCCAAACTGCGATCGTTTCGGAACATTTCGGGAGAATTTCGGGACATTGAGAAATTGATCCCGGGGAATAGTGCGCGGAACTGGGGTGTTCAATCTGCGGGCGAATTGAACCACCTGAGCAAACTGAACCTGGCGCACGTTTTCGTAACTACGAAAACGTGCGTTAAAGAAATTGGTTAAACAACCTGAACAGTTAAAATAACTACTTCTAAGTAGGTAAAAATTACCAACTAAGCATGTGCTGTAATTTTCACCTGCCGATGCTGACTTGGCAAAGCGCAGCTAAGTGGTAGTTATCTAAACGTTCTTGTGAGAACGTTCTATTGCTAGGTTCAGTGGTAGGGTAGTTCTTTATCCCTTGTATTCTATATTTCATTCTATTCTAGTAAATTTTCGTTGTATGCCAACTCCAAGCCTTCAAGGACTTGGACAAATTTCTGTCTCCTTAGTGAACCACCAATATCGTGTCTACGCAGAAAGCATTCCGTAGAACTCATTCACCCGTTAGAGCAGAAATCTCTGCATGGTGCGGTGAGCGTGGAACGAACACGCATAGAGCCCGTTCTTCTACGTTAGGTCTCATTGAACTTAGCCCATTGACATGGAGGATTCTGAGGATATCCTCGAGGGAATCGACAGTCTAAGTGAGCGGGAGGCTGCAGTACTTGCTCGTCATGAAGGTGGAAACCTCACCGAGCAGGAGCTCAACTTCATGTTGTTGAAGTACGAGCTCAATGGGAGATGGAACATCCACCGACTCGTGCAGAGGGGGCGAGGAATTGCAGACTTCTAGAGACGACGAGAACGTTGAAGAACCGGCGGAAGGCGGAATGCAGGAGCCATGAGGTGTTCTAGGACAAGGAGAACCGATGAGCCGTAGAGAAGGCTCGCAGCAGAAGGCGGATGGAAGTTCGAAGAAGGCGACTGGTTAAGGACACGTGAGCGGTCGAGGATCTGCAGTGAAGACTGGTGGGAGCTCGGCGGTTTCTTATCCGACGGCATCGAGAGACGGTGGAATTGCTCCTGACTACGGATACTTCAAATTTTCTCCCGACAAGATCACGGTGCCGAAGCTTCTGGAACGACGTCATGACTTACCCGTGTGGAGGGAGTCCATCGAGCCTCAACTTGAAATCGCGCAGCTGAAGCAGTTCATCGACGGCTCGATCAAGGTTCCACGGCTGAGCGACATTTCGCAATACACACAATTCCGCTCGGCGCAGCTGCTGACCTTTATGGTGATATTGCGCTGCTGCTTTCCATCCGTATAGATCGCCTTGAAATCATGTCGTCTTCGAGTGGACGCGGGTTACCAGGCGTGGCGCTTCATCATGGAGACCTACAAAGCAACGGATTATCTCGACATCGGCCAGCTAGAGGAGAGCTTGACGATGCTGGAGATGGCGGAGGATGAGACAGCGATGACCTATTGCTTTCGTGAGCAGATGATCTACTCGTTACACTGAACGCAGAAGATGGTGTGGATTTTCAGGCAATTGCTGCAGCTGTCGAGGCCGATCCTGCAGTTGTTCTTCTCGATAGTGGTTGCTCACATCATCTGATGGGCGATGATGCAGCATTTGTCGAAATGCATGAAGGTGGCGACATTAAACATGTCCGCGGCTTCAACGGTGCTTTCCAAGCAGTGCGCGGTCGTGGAACAATCGCTCTACGCGGTGAAGCTGGGAAGCAGATTCTGATCCCGGATGTGCTCTACGTACCTGGAATCCATATCAATCTGTTGTGTGCTGGGCAGCTCAAGGATTGTGGGGTAAAGTTGAAGGACGAAGGTGAAGAGACCCTCCTTCTCTCTACCGATGGGACAGTCCTTGGACGCGCTCGTTATCAAGGACGAGTGCTCAGCACAGATCTCTAAGTGTGGCCGCTGCGAAATCGGCAGGGGAGGCGATTGCTCTGCGAACATTGGCGACGGATACATTTTAGGCTACACTGATGCATCAGGGCTGTTTAGTAGAAAAAGCAGCTTTTGCCCTGATTCATCAGGGCTATACAGGGAAAGGTATGCTGATCTGTTAGTGCTATTGTAGTGTTTTTACCAAACTTTCAGGGTAGGCAAAATCCCACCGCAAAGTGGTGTAGTGACTAAGGCGTCAGCTTGGCACACAATAGGTCGCGAGCTTGAATACCGCTGGCTCCTTGCCCTTCCCCGTGGTCGCGAAGTAGATGTCGGTGGTTCTGCAGTATATCTCGCTTCAGTGAGAGATTCGACACTCTCCTGAATCATCAGGGCTGAACCTACACCGTTATACTGAATTGTCAGTATGCTAAATAACCACTATACTGATTTTACAAGACAAGTATTTCCCTAGAGCACCTACCGTATCACCCCGGACCCACAGCACCTACCGTATCACCCCGGAAAGTAGCGCCGTCCTATTAAAAGCGTCGGCGCTTCTATCTGGAGCCATGCGCTTATGGCCGGTCCTCAATTATAAGCGCCCTCCCTAGAAAACATTTACTTATCATAAGCGCACGTATACCTTTAATTTAAAAATTCGTTCAAAACGGTAATGGATTTCAAATTTGCAGCGAGTCAAATCTCATTTTCGCTTCGTTTGACTCGCGAAGACCTAACTGGTTGCGCGTCCAGTCAGGATGTCCTGGCATGCCTGCACAGTGACGTGAATTTGCCCGTGTGCAGGAAGCAGAATCGCTTGTGCGCGATTCTGCTTTGTGACGCTATATTATTTCGACTCGGTTGAAATGGCAAGAATGAAAGGTACAGCTTGGTACCCTAAAAGTATAAAATTGTATTTGTCATTATATAAGCACATGCGCTTATGCCCGAAACTCAATTATAAACGCCCTTCTTAAAAAAATATATATATATATATATATATATATATAAGCGTATATGAGCTACTATCCAGGGTGATACGGTATCCTGAATTCAAGAAATTAATGATAATTTATCCTGATAACATAAGGCCTGACAATATGGGAAATTTTGTATCAAAGAAAAAATTACAGATTGTGATTCGACTTGAAGAGGGGTTGCTGTAAAGGAGACATTCTCCTTTACCTTTCGCCAGGTCCATGGGACCTGCCACCTAGTCTAATACAGCACATACTAAACCCTTCCTATGCCCAGACCTAGGCATAGGAGCACCTTGTTAGAAGACGTTATTGTTGTCTGTTTTAATACGCACGACTGGCGGACTTGTCCCCGCTGTTAGCGGACGGCCTCCCACTTCTCGAATGAATTTACGGAGCAGTGGGCGTGGTGATTCTCCCCAACGTGATGGGGATCGGGACTCGTCTTCACGTCGTGAGCGTTCTCGCTCCCCCCGCGGCGGAAATTCTACTGCTGTTACTGCTCTGGATTTGTTCGGCCAACTTCATTGATACTCAAATTATGCCAGGAGCGTTTTGCAATCGTACTCAGCCGACAAATTCTCGGTATAGTATCTATGTGTATTGTTTTTTCATGTTAAAAGTACAATTCTGAATCAAAGGCACAACCGGCTACTTTTCTGCACATACCCCTGAAGACAAAAAAAAAAAAAAAAAACTAAAACCGTTATATAGCCATGACACATTTTGGGAAAATCAACCCTAAATACGGAAAGCCGTCCATTGTTTAGGGTTGATAAGTTCCCTGATTTCCTCCGGTTCCCCAAAAAAGTTTTATTTATCCTGTTATTATTTACGGAATTGTGCTATGATATGAAGGCGCGCAAAAATAAGTTTGAGCCTCCATGTCCGAGGTTAGCAGGTCCACGGTCGACGGAGGCTTGATGGCGTGCTCGACCCTATTCTGTTGAGCTAATCCCAGATTGCATTTTTTTCCCAATCGGATTGTTATTAACTTTATCAAAATTTGCGCTCGATAAAAATTTCCTTCGTAAAGGGTTGACTATTCCATGATTTATTTGTGTCTATTCTTGGTAGCACCTCGACATAATTATTCATATTTAAGTTCGGCAACTGCGTTCTGTTTCTGTCACATCGCGGATGTGTTTTTAGCTTGAAAGTCGTGATAGAAAAGCGAGATCCAATCAGCGATGTGATTGAAAATCGACAACCAATCAGCAATGAGAAATCGAAGTTGAGTACCGACGCAAAGCGTTCCTGGCATAATTTGAGTATCAATGAAGTTGGCCGGGATTTATTGAATCGTGCGTGACAAGTTCCTCCTCGAAGCCCGAGAGCTGCAGGAGGCGATCGTGACGAATCTTCTCGTCGGGTTTTTCCTCCCGGATTACAAGGCGAACGACGTGGAAGAGAAACGAATGCACCTGACGGAAATGTCGCGCCCAGCCCCAGCCCCAGCCGAAAACGCCATACGCGCGGCACCCTCTGGTCCTGTGCGTGGCAATCGTACACCTGATGCTCACCTCCTGCACGCGAAATTGCCTTGCACCGGATGGAAACCTTGCACCCGTGGGTTTTGTGCCGTGACGTTGCACCCACGTTACAAGCACGTCGACCAATACGAACCACAGAAACTGAAGTTTGACTGACGAGAGTTTAGGACCGTAATACACACGGTCCTCGCCAACTTCAATCCCACCATTTTCACCCCCTCCTCTGTCGTGACTCGAAGAGTCTGGGTAGGGTGCTGCCTTTGGTGAACACATCTGACGTGTCTATGCACGTGCTCAGCTCGAGCTCCAAGGTCAAACAATGACAGGTCATCTGCACGAAGGAATCCAGCAAGGCCAGTGCACCTCGCCATCCCACATTTCAGGCGGAGTGCATAATCGCAAGAATGCAGCTAGAGGGGGGTACCACATCTACATGGCAGCTCCAGAGTGGTCCGAAAATCCCCCACAATCTGGGGAAATGCATTCGAACCAGTAATTGGTGTTACAAACTGCCACGAAGCATTACTTTCCCTGCCAACCACAACCACAATCCACAGGTTGAACCGGGTCGCCAATTCCTTTTGCCACGTAAGATGCGGTCGTGATCACTTTCCACATCATGCGGTGAGTATGGCACACACTGCACGTGAAATTGGCAGCAAATGCAAAGTTGCGGCCAATTTCACATACCTGGCACTTGCGACAAGCGTGCCACCCGCCCCCGCCAACGTGAAATTGGCGAGGGCGCGGTGTAATGAGAGTCCTACGCGTGGGGCCGTAAATTGCGATCTCGATTAAGATCGCAATCTTGACCGTCGCAAAGATCGCCAGGATCAGGACCCGAGGCGAGAATCTCGACGCCCATATCCTGCACCTCGCCCGGCGAATCCGTGCGCTTCTCAGGATTGTCGAATCTCGCCTTCTGCAGCAGCGGATTTCGCCGAGATTCTCGCGTGTCTTGACCCAGCAGCCCAGCGAAACCTTCAGCGAATCTTCATGGGAGCTTCTGGCGAACGCGTTTCAGCGCGCTCCACTGCACCTACAGCGCCCCGCGCAGCAGTTTTTTTTTTCTGCTCGTTATATCAACAACGAAGCCATACATCACGTCATCGGCCTCCTTGCTGCTCTCGAGCATGGAAATAATGGCGATCCCGCACCGCCTCCAGAACCTGCTCGTACCGCAGCAGCGGCAGCACCACGCTCTTGCCTTCCCCCTCCAGCCAACGAACCCGATGGCGACGACGCGGACGACAACACACCCATCGAGAATTCGGATGAAGGTAATTCAGCTCGTCCCAAACCCGGCTCTGCCACCTTCAACCTTGCTCCCATTCCCCCTACTCGCCCCCAACTGCGTTCCTCCTTAGTGAAAAGTGATGGTATCTGCACGCAATTTTTTAGTTTCGAGCGTATTCAAGCTATTGCACGTCACGCCATCTCTGTTTTGCCTTCTAGCGGCGGCGAGCAAGCCGCCCACTACCTCCAGCAAATAGTTGACGAAGTGGAGGAAAATATTCATTTTCTCTTCACCGCCGACCAACACAATTCTGAGATGGCCAATATGGCCTTAAATATTAAATATGGCGAAGTGGTGGAAGATAAGAATGTCAAGGCTGCCACTCAAATGGTGGCAGCTAACAAAAAGAGACCTAATCGCCCCACCCATGCGAGCTCCCGTAGCGACCCTCCCCCTCGTGGTCGAGGCCAAGGAGAGCGTAATTGGAACACATGGCGCCGTGACGGTGACGGGCGTTGTTTCTACTGTTGCGAACCTGGACATAGGATCGCGGATTGCCGCCAGCGTGGCCAGGGCGCCAATAGGCCCACTAAGATTGTGTGAAGTTCTATGTATGATTATACCGTTATAGCTTTTCAAATCTACGAGCAACTGTCTTATTTTAAAAAAGATTGCCTTTGTTATCATACCGATGCGATTTTACAAAAAAAAAAAACAAAAAAAAAAAAAGGAATAAACGAGACAGACCATTGTTGGCATGATATGCCAGATACGTTATGGTTATGCCAAATGCCAGAAAGGCAAAAAAAAAAAGAGGGAGAACGAAGAGATAATGAGAGAGAGAGAGAGAGAGAGAGAGAGAGAGAGAGAGAGAGAGAGAGAGAGAGAGAGAGAGAGAGAATTTCGTCTGGCGGCTGAGAATTTTTCGAGAGAGCGAGAGAGAGAGAGAGAGAGGAATAGCCTCTGTCCTCAGCCCTAGCCTTTGCCCTTAGCCTCTAGGCTCTACTTAAGGCCTTCCTAAGGCCGTTTTCTCATTGTTCGTCTGGCGGCTGAGAATTTTTCGCTCGCGTCGGCCGCCTTCGGGGAACGGCAAGTAACCACACACTGAGCCGTTAATAGTAAGAAGGAATACAGACATGGCAACACCTACGGCGGCCTGCCGCTCGATACACAATATGGAGCAACAGGAGCCCGCGCCTACATGCGGTGAGCTCCAAGGGCATGAAGAATGCCCGTCAGGGAGCGCCAAAGCTCCCGGACCACAAGCGTGCTTGCGCCGATCGCCGCGGCTCCAGATCCTGCGTGCAAGTGTCGCCGCAGTCCACGGACAGCCTCGCCAAGCTGTCCCGCGGCAGCAGCGCCTCCCTCCGCGGGCGCAGCCAGCACGGGCGCCAGCAGCACCGCGAGCTGGTCAGCCGCGTCGAGGCACGTCTCACGCTGGTGGCTGCGAAAGGACTCGGGGGGGACAGCGGGGAGAGAAGAGTGCGCAAGCACCTGAATCAGCAGCAGAGCATGCAGGCTCTCAGCGAGACGGTGGAGTTGACCAAGCGTCGTCTCAGGAACGCGCGTCTGCGGAGGTTGAAGAGCCTCCGCCAGGAACTGGAACGGCTCCTCGACTGCAGCAGAAGGCGGGTATTCCCCCGCCGCCGATCCCCCACCAGCGGCTACGAACTCCACCCCCGCAACGGGCGGAACCGGCGGCAGATGAAGACGCGACCCAGGGGCGGGGGCCGAGGCAGTCGGAGCTAGAGCCGCCGGGAAGGGATTCGGCTGCGGAGGCGCGGCAAGTGGAGGGGGATGCGACTGGAGCACAGGCTGGCGAGGAATCTCGGGGGCCGGCAAGGCGCGCATCGAGCTGCTCTGACTCTGCGCAGCCCTCTCTTCGCGTACGGCCCTTGACACCTCCCTCGACACTTCTCTCTGAAGGTCCGCCATCGTCACGGGCGGACGATACCCACCCCCACGCCCGCAAGGACCCCTCCAGTCCTCCTGGCCCCCGGGGTGCACAGGCCGTTGCGCCGGCGGCTGATAGCAGCGGGGTGAATCGCGGCGGCGACGGGATGACCGCCGCTCCTGTTGCGACGCAGGTGAATGGGGACGCGACTTGCGCGCTGGCTGGCCAGTCTGTGCAACAGGGAGGGCCGCAGGGGCAGGGTGACCCACAGCGGAAGGTGCCAGCGGCGGGGCTGGGCCGCCAGTGGTGGCGGACGCCGCCTGCAGTGACGAGGCAGAGGCTGGGGCCGGCGCGCCAGGAAGCACAGCAGGCTGCGCAGCGAGTACGGCAGCGACAGGAGCAGACACGCCAAGGGCGGCAGCAGATGGAGGTTCGGGCAGGCCAGGCGCGGGAGCAGGAGCCTCAGAAACAGCAGCGGCCGGCGCAACACTCGCCCCCGGCACAAGAACGGGCGCGGCAGGAACAGCAGCAGGGGGTGCAACGGAGCCAGGAGCGGGGACGGGCGAGTCAGCACAAACCATCCCGTGACCAGACGTTGGCGAACCCTCATGGGGGCCAAGGGGATGCGCCGGGACAGGAGCAGCAGTCAGAGCGACTTGTACCTGGGCGGCGGGACCAGGAGCCCCCGCGGCAGTTGGGGCCACCTGTTCGGGGAGAGGAAGCTTTCAGCGACTGCTGTCAAGGGCCTCGGAGCCGGCGGCACAGGGGGCCTCGACGCCATGGTCCCCGTTTCGGGGGCCGACGGGGGCTTGGCGGCGACAACCGTGTCAGAATATTATGCTCTAGCCTGCAGTGGGGTGCTCTATAGCGAGTACAACCCTTCTAGGGTTAGCTATTTGTACCACCATTGTTGCTAGTGCAAACCCCTCCTTTCTTCATTCTTACTTTCTACAGCTAACTTTGACATGCTATCAGAGCAGGTCGACCCTCCTGGGTCGATCCTGTGGGTGGGCCCACCACCTAATGCTTCCGCTGCTTTACTTCCTGCCGGGCGCCTCGGGCGCGCGACGACTTCTTCCTGCCGTGCGCCTCGGGCGAACTTTTTCTAGGGTTTCGGCGGTTTTCATCCCGCCGTGCGCTCGGGGCGCGCGGCGGTTTTCTGCACGCCGTGCGCCCCGAGGCGCGCGGCGGTTTCCCACCGTCGAAGTGCCCCCCGTCGCCCGTCGAAGCGCCCCCGTCGCCCGTCGGAGCGCCCCCCGTCGCCCGCCAAAACGCCCCCGTCGCCCGTCGAAGCGCCCCTGGGGCCCGTGCGCGGCCCGTACGGGCTGCGCCAGGCCCGCGCGCGGCCCGTACGGGCTGCGCCAGGCCCGCGCGCGGCCCGTACGGGCTGCGCCAGGCCCGCGCGCGGCCCGTACGGGCTGCGCCAGGCCCGCGCGCGGCCCGTACGGGCTGCGCCAGGCCAGCGCGCGGCGCGGGCAGCCTGCGCGCGCCTCGTCCGTCCCCCGCGCTCCTGCCCCTATCCCACCCGTTTTAGGGTTTGGGGATGTAGAGTGTGGGGGTGGCGGGTGTGGGGGTGCCGGTTGTGTGCCCCGTCCCCTCCTTCTCCTCCTCCTCCGTCTCCCACTGCTGCAGCTGCCGCTCAGGGGGGTGGTTGTGTGGGGAGCCGAAGGAGTGGTCCTAGGGGGGTGAAGGGGGAGTGGAGCTAGGGGCGCAGCAGGGGGTGTGTGTCGAGGGGTGTGGGACTGTTGGGGGAGGTTGAGCGGAGGTTGCCGTCGTGTCGTACGCAGCGCCTGTACTCCGGGGCACTCATTCCCGGTAGCTCAGAGAGCCGGTTGCGCCGTCGCCTGTGGGTCCGTTGCTCCTGCCGCGCATATTAGCCGCGGAGCCTGTTACTCCTGTACTCCGGGGCACTCATTCCCGGTAGCCACGTTGTCGCACCAGAGCCGTCTGTTGCCCGTGTGTCTGCATCTTCAGTCGTCGCCTCCTATCTACACTCCTCTCGCCAGCCCTCCTCCTCCTCACTTGCCCCCTGTGACTGCCTCTAGCTTTGCTCATAATTGTGAACCTTAAACTATTGCTTCTTGCTTGTGCTCAGAATGTGTGGTGACATCGTGATCCACCCTGAGCTTGTACTACTTTGCTTGCTCTGCTGATTACACCCCACTTTGACTATGGGGATGTGTCAGAATATTATGCTCTAGTCTGCAGTGGGGTGCTCTATAGCGAGTACAACCCTTCTAGGGTTAGCTATTTGTACCACCATTGTTGCTAGTGCAAACCCCTCCTTTCTTCATTCTTACTTTCTACAGCTAACTTTAACAAACCGACCAGGCGGCAGCGCGCTCTGGCGACGGCTCAGGAGCTCCGGCAATCACCATAGCAAGCGCAGGGAGGTCGCGGTACGAGACGGCGTACGGAAAGCGGAGCAGGCGGGGGACCGGAGAATGGATACCAGGTAGCGGCGCGAGTGGCTTTAAGTAACTTAGATGCAACTAATGACCCGGAAGAGCGTCGGGACCCCTCTTATAGGGAGGAGGAGGCAGCCTCCAGTGAGATGGATGAGGACGAGGAAGAGGAAGGCGAGGTGGGAACGAGGGAGAGAGCGAGGAGAAGGGAATCAGCCAGGGAGCAAACACGCGTGCAAAGGCCGCGGGTGACGGGAACACCGTCCGATGCTGATCGGACGGGTGTGCTTCCAACCACAGCCTCCCCTGCACGAACGGGCCGCGGGCGGAGAAATCGGACCGCGAACACAGACCAAGCGACACGTACAGCCGCTGCGACTCCCCGCTATTTTTCGTCTGACGAATTGGCGAAGCGAGCCGACTTGTTCGCTTCTGTTGAGAATTGGGATACCACGGCGCTATGCGACAGTCGTCAGCCCTCGCTGTCGCGGCGCCTACCGCCAAATTTGTGTCAGCTGTTCTCGCTGGCGTTACTGACGCCACTGCTACACCTCTCGCGAAACCCAGAGTCAGAGATGGGTTGGCGCCTTCTGTTGTTTCTGCCGCGCCTAACCCTTCGCCAGAACTCGCCACGACGACCTGATTGACCGAAAATCAAAGCTCGGCTCCGAGCCTTCCAGCATGGCGAATGGGAGCAACTGTACCAGGACGCGGTGGACGCAGTCAACACGCCTCCTCCGCCCCGACACCAGCCGGACGTGACCGGCGTGCTCAGCCGAGCCGAGGGCCTGGCGAAACGTGGCAGCCTGCGACGGGCCGTGCTTGCACTTGAGTCAACGCCCGTCTGTGCCCCGACCCCCGTAATCTTGGAAGATCTGCGCTTGAAACACCCGCCAGCTGAGCCGGAGGAGGTGACTTGGCCCACGCCACTTGGGTCAACGATTTCAATCCCACACGCGGACTTCGCCAAAATGCTGGGCAGGTGTGAAAATGGAGTGGGAGCCGGGCCGTCGGGCATGACATTTGAGCATCTACGCGACGCGGCAATCACAAATGCACTGGTCAGCACCCATCTGCACGCCTTGGTCAACACCATCCTGGGAGGGAATTTGCCAGCTTCGGTGGCGAACCTCCTCACCGCGTCACGACTGATCGCCTTGGCCAAACCAGGGGGAGGGGCCCGACCAATTGCGATAGGTGAATGCCTGACGAGGCTGGCAGCCAAGGCGGCCCTGTCGGCAATGGGGGAGGCGGCTCGCAATTTCTTCCTGCCCCTACAGTACGGCGTGGCTGTGCCAGGAGGAGCCGAAACAGTGATCCACGCGGCCAGAGCCTACCTGGACGCCCACCCCAACAGCCTCGTCCTGCAGGCAGACATCGCGAACGCGTTCAACAGCATTTCGCGTCACGCCATCGCCACAGCGTTACAGCACCCTGCCCTCTCGCCACTCATGCCATTTGTGAAACTCACCTACGGTAACCCGTCGCAGCTGATACTGGATGTCAATTTCAACTCCGAACCTTTGCGGAGCGAAAGCGGAGTCCGTCAGGGGGACCCATTGGGTCCGTTACTGTTTGCAGCTGGGATGCATGCCACACTTCGGGACACCGTCACCACGCACTCGGACGTTCTTTGTCTGGCGTATGCAGACGATGTCATGTTCATTGGTAACGTGGCTGACACTGTAGCAGCATTTAACTACTTCACATCTAACCTGACACAACTGGGGCTGTCACACAACCCGCGCAAGTGTGCTGCTTGGAGCAACGCAGCAGCCGGAACCGATCAACTGCCGCAAGGAGTCCCTTTCTCCAGTGACGGCGTGCAACTGCTGGGGAGTTTTGTAGGCCCCAATCGAGGGGCTGGGCGGTTCCTGTCGGGGCAGTTGCAGGAGATGGCGAAACCACTCCCTCTCCTGGAGAAAGCTGATCCCCAGGTCGCATCCCTGCTGCTTACTCGCTGTATCTTGAGGCGGGTGGCGTATCTCACCAGGACGACGCCGCTACGCTTACTAGACCGCGACTCATGGAGCCAGTGGGGGATGGACCTACTCACGACGCTGCTGACTGCTTGCGACATCCGTGTACCAACCTGCCGCATGGAACAAGCCCGCGTTTGGGCGCAAGCTTTACTGCCGCCGTCGCTAGGAAAGTTCGGCATCACAGACCCCTTAATCGAAGGGGGGTATGGTTTCGTGGCAAGCTTCACGCAGGCCGCCCTGTTCCTGGGGTCCATGGAGAATGCGCTGGCTGGCGCGTTGTCGCAGGCCAGAGACCACATGCTGCTGCCGGCCGACGTCAGCACTCCCCTCCACGCCTGGCTCGCCGAGTGTGAAGCCGCATTGCCTCTTGATGCACGGGAACTATTGGAGAAGGAGCGGCTGGAGCGATCGGATGTGAGGCTGCAACATGCACTTGCGTTGAAGGTGCATGGGAGCAGATACGCCGTGCAAGTGCAGGAGACTAGGCAGATGGCGCTGAACCCTTTGTGCGGGCACACGCAGCGGATGTTTTCGCTGACGGGGTATGGGACCGGGGATTGGTTGACGGCGATCCCCATAGCGGCGAACAGGCGAATAGGGCCCACTCACTTTTCTAATGACGTGCGCTACCGGCTGGCCCTCCCCTTCTCTACGCCGAAGAACTGTGACTGCTCGGACCACACCGCCATCACAGACCCCCGCCTACCGAACCACCTTCTCCGTTGCGGCACCAGCAAGCACCGTATCAATACTCACAACGAGCTGCGGGATGCTTGCATTAGCATGGCCCAAGACGCAGGGTTCATCGTCCATAGTGAGACCACGGCTTACTGCCCCGTCGAGGAACAGACCGCGGACTTCACGATGACGGACCGGAGCAGCGGTGCTGTCTACGTGTGTGACGTCACCATTACGGATCCCATTAGTAGGAGAGATCCCGAGGCACGGAAGGGCAGGGGCTGGGCTGCCTGGGAGCAGGCTGACAAGAAGATAAGACACTACGCCGCCCGGCCGGAAACGGTGAACTTCTTTCCTCTGGCAGTGGATACCTATGGCTGCCCCTGTGCCGAGGTGCCTGTCTTCTTAAAGCTGCTCGCGGACACTGCAGCACGGCGCCACTTCAACGCCGACTCCAAGTCGTTCTACGCTGCAAAGTTCCTGCATCAGTTCCGGCAACGATGGTCGGTGGCCCTCCAAAGGGCCCAGTCGGTGTGACTCCTGCTCAAGCTAGGGGAGGCTGCCGCTGCGGAGAACCCGCCTGTGGGGGGGATTGGGGAGGAGTTACACCTTGGGGACTGCTTTGCAGTCATTGAGCCCCTAGTGGAGCTGTAGAGGGTTTCTGGTGGTTCTTGTGTCTTGCTTGTTTGCTACCTAGGCCTCTATACACTCTCATGCTTGTACTTTCCTGCTATATCAATACAAGGACCATTAGAGAGAGAGAGAGAGAGAGAGAGAGAGAGAGAGAGAGAGAGAGAGAGAGAGAGAGAGAGAGAGAGAGAGAGAGAGAAGCAAGAGGTAGTGCAAAAGAGACGGAGGAAGAATACAGAAAAAAAAAAAAAAGATACGATTACGTGACCGGAACACTCACCTTTCTTCGTACGCTCCTCCCCGCACCCCTAACCAGAGCTGGACGCCCTCGTCGCTCTTGACACTTCACCCACCGACACACCTATCATGCGTGGTTGCCTTGGTGCGTGCGCCAGCTGGTGGGCCGCCTGGTGTGATAGCCGCTTCATCATGTCAGTAATCACATCCGGCTACCGTCTTCCGTGGGCCTCCTCGGAGCCCACTCCCCACCACGCGACAAACCACTCGGGTGCCACTCAATTTACCGCATTCGCGGTCGAGGCAGTCACCGAGCTACTAGCGACAGGAGCTGCCGAATGGTGCCCTCGTCGGAACCCCTCACATGTGTCAGCCTGTTAAATGTAGTTGTCCAACCTTAAAAAAAGAGGCTCATATTGGACCTTCGACACGTGAATACATTATTCTCTGTCCCACGATTTCGTTACGAGGGCCTTAACCGGGTGCCAGACTTGGTGCATCGAGACGATTAGCTATTTACCGTCGATCTAAAGGCCGGATACCACCATGTGGACATCCACCTGGCATACTGGCGGTTTCTTGGTTTCACCCTCCAAGGACAACGCTATCAATTCCTATCCCTGCCTTTTGGACTGGTAACTGCGCCGTTTGTCTTCACCCAACTAATCAAGCAGCTCGCAAAACGCTGGTGCAGTAAGCAGCCCTTAGTCTTGCCTTTGGTTCTGACTCTTTGTGTGTTGGAAGTGATCCTTAAGCATTTAGTGGGGCTGGACTTCCTAACTCTCCTATGCCCTTCGCATAATATTCACTAATAATTAATGCTTCTCGTTACGCAGGTCATCAGCTCAGCCCCCTGCTCTTGGACCTCTTAATGCTCACCGTCGATCTCCGTGCTCAGTCTACCATTCGCACGTACAAGCCATATTGGCAGCAATATCGCGCGTTTTGTACCATGCACGCTCTTCCATTCCTTCCTAGGAGTGACTTGACCGCGGCGTTATTCCTACTGAACTCAATCCGCAATGGCGCCCTTATTTCGGCTATCCGATCGACATGTTCCGCCATTTCGTGCGCCTATTGGCTCGTTGGCGAACCGTCTCCTATTCGCGGGCCACTCTCTAGCCAAGTGAAATAGTATGCACAACGTCATTGCGGACGACCATCTAAGGCTAAAGAGTCTGTACCCCTAGAAAAAATCTACGACATCTGCGACATCTATTTTTCGTCATCCGACCCTGCCACATTCCAACGGGGGTTGATCCCTCTTCTCATGTTTTCGGCCTTTTAAGCTTCTCCGACCTGATTTCCATCCAGTGGCATCAGATTGAGTTTGACAGGGACTGCATGTGGCTGTTTATTCCTCGCTCCAAGACCATCCAAGCCAGTAGAGGTGCCTGGGTCCCAGTGGCAGCATCCTCTGCCCGCCACTGCCCTGTCTCTCGTGTCCAACAATTTCTTTTCCTTGCGGGCTACTCTCTAGATTCTACCGGGCCTCTTATCCGAGTGTTTCAACCGGGTGCCGGGGCTTCCTCTTCCGAGCGTTCCCCTTCGTATGCCACCGTGTGGGGTTGGTGCCGCAATGGTTTTGCCCGCGTCGGCCTTAACCCGGATCTACTCGGCACTCGTTCCTTCCGGAAATCGGCGGCAACTATGGCTGTCGATGTCGGAGTGCCGGACCGACTCTTCAAAGCCCTTGGTCGGTGGCGTAGTGATAGGGCTAATGAGCTACCGGTATATATTACACAACTCGATCGCGAGCTTGTCGATGCCTCTCGCGTACTACAGGACCCTCTCCGATCTAGTCCGACCAATCAGTATCTGACCACATTCGAGAGGGGTCGTCGCCGACCTCTCCCCTGATGTCTCGTTGGACCTATGACGACTGCACTGCACACTCCTCTGAAAGTCGTGTCACAATTTGGGAATTTTGCAGGAATTTTGCAGCTTTCACTTCTCTAGTTCCTACCCTCCTCTCCCTTATATAGTGGATAGCTTCTGCATATCTTGTTTCCATTTAGAACACCGAATGTATTCCATAATATCGAGTGTGCTGTATACTTGAGATGTGAAATCCTATGACGACTGCACTGCACACTCCTCTGAAAGTCGTGTCACAATCAAGCTTCCGCTACGTCGGCACTATGTCTTTCTAGCGAAACCACAGATATGGCGTCATCACTGCCATGACTGAAGGTGTGAACAAGCATGCCTCAACTTTCCAACCACAGGAAACACTGACGGAGTTAAGGGTAGTTGGTGCATGTAAATTCAGTCTGGCTTTTGAAATCATATAAGATTAACAAACCACGTGCGCGCTTACTCGCCCGCACTGCAGTATCAAGTGTCTCCTCGCCCGCCTCTCTCCCCCCCTGACCCCTCCGCCCACCGCAATTTTTCTGCCCCCATGCGAACTGTTCTCCTACATCCGTCCCCTCTCCTGTGCTAACACCCCTCTCCTCCTCGACCTTTCCATCCCCTTCTCTCGATTTTTTCTATCTCCTCTCATCCCCAGCTCCCTTCTGAGCGTATGAGATCATGAGCAGCATGCAACCGCATACCCTTTCCCTAGATCCTATCCCGCCCCCTCCACCTCTTTTTCCCCACATTCCGGCCTACCCCCATCCTTTTCTTTCCCTCTTGTCCTCTTTAGTTCTTTGCCTTCACCCTTTTCAACGTTCAGCCCATGAATCATGCTCTTCGTCCTCTTCCTACCGCTGCCTTCTCATCTGCTTCCCCCATGGCATCCACTGGCAAGTCTCTGCTTCCCCCGTGCATGGCACTCTTGCATGACTTGCAGCAGCAAGGCTTTCGCCAGACCCTCTTGCCACCACTTGCTGTGCCCCAGCTAAGCCTTTCACATCTGTTGCTGCAGCAGCAACTATCATTTCCACAAACCCCGTGCCCGCTGAAGCAGCATCATTAGAGTGCGCGCAGCAGTGGCCCGTAGGTTCCCCGTGAACAGTGCGTCCTGTTGCAGGGACGGGAATCCATGGGCTCAGTGCAGGGCAATCAGGTGCGGTTCGGAGGTGGTGGTGCGAGGGGGGAAGGGTTGGGGGAGGTGGGAAGGGAAAAGAACAGCGCGTGAGCTGGGCCGTGCACCGCCACACCACCGTAGGAGCAGAAAGTTTTTGGGCAGAAGGTGGGAGGGGGGGGTGGGGGGGGGGGGGGGGTGGTTGGGGAGGTGGGGGGTTATGGCGAGAGGAGGAGAGGGGATGGGGCCATAGCGAACAGTGCGGCCACACTGTCGAGGGTCGTGCAGTGCAGTGGGGCAGACGTGGGTGCAGGAGAAGCAGGAGTGGTGCAGAGCTGGAGGGGAGGGGGACGTGATGAAAGAAGGAGAAGGAGAACAGTGGTGGAGGCGCGCTAACCTGTGGGCCGGAAGGAAACGCGCTTGCGAGGGAGAGGGAAGAGGGGCCAGGGAGTGGGAAAAGGAGGGTGCAGTGTGTTGGTGAGACGGGTGCAAGGAGGATGGATGTAGGAAACTGCACTGCAGGGGAAGGGATCTGCATGGGAGAAGCAGGTTGGGAGCTGGGCCGGGAAGGTGGCGGGGAAAAAAGTTAGGGGAATGGGAAATGGGAGAGGAAGGGGTGGTGCTTTGGAAAGTAATGTGCATGTGTGGTAGGGGCAGATGTCAGGAGTCAGAATGGGGTGTGGTGTGGTGTGGTGTGGGATGCACAAATGCGCAGCTGAATGGATGGGATGGGGGATGGATGTGAATGGGGGCTGGGAGGGAAGAGAATATCAGGAATTGCGGGGAGCGGAGCGGGGGTAGTTGAGGGGGCATGGGGGAATGAGTCTCACCTTGGCTGCAATCACCACCTCAACTCACCTCGGCTGCCCATCGCCTCCCTCCACTCACTCTCACAGCCATTCCACAGCCACTCGAACCCATACCTCATCCGCTCCTCACCAGCTCTCCAAAAACCCCATCTGGGCGGTCCAGCTATTCCACTGCCCCCTTCGCACCGTTGCAGGCGAGTGATGCCAGTAACTCCTACACGCATCTCCCTGGCGTCGTGCCCTCTCAAATCTTGGCAATATCCTGCTTGTCAGCCACCCCCGTGCCCTTGCCACCCATCGGTACCACCCACACATCCTTCACCGTCCGACCCAACAGCACTTCCTCCTTCACCGTCTCTTCAGATCCCCTTTCACCCCATCTCACCAGTCTCCATCAATCCCCATTCCTTTCACTGTTTCCTCGAGTGACTCTCTCACACACGCCCCTACCCCACAGAGAGAGACCCCTCACCAACGCCACGCGCAGATCCACGTCTCACAGGCTCTCATCTTGGCATATCTGGCCCTTCCAAACTGCCCCTCCCATCGTCAGCTGCGCTGCGCCAATGGCCAGCCACATCAGCAGCCCTCCCTTCACCCCCCTCCTGCTCCCCCTTGTCTTGTCGCCTGCCAGAGACAGCAGCTGCTGCCTCGGAAGCTCCTTCTCCCGCTTCTCCTTCTCCTTTTCACCTTTTGTTGCACTTTCACACAGTCGCTGATCTCGCCAACATCGCGTGACTTCTCAAAATTTGCAGAACCTGTGGCTTCACTATTGGTCGCCAAGACCCATTCTCTCTCTTCACTCCCAAGACCCATTCCCTCTCTTCACTCGCATGATCTGCCTCCGGAATTCGCGCTCCTGTTTCTCCTGTCACTCTGCCTCTGAATTCCGCGGTTCTGTGCGACGCCAATACCAAAACACGAAGAGCTGCAGTGCATTGGGCGAGATCAGCAAAAACCAGGTGGTCACAACGCTCGGATGTGAGAAACGTGCTTCTGCGGTAGGGACAAACATCAGGTGGTCACAACGCTCGGATCTGAGAAACGTGCTTCTGCGGTAGGGACAAACATCAGGTGGTCACAACGCTCGGATGTGAGAAACGTGCTTCTGCGGTAGGGAAAAACATCAGGTGGTCACAACGCTCGAATGTGAGAAACGTGATTCTCCGGTAGGGACAAACATCAGGTGGTCACAACGCTCGGATGTGAGGGGGCGGGAGGGGTATGCCCTTTAGGGCTCAGTGGTATGACGGATTCGGAAGTGGGAGGGGAATGCGATAGGGGAAGCCCTGGGGGGGTGGGGGGGGGAGGGAGGGGTAATGATGTAGAGTGACGACGGTTGGAGTATGCGAACATGGAGGAGACCGAATGACGGGGAGAGACAGTAAGGGACAGGAAGGAGGGGGGGAAGTTGCCACCTTGGTTAACAAGCCAGCCAAAACATAGGGAATTCAAGCACAGAGACTTCAGGTAGCGGGAATTCAGGCAACTGGAATTCAGGCAACTGGAATTCAGGCAACTGGAATTCAGGCAACTGGAATTCAGGCAACTGGAATTCAGGCAACTGGAATTTAGGCAACTGGAATTCAGGCAACTGGAATTCAGGCAACTGGAATTCAGGCAACTGGAATTCAGGCAACTGGAATTCAGGCAACTGGAATTCAGGCAACTGGAATTCAGGCAACTGGAATTCAGGCAACTGGAATTCAGGCAACTGGAATTCAGGCAACTGGAAATCTGGCAACTGGAATTCAGGCAACTGGAATTCAGGCAACTGGAATTCAGGCAACTGGAATTCAGGCAACTGGAATTCAGGCAACTGGAATTCAGGCAACTGGAATTCAGGCAACTGGAATTCAGGCAACTGGAATTCAGGCAACTGGAATTCAGGCAACTGGAATTCAGGCAACTGGAATTCAGGCAACTGGAATTCAGGCAACTGGAATTCAGGCAACTGGAATTCAGGCAACTGGAATTCAGGCAACTGGAATTCAGGCAACTGGAATTCAGGCAACTGGAATTCAGGCAACTGGAATTCAGGCAACTGGAATTCAGGCAACTGGAATTCAGGCAACTGGAATTCAGGCAACTGGAATTCAGGCAACTGGAATTCAGGCAACTGGAATTCAGGCAACTGGAATTCAGGCAACTGGAATTCAGGCAACTGGAATTCAGGCAACTGGAATTCAGGCAACTGGAATTCAGGCAACTGGAATTCAGGCAACTGGAATTCAGGCAACTGGAATTGAGGCAACTGGAATTGAGGCAACTGGAATTCAGGCAACTGGAATTTAGGCAACTGGAATTCAGGCAACTGGAATTCAGGCAACTGGAATTCAGGCAACTGGAATTCAGGCAACTGGAATTCAGGCAACTGGAATTCAGGCAACTGGAATTCAGGCAACTGGAATTCAGGCAACTGGAATTCAGGCAACTGGAATTCAGGCAACTGGAATTCAGGCAACTGGAATTCAGGCAACTGGAATTCAGGCAACTGGAATTCAGGCAACTGGAATTCAGGCAACTGGAATTCAGGCAACTGGAATTCAGGCAACTGGAATTCAGGCAACTGGAATTCAGGCAACTGGAATTCAGGCAACTGGAATTCAGGCAACTGGAATTCAGGCAACTGGAATTCAGGCAACTGGAATTCAGGCAACTGGAATTCAGGCAACTGGAATTCAGGCAACTGGAATTCAGGCAACTGGAATTCGGGCAAGTGGAATTCAGGCAACTGGAAGTCAGGCAACTGGAATTCAGGCAACTGGAATTCAGGCAACTGGAATTCAGGCAACTGGAATTCAGGCAACTGGAATTCAGGCAACTGGAATTCAGGCAACTGGAATTCAGGCAACTGGAATTCAGGCAACTGGAATTCAGGCAACTGGAATTCAGGCAACTGGAATTCAGGCAACTGGAATTCAGGCAACTGGAATTCAGGCAACTGGAATTCAGGCAACTGGAATTCAGGCAACTGGAATTCAGGCAACTGGAATTGAGGCAACTGGAATTGAGGCAACTGGAATTCAGGCAACTGGAATTCAGGCAACTGGAATTCAGGCAACTGGAATTCAGGCAACTGGAATTCAGGCAACTGGAATTCAGGCAACTGGAATTCAGGCAACTGGAATTCAGGCAACTGGAATTCAGGCAACTGGAATTCAGGCAACTGGAATTCAGGCAACTGGAATTCAGGCAACTGGAATTCAGGCAACTGGAATTCAGGCAACTGGAATTCAGGCAACTGGAATTCAGGCAACTGGAATTCAGGCAACTGGAATTCAGGCAACTGGAATTCAGGCAACTGGAATTCAGGCAACTGGAATTCAGGCAACTGGAATTCAGGCAACTGGAATTCAGGCAACTGGAATTCAGGCAACTGGAATTCAGGCAACTGGAATTCAGGCAACTGGAATTCAGGCAACTGGAATTCAGGCAACTGGAATTCAGGCAACTGGAATTCAGGCAACTGGAATTGAGGCAACTGGAATTGAGGCAACTGGAATTCAGGCAACTGGAATTCAGGCAACTGGAATTCAGGCAACTGGAAATCAGGCAACTGGAATTCAGGCAACTGGAATTCAGGCAACTGGAATTCAGGCAACTGGAATTCAGGCAACTGGAATTCAGGCAACTGGAATTCAGGCAACTGGAATTCAGGCAACTGGAATTCAGGCAACTGGAAATCAGGCAACTGGAAATCAGGCAACTGGAATTCAGGCAACTGGAATTCAGGCAACTGGAAATCCGGCAACTGGAATTCAGGCAACTGGAATTCAGGCAACTGGAATTCAGGCAACTGGAATTCAGGCAACTGGAATTCAGGCAACTGGAATTCAGGCAACTGGAATTCAGGCAACTGGAATTCAGGCAACTGGAATTCAGGCAACTGGAATTCAGGGCAATTGGAATCAGGGCAACTGGAATTCAGGCAACTGGAATTCAGGCAACTGGAATTCAGGCAACTGGAATTCAGGCAACTGGAATTCAGGCAACTGGAATTCAGGCAACTAAAATTCAAGCAACTGGAATTCAGGCAACAGGAATTCAGGCAACTGGAATTCCGGCAACAGGAATTCAGGCAACAGGAATTCAGGCAACTGGAATTCAGGCAACTGGAATTCAGGCAACTGGAATTCAGGCAACTGGAATTCAGGCAACTGGAATTCAGGCAACTGGAATTCAGGGCAATTGGAATTCAGGCAACTGGAATTCAGGCAACTGGAATTCAGGCAACTGGAATTCAGGCAACTGGAATTCAGGTATCTAGAATTCAGGCAACTGGAATTCAGGCAACTGGAATTCAGGCAACTGGAATTCAGGCAACTGGAATTCAGGCAACTGGAATTTAGGCAACTGGAATTCAGGCAACTGGAATTCAGGCAACTGGAATTCAGGCAACTGGAATTCAGGCAACTGGAATTCAGGCAATTGGATTTCAGGCAACTGGAATTCAGGCAACTGGAATTCAGGCAACTGGAATTCAGGCAACTGGAATTCAGGCAACTGGAATTCAGGCAACTGGAATTCAGGCAACTGGAATTCAGGCAACTGGAATTCAGGCAACTGGAAATCCAGGCAACTGGAATTCAGGCAACTGGAATTCAGGCAACTGGAATTCAGGCAACTGGAATTTAGGCAACTGGAATTCAGCCAACTGGAAATCAGGCAACTGGAATTCAGGCAACTGGAAATCAGGCAACTGGAATTCAGGCAACTGGAATTCAGGCAACTGGAAATCAGGCAACTGGAATTCAGGCAACTGGAATTCAGGCAACTGGAATTCAGGCAACTGGAATTCAGGCAACTGGAATTCAGGCAACTGGAATTCAGGCAACTGGAATTCAGGCAACTGGAATTCAGGCAACTGGAATTCAGGCAACTGGAATTCAGGCAACTGGAATTCAGGCAACTGGAATTCAGGCAACTGGAATTCAGGCAACTGGAATTCAGGCAACTGGAATTCAGGCAACTGGAATTCAGGCAACTGGAATTCAGGCAACTGGAATTCAGGCAACTGGAATTCAGGCAACTGGAATTCAGGCAACTGGAATTCAGGCAACTGGAATTCAGGCAACTGGAATTCAGGCAACTGGAATTTAGGCGACTGGAATTCAGGCGACTGGAATTCAGGCAACTGGAATTCAGGCAACTGGAATTTAGGCAACTGGAATTCAGGCAACAGGAATTCAGGCAACTGGAAATCAGGCAACTGGAATTCAGGCAACTGGAAATCAGGCAACTGGAATTCAGGCAACTGGAATTCAGGCAACTGGAAATCAGGCTACTGGAATTCAGGCAACTGGAATTCAGGCAACTGGAATTCAGGCAACTGGAATTCAGGCAACTGGAATTCAGGCAACTGGAATTCAGGCAACTGGAATTCAGGCAACTGGAATTCAGGCAACTGGAATTCAGGCAACTGGAATTCAGGCAACTGGAATTCAGGCAACTGGAATTCAGGCAACTGGAAATCAGGCAACTGGAAATCAGGCAACTGGAATTCAGGCAACTGGAATTCAGGCAACTGGAATTCAGGCAACTGGAATTCAGGCAACTGGAATTCAGGCAACTGGAATTCAGGCAACTGGAATTCAGGCAACTGGAATTCAGGCAACTGGAATTCAGGCAACTGGAATTCAGGCAACTGGAATTCAGGCAACTGGAATTCAGGCAGCGGGAATTCAGGCAGCGGGAATTCAGGCAGCGGGAATTCAGGCAACTGGAATTCAGGCAACTGGAATTCAGGCAACTGGAATTCAGGCAACTGGAATTCAGGCAACTGGAATTCAGGCAACTGGAATTCAGGCAACTGGAATTCAGGCAACTGGAATTCAGGCAACTGGAATTCAGGCAACTGGAATTCAGGCAACTGGAATTCAGGCAACTGGAATTCAGGCAACTGGAATTCAGGCAACTGGAATTCAGGCAACTGGAATTCAGGCAACTGGAATTCAGGCAACTGGAATTCAGGCAACTGGAATTCAGGCAACTGGAATTCAGGCAACTGGAATTCAGGCAACTGGAATTTAGGCAACTGGAATTCACGCAACTGGAATTAAGGCAACTGGGATTCAGGCAACTGGAATTCAGGCAACTGGAATTCAGGCAACTGGAATTCAGGCAACCGAAATTCAGGCAACTGGAATTCAGACAACTGGAATTCAGGCAACTGGAATTCAGGCAACTGGAATTCAGGCAGCGGGAATTCAGGCAACTGGAATTCAGGCAACTTCAATTCAGGCAACTGGAATTCAGGCAACTGGAATTCAGGCAACTGGAATTCAGGCAACTGGAATTCAGGCAACTGGAATTCAGGCAACTGGAATTCAGGCAACTGGAATTCAGGCAACTGGAATTCAGGCAACCGAAATTCATGCAACTGGAATTCAGGCAACTGGAATTCAGGCAACTGGAATTCAGGCAACTGGAAATCAGGCAACTGGAATTCAGGCAACTGGAATTCAGGCAACTGGAAATCAGGCAACTGAAAGTCAGGCAACTGGAATTCAGGCAACTGGAATTCAGGCAACTGGAATTCAGGCAACTGGAATTCAGGCAACTGGAATTCAGGCAACTGGAATTCAGGCAACTGGAATTCAGGGCAATTGGAATTCAGGCAACTGGAATTCAGGCAACTGGAATTCAGGCAACTGGAATTCAGGCAACTGGAATTCAGGCAACTGGAATTCAGGCAACTGGAATTCAGGCAACTGGAATTCAGGCAACTGGAATTCAGGCAACTGGAATTCAGGCAACTGGAATTCAGGCAACTGGAATTCAGGCAACTGGAATTCAGGCAACTGGAATTCAGGCAACTGGAATTCAGGCAACTGGAATTCAGGCAACTGGAATTTAGGCAACTGGAATTCAGGCAACTGGAATTCAGGCAACTGGAATTCAGGCAACTGGAATTCAGGCAACTGGAATTCAGGCAATTGGATTTCAGGCAACTGGAATTCAGGCAACTGGAATTCAGGCAACTGGAATTCAGGCAACTGGAATTCAGGCAACTGGAATTCAGGCAACTGGAATTCAGGCAACTGGAATTCAGGCAACTGGAAATCCAGGCAACTGGAATTCAGGCAACTGGAATTCAGGCAACTGGAATTCAGGCAACTGGAATTTAGGCAACTGGAATTCAGCCAACTGGAAATCAGGCAACTGGAATTCAGGCAACTGGAAATCAGGCAACTGGAATTCAGGCAACTGGAATTCAGGCAACTGGAAATCAGGCAACTGGAATTCAGGCAACTGGAATTCAGGCAACTGGAATTCAGGCAACTGGAATTCAGGCAACTGGAATTCAGGCAACTGGAATTCAGGCAACTGGAATTCAGGCAACTGGAATTCAGGCAACTGGAATTCAGGCAACTGGAATTCAGGCAACTGGAATTCAGGCAACTGGAATTCAGGCAACTGGAATTCAGGCAACTGGAATTCAGGCAACTGGAATTCAGGCAACTGGAATTCAGGCAACTGGAATTCAGGCAACTGGAATTCAGGCAACTGGAATTCAGGCAACTGGAATTCAGGCAACTGGAATTCAGGCAACTGGAATTCAGGCAACTGGAATTCAGGCAACTGGAATTCAGGCAACTGGAATTTAGGCGACTGGAATTCAGGCGACTGGAATTCAGGCAACTGGAATTCAGGCAACTGGAATTTAGGCAACTGGAATTCAGGCAACAGAAATTCAGGCAACTGGAAATCAGGCAACTGGAATTCAGGCAACTGGAAATCAGGCAACTGGAATTCAGGCAACTGGAATTCAGGCAACTGGAAATCAGGCTACTGGAATTCAGGCAACTGGAATTCAGGCAACTGGAATTCAGGCAACTGGAATTCAGGCAACTGGAATTCAGGCAACTGGAATTCAGGCAACTGGAATTCAGGCAACTGGAATTCAGGCAACTGGAATTCAGGCAACTGGAATTCAGGCAACTGGAATTCAGGCAACTGGAATTCAGGCAACTGGAAATCAGGCAACTGGAAATCAGGCAACTGGAATTCAGGCAACTGGAATTCAGGCAACTGGAATTCAGGCAACTGGAATTCAGGCAACTGGAATTCAGGCAACTGGAATTCAGGCAACTGGAATTCAGGCAACTGGAATTCAGGCAACTGGAATTCAGGCAACTGGAATTCAGGCAACTGGAATTCAGGCAACTGGAATTCAGGCAACTGGAATTCAGGCAACTGGAATTCAGGCAGCGGGAATTCAGGCAGCGGGAATTCAGGCAGCGGGAATTCAGGCAACTGGAATTCAGGCAACTGGAATTCAGGCAACCGAAATTCATGCAACTGGAATTCAGGCAACTGGAATTCAGGCAACTGGAATTCAGGCAACTGGAAATCAGGCAACTGGAATTCAGGCAACTGGAATTCAGGCAACTGGAAATCAGGCAACTGAAAGTCAGGCAACTGGAATTCAGGCAACTGGAATTCAGGCAACTGGAATTCAGGCAACTGGAATTCAGGCAACTGGAATTCAGGCAACTGGAATTCAGGCAACTGGAATTCAGGCAACTGGAATTCAGGCAACTGGAATTCAGGCAACTGGAATTCAGGCAACTGGAATTCAGGCAACTGGAATTCAGGCAACTGGAATTCAGGCAACTGGAATTCAGGCAACTGGAATTCAGGCAACTGGAATTCAGGCAACTGGAATTCAGGCAACTGGAATTCAGGCAACTGGAATTCAGGCAACTGGAATTCAGGCAACTGGAATTCAGGCAACTGGAATTCAGGCAACTGGAATTCAGGCAACTGGAATTCAGGCAACTGGAATTCAGGCAACTGGAATTCAGGCAACTGGAATTTAGGCAACTGGAATTCACGCAACTGGAATTAAGGCAACTGGGATTCAGGCAACTGGAATTCAGGCAACTGGAATTCAGGCAACTGGAATTCAGGCAACCGAAATTCAGGCAACTGGAATTCAGACAACTGGAATTCAGGCAACTGGAATTCAGGCAACTGGAATTCAGGCAGCGGGAATTCAGGCAACTGGAATTCAGGCAACTTCAATTCAGGCAACTGGAATTCAGGCAACTGGGATACAGGCAACTGGAATTCAGGCAACTGGAATTCAGGCAACTGGAATTCAGGCAACTGGAATTTAGGCAACTGGAATTCAGGCAACTGGAATTCAGGCAACTGGAATTAAGGCAATTGGAATTCAGGCAACTGGAATTCAGGCAACTGGAATTCAGGCAACTGGAATTCAGGCAACTGGAATTCAGGCAACTGGAATTCAGGCAACTGGAATTCAGGCAACTGGAATTCAGGCAACTGGAATTCAGGCAACTGGAATTCAGGCAACTGGAAATCAGGCAATTGGAATTCGGGCAACTGGAAATCGGGCAACTGGAATTCAGGCAACTGGAATTCAGGCAACTGGAATTCAGGCAACTGGAATTCAGGCAACTGGAATTCAGGCAACTGGAATTCAGGCAACTGGAATTCAGGCAACTGGAATTCAGGCAACTGGAATTCAGGCAACTGGAATTCAGGCAACTGGAATTCAGGCAACTGGAATTCAGGCAACTGGAATTCAGGCAACTGGAATTCAGGCAACTGGAATTCAGGCAACTGGAATTCAGGCAACTGGAATTCAGGCAGCGGGTATTCAGGCAGCGGGAATTCAGGCAACTGGAATTCAGGCAACTGGAATTCAGGCAGCAGGAATTCAGGCAGCAGGAATTCAGGCAGCGGGAATTCAGGCAACTGGAATTCAGGCAACTGGAATTCAGGCAACTGGAATTCAGGCAACTGGAATTCAGGCAACTGGAATTCAGGCAACTGGAATTCAGGCAACTGGAATTTAGGCAACTAGAATTCAGGCAACTGGAATTCAGGCAACTGGAATTCAGGCAACTGGAATTCAGGCAACTGGAATTCAGGCAACTGGAATTCAGGCAACTGGAATTCAGGCAACTGGAATTCAGGCAACTGGAATTCAGGCAACTGGAATTCAGGCAACTGGAATTCAGGCAACTGGAATTCAGGCAACTGGAATTCAGGCAACTGGAATTCAGGCAACTGGAATTCAGGCAACTGGAATTCAGGCAACTGGAATTCAGGCAACTGGAATTCAGGCAACTGGAATTCAGGCAACTGGAATTCAGGCAACTGGAAATCAGGCAACTGGAATTCAGGCAACTGGAATTCAGGCAACTGGAAATCGGGCAACTGGAATTCAGGCAACTGGAATTCAGGCAACTGGAATTCAGGCAACTGGAATTCAGGCAACTGGAATTCAGGCAACTGGAATTCAGGCAACTGGAATTCAGGCAACTGGAATTCAGGCAACTGGAATTCAGGCAACTGGAATTCAGGCAACTGGAATTCAGGCAACTGGAATTCAGGCAACTGGAATTCAGGCAACTGGAATTCAGGCAACTGGAATTCAGGCAACTGGAATTCAGGCAACTGGAATTCAGGCAACTGGAATTCAGGCAACTGGAATTCAGGCAACTGGAATTCAGGCAACTGGAATTCAGGCAACTGGAATTCAGGCAACTGGAATTCAGGCAACTGGAATTCAGGCAGCGGAAATTCAGGCAACTGGAATTCAGGCAACTGGAATTCAGGCAACTGGAATTCAGGCAACTGGAATTCAGGCAACTGGAATTCAGGCAACTGGAATTCAGGCAACTGGAATTCAGGCAACTGGAATTCAGGCAACTGGAATTCAGGCAACTGGAATTCAGGCAACTGGAATTCAGGCAACTGGAATTCAGGCAACTGGAATTCAGGCAACTGGAATTCAGGCAACTGGAATTCAGGGCAATTGGAATTCAGGCAACTGGAACTTAGGCAAATGGAATTCAGGCAACTGGAATTGAGGCAACTGGAATTGAGGCAACTGGAATTCAGGCAACTGGAATTTAGGCAACTGGAATTCAGGCAACTGGAATTCAGGCAACTGGAATTCAGGCAACTGGAATTCAGGCAACTGGAAATCGGGCAACTGGAATTCAGGCAACTGGAATTCAGGCAACTGGAATTCAGGCAACTGGAATTCAGGCAACTGGAATTCAGGCAACTGGAATTCAGGCAACTGGAATTCAGGCAACTGGAATTCAGGCAACCAAAATTCAGGCAACTGGAATTCAGGCAACTGGAATTCAGGCAACTGGAATTCAGGCAACTGGAATTCAGGCAACTGGAATTCAGGCAACTGGAATTCAGGCAACTGGAATTCAGGCAGCGGGAATTCAGGCAGCGGGAATTCAGGCAACTGGAATTCAGGCAACTGGAATTCAGGCAACTGGAATTCAGGCAACTGGAATTCAGGCAACTGGAATTCAGGCAACTGGAATTCAGGCAACTGGAATTCAGGCAACTGGAATTCAGGCAACTGGAATTCAGGCAACTGGAATTCAGGCAACTGGAATTCAGGCAACTGGAATTCAGGCAACTGGAATTCAGGCAACTGGAATTCAGGCAACTGGAATTCAGGCAACTGGAATTCAGGCAGCGGGAATTCAGGCAGCGGGAATTCAGGCAACTGGAATTCAGGCAACTGGAATTCAGGCAACTGGAATTTAGGCAACTGGAATTTAGGCAACTAGAATTCAGGCAACTGGAATTCAGGCAACTGGAATTCAGGCAACTGGAATTCAGGCAACTGGAATTCAGGCAACTGGAATTTAGGCAACTGGAATTCAGGCAACTGGAATTCAGGCAACTGGAATTCAGGCAACTGGAATTCAGGCAACTGGAATTCAGGCAACTGGAATTCAGGCAACTGGAATTCAGGCAACTGGAATTCAGGCAACTGGAATTCAGGCAACTGGAATTCAGGCAACTGGAATTCAGGCAACTGGAATTCAGGCAACTGGAATTCAGGCAACTGGAATTCAGGCAACTGGAAATCAGGCAATTGGAATTCGGGCAACTGGAAATCGGGCAACTGGAATTCAGGCAACTGGAATTCAGGCAACTGGAATTCAGGCAACTGGAATTCAGGCAACTGGAATTCAGGCAACTGGAATTCAGGCAACTGGAATTCAGGCAACTGGAATTCAGGCAACTGGAATTCAGGCAACTGGAATTCAGGCAACTGGAATTCAGGCAACTGGAATTCAGGCAACCGAAATTCAGGCAACTGGAATTCAGGCAACTGGAATTCAGGCAACTGGAATTCAGGCAACTGGAATTCAGGCAACTGGAATTCAGGCAACTGGAATTCAGGCAACTGGAATTCAGGCAACTGGAATTCAGGCAGCGGGAATTCAGGCAGCGGGAATTCAGGCAACTGGAATTCAGGCAGCAGGAATTCAGGCAGCAGGAATTCAAGCAGCGGGAATTCAGGCAACTGGAATTCAGGCAACTGGAATTCAGGCAACTGGAATTCAGGCAACTGGAATTCAGGCAACTGGAATTCAGGCAACTGGAATTCAGGCAACTGGAATTTAGGCAACTAGAATTCAGGCAACTGGAATTCAGACAACTGGAATTCAGGCAACTGGAATTCAGGCAACTGGAATTCAGGCAACTGGAATTCAGGCAACTGGAATTCAGGCAACTGGAATTCAGGCAACTGGAATTCAGGCAACTGGAATTCAGGCAACTGGAATTCAGGCAACTGGAATTCAGGCAACTGGAATTCAGGCAACTGGAATTCAGGCAACTGGAATTCAGGCAACTGGAATTCAGGCAACTGGAATTCAGGCAACTGGAATTCAGGCAACTGGAATTCAGGCAACTGGAATTCAGGCAACTGGAAATCAGGCAACTGGAATTCAGGCAACTGGAATTCAGGCAACTGGAAATCGGGCAACTGGAATTCAGGCAACTGGAATTCAGGCAACTGGAATTCAGGCAACTGGAATTCAGGCAACTGGAATTCAGGCAACTGGAATTCAGGCAACTGGAATTCAGGCAACTGGAATTCAGGCAACTGGAATTCAGGCAACTGGAATTCAGGCAACTGGAATTCAGGCAACTGGAATTCAGGCAACTGGAATTCAGGCAACTGGAATTCAGGCAACTGGAATTCAGGCAACTGGAATTCAGGCAACTGGAATTCAGGCAACTGGAATTCAGGCAACTGGAATTCAGGCAACTGGAATTCAGGCAACTGGAATTCAGGCAACTGGAATTCAGGCAACTGGAATTCAGGCAACTGGAATTCAGGCAGCGGAAATTCAGGCAACTGGAATTCAGGCAACTGGAATTCAGGCAACTGGAATTCAGGCAACTGGAATTCAGGCAACTGGAATTCAGGCAACTGGAATTCAGGCAACTGGAATTCAGGCAACTGGAATTCAGGCAACTGGAATTCAGGCAACTGGAATTCAGGCAACTGGAATTCAGGCAACTGGAATTCAGGCAACTGGAATTCAGGCAACTGGAATTCAGGCAACTGGAATTCAGGCAACTGGAATTCAGGCAACTGGAATTCAGGCAACTGGAATTCAGGGCAATTGGAATTCAGGCAACTGGAACTTAGGCAACTGGAATTCAGGCAACTGGAATTGAGGCAACTGGAATTGAGGCAACTGGAATTGAGGCAACTGGAATTCAGGCAACTGGAATTTAGGCAACTGGAATTCAGGCAACTGGAATTCAGGCAACTGGAATTCAGGCAACTGGAATTCAGGCAACTTGAAATCGGGCAACTGGAATTCAGGCAACTGGAATTCAGGCAACTGGAATTCAGGCAACTGGAATTCAGGCAACTGGAATTCAGGCAACTGGAATTCAGGCAACTGGAATTCAGGCAACTGGAATTCAGGCAACCAAAATTCAGGCAACTGGAATTCAGGCAACTGGAATTCAGGCAACTGGAATTCAGGCAACTGGAATTCAGGCAACTGGAATTCAGGCAACTGGAATTCAGGCAACTGGAATTCAGGCAGCGGGAATTCAGGCAGCGGGAATTCAGGCAACTGGAATTCAGGCAACTGGAATTCAGGCAACTGGAATTCAGGCAACTGGAATTCAGGCAACTGGAATTCAGGCAACTGGAATTCAGGCAACTGGAATTCAGGCAACTGGAATTCAGGCAACTGGAATTCAGGCAACTGGAATTCAGGCAACTGGAATTCAGGCAACTGGAATTCAGGCAACTGGAATTCAGGCAACTGGAATTCAGGCAACTGGAATTCAGGCAACTGGAATTCAGGCAGCGGGAATTCAGGCAGCGGGAATTCAGGCAACTGGAATTCAGGCAACTGGAATTCAGGCAACTGGAATTCAGGCAACTGGAATTCAGGCAACTGGAATTCAGGCAACTGGAATTCAGGCAACTGGATTTCCGGCAACTGGAATTCCGGCAACTGGAATTCAGGCAACTGGAATTCAGGCAACTGGAATTCAGGCAACTGGAATTCAGGCAACTGGAATTCAGGCAACTGGAATTCAGGCAACTGGAATTCAGGCAACTGGAATTCAGGCAACTGGAATTCAGGCAACTGGAATTCAGGCAACTGGAATTCAGGCAACTGGAATTCAGGCAACTGGAATTCAGGCAACTGGAATTCAGGCAGCGGGAATTCAGGCAACTGGAATTCAGGCAACTGGAATTCAGGCAACTGGAATTCAGGCAACTGGAATTCAGGCAACTGGAATTCAGGCAACTGGAATTCAGGCAACTGGAATTCAGGCAACTGGAATTCAGGCAACTGGAATTCAGGCAACTGGAATTCAGGCAACTGGAATTCAGGCAACTGGAATTCAGGCAACTGGAATTCAGGCAACTGGAATTCAGGCAACTGGAATTCAGGCAACTGGAATTCAGGCAACTGGAATTCAGGGCAATTGGAATTCAGGCAACTGGAACTTAGGCAACTGGAATTCAGGCAACTGGAATTGAGGCAACTGGAATTGAGGCAACTGGAATTGAGGCAACTGGAATTCAGGCAACTGGAATTTAGGCAACTGGAATTCAGGCAACTGGAATTTAGGCAACTGGAATTCAGGCAACTGGAATTCAGGCAACTAGAAATCGGGCAACTGGAATTCAGGCAACTGGAATTCAGGCAACTGGAATTCAGGCAACTGGAATTCAGGCAACTGGAATTCAGGCAACTGGAATTCAGGCAACTGGAATTCAGGCAACTGGAATTCAGGCAACCAAAATTCAGGCAACTGGAATTCAGGCAACTGGAATTCAGGCAACTGGAATTCAGGCAACTGGAATTCAGGCAACTGGAATTCAGGCAACTGGAATTCAGGCAACTGGAATTCAGGCAGCGGGAATTCAGGCAGCGGGAATTCAGGCAACTGAAATTCAGGCAACTGGAATTCAGGCAACTGGAATTCAGGCAACTGGAATTCAGGCAACTGGAATTCAGGCAACTGGAATTCAGGCAACTGGAATTCAGGCAACTGGAATTCAGGCAACTGGAATTCAGGCAACTGGAATTCAGGCAACTGGAATTCAGGCAACTGGAATTCAGGCAACTGGAATTCAGGCAACTGGAATTCAGGCAACTGGAATTCAGGCAGTGGGAATTCAGGCAGCGGGAATTCAGGCAACTGGAATTCAGGCAACTGGAATTCAGGCAACTGGAATTCAGGCAACTGGAATTCAGGCAACTGGAATTCAGGCAACTGGAATTCAGGCAACTGGAATTTAGGCAACTGGAATTCAGGCAACTGGAATTCAGGCAACTGGAATTCAGGCAACTGGAATTCAGGCAACTGGAATTCAGGCAACTGGAATTCAGGCAACTGGAATTCAGGCAACTGGAATTCAGGCAACTGGAATTCAGGCAACTGGAAATCAGGCAACTGGAATTCAGGCAACTGGAATTCAGGCAACTGGAATTCAGGCAACTGGAATTCAGGCAACCGAAATTCAGGCAACTGGAATTCAGTCAACTGGAATTCAGGCAACTGGAATTCAGGCAACTGGAATTCAGGCAACTGGAATTCAGGCAACTGGAATTCAGGCAACTGGAATTTAGGCAACTGGAATTCACGCAACTGGAATTCACGCAACTGGAATTCAGGCAACTGGAATTCAGGCAACTGGAATTCAGGCAACTGGAATTCAGGCAGCGGGAATTCAGGCAACTGGAATTCAGGCAACTGGAATTCAGGCAACTGGAAATCGGGCAACTGGAATTCAGGCAACTGGAATTCAGGCAACTGGAATTCAGGCAACTGGAATTCAGGCAACTGGAATTCAGGCAACTGGAATTCAGGCAACTGGAATTCAGGCAACTGGAATTCAGGCAACTGGAATTCAGGCAACTGGAATTTAGGCAACTAGAATTCAGGCAACTGGAATTCATGCAACTGGAATTCAGGCAACTGGAATTCAGGCAACTGGAATTCAGGCAACTGGAATTCAGGCAACTGGAATTCAGGCAACTGGAATTCAGGCAACTGGAATTCAGGCAACTGGAAATCAGGCAACAGGAATTCAGGCAACTGGAATTCAGGCAACTGGAAATCAGGCATTTGGAATTCAGGCAACTGGAATTCAGGCAACTGGAATTCAGGCAACTGGAATTCAGGCAACTGGAATTCAGGCAACTGGAATTCAGGCAACTGGAATTCAGGCAACTGGAATTCAGGCAACTGGAATTCAGGCAACTGGAATTCAGGCAACTGGAATTCAGGCAACTGGAATTCAGGCAACTGGAATTCAGGCAACTGGAATTCAGGCAACTGGAATTCAGGCAACTGGAATTCAGGCAACTGGAATTCAGGCAACTGGAATTCAGGCAACTGGAAATCAGGCAACTGGAATTCAGGCAACTGGAATTCAGGCAACTGGAATTCAGGCAACTGGAATTCAGGCAACTGGAATTCAGGCAACTGGAATTCAGGCAACTGGAATTCAGGCAACTGGAATTCAGGCAACTGGAATTCAGGCAACTGGAATTCAGGCAACTGGAATTCAGGCAACTGGAATTCAGGCAACTGGAATTCAGGCAACTGGAATTCAGGCAACTGGAATTCAGGCAACTGGAAATCAGGCAACTGGAATTCAGGCAACTGGAATTCAGGCAACTGGAAATCGGGCAACTGGAATTCAGGCAACTGGAATTCAGGCAACTGGAATTCAGGCAACTGGAATTCAGGCAACTGGAATTCAGGCAACTGGAATTCAGGCAACTGGAATTCAGGCAACTGGAATTCAGGCAACTGGAATTCAGGCAACTGGAATTCAGGCAACTGGAATTCAGGCAACTGGAATTCAGGCAACTGGAATTCAGGCAACTGGAATTCAGGCAACTGGAATTCAGGCAACTGGAATTCAGGCAACTGGAATTCAGGCAACTGGAATTCAGGCAACTGGAATTCAGGCAACTGGAATTCAGGCAACTGGAATTCAGGCAACTGGAATTCAGGCAACTGGAATTCAGGCAACTGGAATTCAGGCAGCGGAAATTCAGGCAACTGGAATTCAGGCAACTGGAATTCAGGCAACTGGAATTCAGGCAACTGGAATTCAGGCAACTGGAATTCAGGCAACTGGAATTCAGGCAACTGGAATTCAGGCAACTGGAATTCAGGCAACTGGAATTCAGGCAACTGGAATTCAGGCAACTGGAATTCAGGCAACTGGAATTCAGGCAACTGGAATTCAGGCAACTGGAATTCAGGCAACTGGAATTCCTGCAACTGGAATTCAAGCAACTGGAATTCCGGCAACTGGAATTCAGGGCAATTGGAATTCAGGCAACTGGAACTTAGGCAACTGGAATTCAGGCAACTGGAATTGAGGCAACTGGAATTGAGGCAACTGGAATTGAGGCAACTGGAATTGAGGCAACTGGAATTGAGGCAACTGGAATTGAGGCAACTGGAATTCAGGCAACTGGAATTCAGGCAACTGGAATTCAGGCAACTTGAAATCGGGCAACTGGAATTCAGGCAACTGGAATTCAGGCAACTGGAATTCAGGCAACTGGAATTCAGGCAACTGGAATTCAGGCAACTGGAATTCAGGCAACTGGAATTCAGGCAACTGGAATTCAGGCAGCCAAAATTCAGGCAACTGGAATTCAGGCAACTGGAATTCAGGCAACTGGAATTCAGGCAACTGGAATTCAGGCAACTGGAATTCAGGCAACTGGAATTCAGGCAGCGGGAATTCAGGCAGCGGGAATTCAGGCAACTGGAATTCAGGCAACTGGAATTCAGGCAACTGGAATTCAGGCAACTGGAATTCAGGCAACTGGAATTCAGGCAACTGGAATTCAGGCAACTGGAATTCAGGCAACTGGAATTCAGGCAACTGGAATTCAGGCAACTGGAATTCAGGCAACTGGAATTCAGGCAACTGGAATTCAGGCAACTGGAATTCAGGCAACTGGAATTCAGGCAACTGGAATTCAGGCAACTGGAATTCAGGCAGCGGGAATTCAGGCAGCGGGAATTCAGGCAACTGGAATTCAGGCAACTGGAATTCAGGCAACTGGAATTCAGGCAACTGGAATTCAGGCAACTGGAATTCAGGCAACTGGAATTCAGGCAACTGGATTTCCGGCAACTGGAATTCCGGCAACTGGAATTCAGGCAACTGGAATTCAGGCAACTGGAATTCAGGCAACTGGAATTCAGGCAACTGGAATTCAGGCAACTGGAATTCAGGCAACTGGAATTCAGGCAACTGGAATTCAGGCAACTGGAATTCAGGCAACTGGAATTCAGGCAACTGGAATTCAGGCAACTGGAATTCAGGCAACTGGAATTCAGGCAACTGGAATTCAGGCAGCGGGAATTCAGGCAACTGGAATTCAGGCAACTGGAATTCAGGCAACTGGAATTCAGGCAACTGGAATTCAGGCAACTGGAATTCAGGCAACTGGAATTCAGGCAACTGGAATTCAGGCAACTGGAATTCAGGCAACTGGAATTCAGGCAACTGGAATTCAGGCAACTGGAATTCAGGCAACTGGAATTCAGGCAACTGGAATTCAGGCAACTGGAATTCAGGCAACTGGAATTCAGGCAACTGGAATTCAGGCAACTGGAATTCAGGGCAATTGGAATTCAGGCAACTGGAACTTAGGCAACTGGAATTCAGGCAACTGGAATTGAGGCAACTGGAATTGAGGCAACTGGAATTGAGGCAACTGGAATTCAGGCAACTGGAATTTAGGCAACTGGAATTCAGGCAACTGGAATTTAGGCAACTGGAATTCAGGCAACTGGAATTCAGGCAACTGGAAATCGGGCAACTGGAATTCAGGCAACTGGAATTCAGGCAACTGGAATTCAGGCAACTGGAATTCAGGCAACTGGAATTCAGGCAACTGGAATTCAGGCAACTGGAATTCAGGCAACTGGAATTCAGGCAACCAAAATTCAGGCAACTGGAATTCAGGCAACTGGAATTCAGGCAACTGGAATTCAGGCAACTGGAATTCAGGCAACTGGAATTCAGGCAACTGGAATTCAGGCAACTGGAATTCAGGCAGCGGGAATTCAGGCAGCGGGAATTCAGGCAACTGAAATTCAGGCAACTGGAATTCAGGCAACTGGAATTCAGGCAACTGGAATTCAGGCAACTGGAATTCAGGCAACTGGAATTCAGGCAACTGGAATTCAGGCAACTGGAATTCAGGCAACTGGAATTCAGGCAACTGGAATTCAGGCAACTGGAATTCAGGCAACTGGAATTCAGGCAACTGGAATTCAGGCAACTGGAATTCAGGCAGCGGGAATTCAGGCAGCGGGAATTCAGGCAACTGGAATTCAGGCAACTGGAATTCAGGCAACTGGAATTCAGGCAACTGGAATTCAGGCAACTGGAATTCAGGCAACTGGAATTCAGGCAACTGGAATTCAGGCAACTGGAATTCAGGCAACTGGAATTCAGGCAACTGGAATTCAGGCAACTGGAATTCAGGCAACTGGAATTCAGGCAACTGGAATTCAGGCAACTGGAATTCAGGCAACTGGAATTCAGGCAACTGGAATTCAGGCAACTGGAATTCAGGCAACTGGAAATCAGGCAACTGGAATTCAGGCAACTGGAATTCAGGCAACTGGAATTCAGGCAACTGGAATTCAGGCAACCGAAATTCAGGCAACTGGAATTCAGTCAACTGGAATTCAGGCAACTGGAATTCAGGCAACTGGAATTCAGGCAACTGGAATTCAGGCAACTGGAATTCAGGCAACTGGAATTTAGGCAACTGGAATTCACGCAACTGGAATTCACGCAACTGGAATTCAGGCAACTGGAATTCAGGCAACTGGAATTCAGGCAACTGGAATTCAGGCAACTGGAATTCAGGCAACTGGAATTCAGGCAACTGGAATTCAGGCAACTGGAATTCAGGCAACTGGAAATCAGGCAACTGGAATTCAGGCAACTGGAATTCAGGCAACTGGAATTCAGGCAACTGGAATTCAGGCAACCGAAATTCAGGCAACTGGAATTCAGTCAACTGGAATTCAGGCAACTGGAATTCAGGCAACTGGAATTCAGGCAACTGGAATTCAGGCAGCGGGAATTCAGGCAACTGAAATTCAGGCAACTGGAATTCAGGCAACTGGAATTCAGGCAACTGGAATTCAGGCAACTGGAATTCAGGCAACTGGAATTCAGGCAACTGGAATTCAGGCAACTGGAATTCAGGCAACTGGAATTCAGGCAACTGGAATTCAGGCAACTGGAATTCAGGCAACTGGAATTCAGGCAACTGGAATTCAGGCAACTGGAATTCAGGCAACTGGAATTTAGGCAACTAGAATTCAGGCAACTGGAATTCATGCAACTGGAATTCAGGCAACTGGAATTCAGGCAACTGGAATTCAGGCAACTGGAATTCAGGCAACTGGAATTCAGGCAACTGGAATTCAGGCAACTGGAATTCAGGCAACTGGAAATCAGGCAACAGGAATTCAGGCAACTGGAATTCAGGCAACTGGAAATCAGGCAACTGGAATTCAGGCAACTGGAATTCAGGCAACTGGAATTCAGGCAACTGGAATTCAGGCAACTGGAATTCAGGCAACTGGAATTCAGGCAACTGGAATTCAGGCAACTGGAATTCAGGCAACTGGAATTCAGGCAACTGGAATTCAGGCAACTGGAATTCAGGCAACTGGAATTCAGGCAACTGGAATTCAGGCAACTGGAATTCAGGCAACTGGAAATCAGGCAACTGGAATTCAGGCAACTGGAATTCAGGCAACTGGAATTCAGGCAACTGGAATTCAGGCAACTGGAATTCAGGCAACTGGAATTCAGGCAACTGGAATTCAGGCAACTGGAATTCAGGCAACTGGAATTCAGGCAACTGGAATTCAGGCAACTGGAATTCAGGCAACTGGAATTCAGGCAACTGGAATTCAGGCAACTGGAATTCAGGCAACTGGAATTCAGGCAACTGGAATTCAGGCAACTGGAAATCAGGCAACTGGAATTCAGGCAACTGGAAATCAGGCAACTGGAATTCAGGCAACTGGAATTCAGGCAACTGGAATTCAGGCAACTGGAATTCAGGCAACTGGAATTCAGGCAACTGGAATTCAGGCAACTGGAATTCAGGCAACTGGAATTCAGGCAACTGGAATTCAGGCATGCAATTTGAATTCAGGCAACTGGAATTCAGGCAACTGGAATTCAGGCAACTGGAATTCAGGCAACTGGAATTCAGGCAACTGGAATTCAGGCAACTGGAATTCAGGCAACTGGAATTCAGGCAACTGGAATTCAGGCAACTGGAATTCAGGCAACTGGAATTCAGGCAACTGGAATTCAGGCAACTGGAATTCAGGCAACTGGAATTCAGGCAACTGGAATTCAGGCAACTGGAATTCAGGCAACCGAAATTCAGGCAACTGGAATTCAGGCAACTGGAATTCAGGCAACTGGAATTCAGGCAACTGGAAATCAGGCAACTGGAATTCAGGCAACTGGAATTCAGGCAACTGGAAATCAGGCAACTGGAATTCAGGCAACTGGAATTCAGGCAACTGGAATTCAGGCAACTGGAATTCAGGCAACTGGAATTCAGGCAACTGGAATTCAGGCAACTGGAATTCAGGCAACTGGAATTCAGGGCAATTGGAATTCAGGCAACTGGAATTCAGGCAACTGGAATTCAGGCAACTGGAATTCAGGCAACTGGAATTCAGGGCAATTGGAATTCAGGCAACTGGAATTCAGGCAACTGGAATTCAGGCAACTGGAATTCAGGCAACTGGAATTCAGGCAACTGGAATTCAGGCAACTGGAATTCAGGCAACTGGAATTTAGGCAACTGGAATTCACGCAACTGGAATTCACGCAACTGGAATTCAGGCAACTCGAATTCAGGCAACTGGAATTCAGGCAACTGGAATTCAGGCAGCGGGAATTCAGGCAACTGGAATTCAGGCAACTGGAATTCAGGCAACTGGAATTCAGGCAACTGGAATTCAGGCAACTGGAATTCAGGCAACTGGAATTCAGGCAACTGGAATTCAGGCAACTGGAATTCAGGCAACTGGAATTCAGGCAACTGGAATTCAGGCAACTGGAATTCAGGCAACTGGAATTAAAGTAACTGGAATTCAGGCAACTGGAATTCAGGCAACTGGAATTCAGGCAACTGGAATTCAGGCAACTGGAATTCAGGCAACTGGAATTCAGGGCAATTGGAATTCAGGCAACTGGAACTTAGGCAACTGGAATTCAGGCAACTGGAATTCAGGCAACTGGAATTGAGGCAACTGGAATTGAGGCAACTGGAATTGAGGCAACTGGAATTGAGGCAACTGGAATTCAGGCAACTGGAATTCAGGCAACTGGAATTCAGGCAACTGGAATTCAGGCAACTGGAATTCAGGCAACTGGAATTTAGGCAACTGGAATTCAGGCAACTGGAATTCAGGCAACTGGAATTCAGGCAACTGGAATTCAGGCAACTGGAATTCAGGCAACTGGAATTCAGGCAACTGGAATTCAGGCAACTGGAATTCAGGCAACTGGAATTCAGGCAACTGGAATTCAGGCAACTGGAATTCAGGCAACTGGAATTCAGGCAACTGGAATTCAGGCAACTGGAATTCAGGCAACTGGAATTCAGGCAACTGGAATTCAGGCAACTGGAATTCAGGCAACTGGAATTCAGGCAACTGGAATTCAGGCAACTGGAATTCAGGCAACTGGAATTCAGGCAACTGGAATTTAGGCAACTGGAATTCACGCAACTGGAATTCACGCAACTGGAATTCAGGCAACTCGAATTCAGGCAACTGGAATTCAGGCAACTGGAATTCAGGCAGCGGGAATTCAGGCAACTGGAATTCAGGCAACTGGAATTCAGGCAACTGGAATTCAGGCAACTGGAATTCAGGCAACTGGAATTCAGGCAACTGGAATTCAGGCAACTGGAATTCAGGCAACTGGAATTCAGGCAACTGGAATTCAGGCAACTGGAATTCAGGCAACTGGAATTAAAGTAACTGGAATTCAGGCAACTGGAATTCAGGCAACTGGAATTCAGGCAACTGGAATTCAGGCAACTGGAATTCAGGCAACTGGAATTCAGGGCAATTGGAATTCAGGCAACTGGAACTTAGGCAACTGGAATTCAGGCAACTGGAATTCAGGCAACTGGAATTGAGGCAACTGGAATTGAGGCAACTGGAATTCAGGCAACTGGAATTCAGGCAACTGGAATTCAGGCAACTGGAATTCAGGCAACTGGAATTCAGGCAACTGGAATTCAGGCAACTGGAATTCAGGCAACTGGAATTCAGGCAACTGGAATTCAGGCAACTGGAATTCAGGCAACTGGAATTCAGGCAACTGGAATTCAGGCAACTGGAATTTAGGCAACTAGAATTCAGGCAACTGGAATTCATGCAACTGGAATTCAGGCAACTGGAATTCAGGCAACTGGAATTCAGGCAACTGGAATTCAGGCAACTGGAATTCAGGCAACTGGAATTCAGGCAACTGGAATTCAGGCAACTGGAATTCAGGCAACTGGAATTCAGGCAACTGGAATTCAGGCAACTGGAATTCAGGCAACTGGAATTCAGGCAACTGGAATTCAGGCAACTGGAATTCAGGCAACTGGAATTCAGGCAACTGGAATTCAGGCAACTGGAATTCAGGCAACTGGAATTCAGGCAACTGGAATTCAGGCAACTGGAATTCAGGCAACTGGAATTCAGGCAACTGGAATTTAGGCAACTGGAATTCACGCAACTGGAATTCACGCAACTGGAATTCAGGCAACTCGAATTCAGGCAACTGGAATTCAGGCAACTGGAATTCAGGCAGCGGGAATTCAGGCAACTGGAATTCAGGCAACTGGAATTCAGGCAACTGGAATTCAGGCAACTGGAATTCAGGCAACTGGAATTCAGGCAACTGGAATTCAGGCAACTGGAATTCAGGCAACTGGAATTCAGGCAACTGGAATTCAGGCAACTGGAATTCAGGCAACTGGAATTCAGGCAACTGGAATTAAAGTAACTGGAATTCAGGCAACTGGAATTCAGGCAACTGGAATTCCAGCAACTGGAATTCAGGCAACTGGAATTCAGGCAACTGGAATTCAGGGCAATTGGAATTCAGGCAACTGGAACTTAGGCAACTGGAATTCAGGCAACTGGAATTCAGGCAACTGGAATTGAGGCAACTGGAATTGAGGCAACTGGAATTGAGGCAACTGGAATTGAGGCAACTGGAATTCAGGCAACTGGAATTCAGGCAACTGGAATTCAGGCAACTGGAATTCAGGCAACTGGAATTCAGGCAACTGGAATTCAGGCAACTGGAATTCAGGCAACTGGAATTCAGGCAACTGGAATTCAGGCAACTGGAATTCAGGCAACTGGAATTCAGGCAACTGGAATTCAGGCAACTGGAATTTAGGCAACTAGAATTCAGGCAACTGGAATTCATGCAACTGGAATTCAGGCAACTGGAATTCAGGCAACTGGAATTCAGGCAACTGGAATTCAGGCAACTGGAATTCAGGCAACTGGAATTCAGGCAACTGGAATTCAGGCAACTGGAAATCAGGCAACAGGAATTCAGGCAACTGGAATTCAGGCAACTGGAAATCAGGCAACTGGAATTCAGGCAACTGGAATTCAGGCAACTGGAATTCAGGCAACTGGAATTCAGGCAACTGGAATTCAGGCAACTGGAATTCAGGCAACTGGAATTCAGGCAACTGGAATTCAGGCAACTGGAATTCAGGCAACTGGAATTCAGGCAACTGGAATTCAGGCAACTGGAATTCAGGCAACTGGAATTCAGGCAACTGGAATTCAGGCAACTGGAATTCAGGCAACTGGAATTCAGGCAACTGGAATTCAGGCAACTGGAATTCAGGCAACTGGAATTCAGGCAACTGGAATTCAGGCAACTGGAATTCAGGCAACTGGAATTCAGGCAACTGGAATTCAGGCAACTGGAATTCAGGCAACTGGAATTCAGGCAACTGGAATTCAGGCAACTGGAATTCAGGCAACTGGAATTCAGGCAACTGGAATTCAGGCAACCGAAATTCAGGCAACTGGAATTCAGGCAACTGGAATTCAGGCAACTGGAATTCAGGCAACTGGAAATCAGGCAACTGGAATTCAGGCAACTGGAATTCAGGCAACTGGAAATCAGGCAACTGGAATTCAGGCAACTGGAATTCAGGCAACTGGAATTTAGGCAACTGGAATTCAGGCAACTGGAATTCAGGCAACTGGAATTCAGGCAACTGGAATTCAGGCAACTGGAATTCAGGGCAATTGGAATTCAGGCAACTGGAATTCAGGCAACTGGAATTCAGGCAACTGGAATTCAGGCAACTGGAATTCAGGGCAATTGGAATTCAGGCAACTGGAATTCAGGCAACTGGAATTCAGGCAACTGGAATTCAGGCAACTGGAATTCAGGCAACTGGAATTCAGGCAACTGGAATTCAGGCAACTGGAATTTAGGCAACTGGAATTCACGCAACTGGAATTCACGCAACTGGAATTCAGGCAACTCGAATTCAGGCAACTGGAATTCAGGCAACTGGAATTCAGGCAGCGGGAATTCAGGCAACTGGAATTCAGGCAACTGGAATTCAGGCAACTGGAATTCAGGCAACTGGAATTCAGGCAACTGGAATTCAGGCAACTGGAATTCAGGCAACTGGAATTCAGGCAACTGGAATTCAGGCAACTGGAATTCAGGCAACTGGAATTCAGGCAACTGGAATTCAGGCAACTGGAATTAAAGTAACTGGAATTCAGGCAACTGGAATTCAGGCAACTGGAATTCAGGCAACTGGAATTCAGGCAACTGGAATTCAGGCAACTGGAATTCAGGGCAATTGGAATTCAGGCAACTGGAACTTAGGCAACTGGAATTCAGGCAACTGGAATTCAGGCAACTGGAATTGAGGAAACTGGAATTGAGGCAACTGGAATTGAGGCAACTGGAATTGAGGCAACTGGAATTCAGGCAACTGGAATTCAGGCAACTGGAATTCAGGCAACTGGAATTCAGGCAACTGGAATTCAGGCAACTGGAATTCAGGCAACTGGAATTCAGGCAACTGGAATTCAGGCAACTGGAATTCAGGCAACTGGAATTCAGGCAACTGGAATTCAGGCAACTGGAATTCAGGCAACTGGAATTTAGGCAACTAGAATTCAGGCAACTGGAATTCATGCAACTGGAATTCAGGCAACTGGAATTCAGGCAACTGGAATTCAGGCAACTGGAATTCAGGCAACTGGAATTCAGGCAACTGGAATTCAGGCAACTGGAATTCAGGCAACTGGAAATCAGGCAACTGGAATTCAGGCAACTGGAATTCAGGCAACTGGAAATCAGGCAACTGGAATTCAGGCAACTGGAATTCAGGCAACTGGAATTCAGGCAACTGGAATTCAGGCAACTGGAATTCAGGCAACTGGAATTCAGGCAACTGGAATTCAGGCAACTGGAATTCAGGCAACTGGAATTCAGGCAACTGGAATTCAGGCAACTGGAATTTAGGCAACTGGAATTAAGGCAACTGGAATTAAGGCAACTGGAATTCAGGCAACTGGAATTCAGGCAACTGGAATTCAGGCAACTGGAATTCAGGCAACTGGAATTCAGGCAACTGGAATTCAGGCAACTGGAATTCAGGCAACTGGAATTCAGGCAACTGGAATTCAGGCAACTGGAATTCAGGCAACTGGAATTCAGGCAACTGGAATTCAGGCAACTGGAATTCAGGCAACTGGAATTCAGGCAACTGGAATTCAGGCAACTGGAATTCAGGCAACTGGAATTCAGGCAACTGGAATTCAGGCAACTGGAATTCAGGCAACTGGAATTCAGGCAACTGGAATTCAGGCAACTGGAATTCAGGCAACTGGAATTCAGGCAACTGGAATTCAGGCAACTGGAATTCAGGCAACTGGAATTCAGGCAACGGGGATTTAGGCAACGGGGATTCAGCGCAGGGCATTCAGCCTCTCATGAAACAGCTTTGAACACGGCCGAATCCCCTGAGACTAGCCTGAGACTAATTCTGAGCCGAGTACTAAGCTGCAATTTCTAGAAAATTTAAAAGCTTTGACTCAAAACTTGCTCAGGAACGGGTGGAACCGTTTGATTTGGTTCGTTCGACTTGCGGCGAACCAACAGAGGTTTGGCATGGAAGCCTGGACAGCTTCAGGAAATTTCGTAGACTTGGCTGAGAAGCACCCTCAGGAGATGCCAATTTGGCGCACCTCACCTCAGTGTGGGTTCGCCTCGATGGAACTGGTTCAATCGGTGGACCGCTTCCACTCAATCTTGGTACTTGCGCAACCCTACCTTTGACTCACCTGAGACTCACCTGAGACTCACCTGAGACACACCTGAGACTGACCTGAGACTAGTTACTGACCTGAGACTGACCTGAGACTGACTTGAGACTGACCTGAGACTGACGTGAGACTGACCTGAGACTGACCCGGGACTGACCTGAGACTGACCTGAGACTGACCTGGGACTGATCTGAGACTAGTCACTGACCTGAGACTGACCTGAGACTGACCTGAGACTGACCTGAGACTGACCTGAGACTGACCTGAGACTGACCTGAGACTGACCTAGGACTGACCTGAGACTGACCTGAGACTGACCTAAGACTGGCCTGGGACTGACCCGAAACTGACCTGCGACTGATTTGGTTGTGACCTGCGGGTAGTCAGTGAGCCGTGGCAGAGAGTGAGGGCACGGAGAAGGGAGGCGATAGTGCATAGATAGTCAGTGCACCCGTGCCCTGGGAGCGAGCGTCGGTGCTGGAGGGAAGGGGTTGGGGGAAGGGGAGGGAGGGGGTAAGCAATCGAGAGTAGGAAGTGGAGGGGAGAGTGCGCAGGCGGTGGTGGCGGGGCGGTCATAGAGGGGGGTAATAGGTGGCCTGCCATAATAAGGGGGCGGGAAGAGGGAGGAGGGGGGAAGGTTGGGAGGGATGGATTCACGGTTAAGGGAGGGTTTGGGGAGAGAGGGTGCGAAGGGGTTAAAGGAGGGACGGAGGGGGTTTGAGAGGAAGATGGCATTGGTAGAGGCTGACTCGCATCAGACAGCACGGCGGATACGAGGAGACCAGGAGGACAGTAAGGAACTCATCCTCGTTAAAGGCTGATTCACCCCAAACCTTGTTTATACTTGTGGGGAGACGCGCATCAGATGGCGCGGGGGATGCGGAGCGACGCGGATCGCGAGGGTCTCATCCTTGTAAAAGGCAGAAGCGCTCACTGGCCTCTTTCCTACTCAGCCCCTACCCAAAACCCTGTCCATTCATCCCTCCACCCACCTCCTCTTTTACTTCTCCCTTACCCCACACCTTTCCCCCAACACCCTCCACTTTCCCATCTCCTCGTCAACTCACTCCTTTCCCATTCCCCCCGTCCCTTTGGTCCTCCCTATCCCCTGCAAAGTGCGCCTCGGGTCAGCAAGCACCTGAGTGAGTGCTTCGGTCTTTGACGTCTCGAGCGAAATTATTTCGCTGCCCGCCATCATCGCGAACTTCACAAAAAAATTGGCGGGAAATCTATGCTCGATGACTGTCAGAACAATGTTCAGTCTATGTCCAAGGGACCATTGCTAGAGGTCTATCTTCAGCAATCCAAATTTCGTAAGGCAGTGTTGTAGGAGTGCTCATGATGATTGGACAAAGATACCCCCGCACGTTCGGCAAGGATTGCCGAAATACACACAGAGCAATCTCATATTCGATACAGTAAAAGCCTACACGTGGGTCGAATGGTGTATCTGCCATTAACCAGTTCGGTATAGCGCAGCATCGAAATATTTGACAGCCATATGAAACAGACATTTTGTGATGCAAACGAGTTGCGCTAAACGAAGGTGACTAGTCACATAAAAGAACATCAACTAGCAGCACACTCCGTTTAGGCACCAGGGTTTCCAGGGGTTTCCATTATTACTAGACTCTGGTAATAGAGTTACGCTGTTGCAAAACTAACGTGATATGTTTATATTATCCATTTTAGAAACATTCACAATCAAATGGTCCAGCTTATAACCAAGACAATCAAGTAGCGACCAGCTTGACAACCGTACAAAACAATATTACGCCTACCATTGCAGCATGCACTCCTACCATTGCAGCATGCACTATTGTAACAACAGGCCGACACTTCAAATCTGCAACAAACCAACACACGCAGCCGAGCTACACAGCATAGACCAAACACACGAAGAAGAATTAGGCAGCAAAGAGCAACGAGCATGTTACGGTGGAACCTAACTTGCCTGAAACAGATGTTGACCGAAACTATTTCGCCGTATGGTATATACTGCCGAAGCAGGGACAACTTCGAAAAGGCACGTAGAATGCTCATGCACCCTGTTACGAACAGATTACTCCTGAAAAGATAATAGAGACAGACAAGATGCATGTTTAGAGATTCGTCGTTGGAATAAAAACTTACATGATCTCCAGACAACTGATGCAGGGAGGGTAGGTGTTCTGTCCATCACGCCGTTGCCAAATTGACGCAGGCGGGATAAGCTCCTTCATACGGGCACGCTACGCAACCATGTAAGGACCTGGTAAAGGGGGGACAGAAGACAACGAACATTAAATAAAGAATTGGACTTTATAACTTAGAGCGCAGGAAAGAACGGAGAAGTGGAACGACTAGAGCAGTGCGCTAGGAAAATGAGACGAAGGTAAGGAATGGAGCATGGGAATTTTGGTAAAAATGAAGCTGAAATCAGATGGGCCTAATTATGAAGCGAGAAGGACCAGTCACCGCCGCGGGTCTTTCTAGAATGCTCCTGCAGCCTGTTACGCAAGTAATTATCCTGGGAATATACAAGGCAATGGATGCATGTTAGAGATCACGTCGGTGGCACAAATACTCACATGACCTTCAGACGATTAAAGCAGCGAGTGTAGGTCGTCTTCTTGTAACGCCATGGTTATGAAGCTGTCGGAATAACTTCCTTAATACTGCCCTGCGAAGCAGTCCCGCGATGACCTGGCGGCGGGAGGACACAAGACCACGAAGAGAAAAACAAAAAAATTAGCTATAGGAACATCCGAACTTCTAGCGCAGGTGATAAGAAAACGAGGAGCAAATGAATCGAGAAGCTGAAGTAGCACTGGTCATGAGAAAATGAGGAGGAAATAATTCGAGAAGCCTAAGTGTGGCGAGAAAATGAAGCGAGGAGGACTGGGGATGCACTTTGAAGTATGAGGAAGCTCCTCGCGCACCAACACTTGTTGATGTGGTGTCGCGTCGCATGTGCAGGTTGGTGAGAATCTGACGAGTAGTTTTGCGAAGTCAGCAAGTTCACTTGTAGTGTGGGGTGTAACACGAAAATGGATCCAAAATCTGCGTGACGAAGGTTGGCGAAGAATGCCTGACGAAACCCTGGAGTTTGCAGGTCGTGTGTCACCAAGCCCCTGGTCTTATCCGCGCTGTCATATCCAGTTGTGACACCGCAGAGTACCATCCACTTCGTTTCTGACGCGTCAGAAACGCCTTATCTGGTCGACATTTCTCTTTCGTCACGATCGTTTGACGTTTTCGAAAAAAGAATTGTACTTCCAAAACAACATGCGAGGCCTGCTGTAACGAAGAACCAAATGAAACACGCACCCTTCCAGGAAACACAATGTGAAAGGGGTTCCATTGCTCAGCTACACAGTGACAGTGCATCTGCATTCCTTGGCTCGAAATGATTGCTTTGTGTGTACTAACAGCTTTCTAGGCCATGCCGGAGTGTGCATACCTGCTGGATAGGCCAATTGTTGACAACTTTTGGGCGTCCCATTTTTTGTTTTGAAAGGCGTCTCCTCGCCGAGCGCTTTCGCCATCCCCATCGTGATCACCGTTTTCCCGGATCCGGGCTGCTCGGCTAACAAAATTCCATGGCCTGCGATTTTTCCTGCCCGACGAGTCTTTTCCTGCCCGACCTGCGACACGCCTCGCGCTTCCAACGTGTCGTCTAGCCCCAGCCCGCGAATGTGCGAGTGCGCGCCAATTCGCTCGACACACGTTAGGCCTTCAATCTCCAATACTTTAACCTCCGCCATGGTACGAGCTATCTAGCTGGCGACTCAGTTGATTAGAAAAAGAAAACGTAAAAGCGAGTTGAAATAGGAGCGCAGCGGGAGAGCAGACTGTAAACTGGCGAAACTATTTTGACCCTAAGGGCGTGTCTCTTTTTTGTTTTTCTATGTTTTTCCGAACTGTCCACTTGTATCGAAACGAACGGTCCCGATAGCGGGTACCGGACAGTCTGATTCAAAAGTTTGAAACATCAGACTGTCCGTAGGCAAAACCGTCATTTTTTCCAACATCGCAACTTCCCGACTTATTGTAGCATCGCGAGACCTACTGTACCATCGTAACCCCAAGTCACACACTCTCGCAATTTTCGCCAAGACCATTGGCGGCTCGATTCCAGAACTGCTCAACCACCAAGCACATCACACCACTCGATACATTGAAAACCATCCCCAAAATGTTTCTGACCCTAGCGTGACCCACCTTCAGGCCTGACCCAAGCCTGTCCTGTAAATGCCCCCAGAGTCCCTTTGTGGTCAAATTAGGGTTAGTGGTCACAACAGGGTCAGTATTGGGTCACTGAGTTTTTGCCCTCAAACCTCACCCAACGTCGATCTGACCCGAATCCGTCCCATACCTAACCCCCCCTTGTTCCTTGACCGCCCGGGTTCGATTCTCGCCATGTAACAGGAAAAACAAACCCGAAATAAGTGGCCCCATTATGGACAATGTCCAGAAGCCGAGCAATCGATACGTGGTGTACCAAACCATAAACCCTAGATACAGTACCAACAACTGTTCTATGACACACTCCATCGCCAAAAGTACATCCGCTCAGCCAGGCCAAGAGGAGCGCCTCATGGCGTCCGAAACTAATGGACGGGCAATCGAATGGAAAAGTCATAACCACGAGTGCCCAACTGCCTACAGGTATTAAATCAAAAGTGTAGCCGTGGTCTGCCTCATGTACAGGCCCCACACGGTCCCCGTCAAGGCATAACCACACAGCTGCAACATGTCTTTCGCCCCCATCACTCATCATGCCCTCAATGAATTTCACATCCCTGCTGTCAAACAACACACCCTTGGATGGTTCCCACAGCAGCCATCCCTTGCTCTCAGCAGCCAGCCCCAAATGCACACACCAGATTGCACTCGCCCCCAACTTACTGCGGTAGGTCTTGGGGACGTGGGCGACTGCCATGCAACCGAACATCCTCAGCATGTCCACCGGCGGCTTCCTCCCAAGCCACCTCTCCAATGGCACCCACGAGTCATCCCCAACCTTGGTGAGCACCCTGTTCCTAGCGACGGTGGCGTGCCGGACAGCATGAGGCCACATAGAATTGCTCAGCCCAGATTCTATGAGCAGCGCCCTAGCTGTCTCCAGAATTTTCCGATTCGCCCGTTCTGCTACACCGTTCGACTGTGGGGTGTAAGCCGTGGTCAGCTCCCTCTGGATGCCCTGCTTCTTGAGCCAGGCCGTCATCTCAGCTCCAAGGAACTCACCACCCCGGTCTGTCCTAATCCGCTTCACCACACATTCCGCTTGCTTCTCCACGAACGGCAGCCAATCGTCCCGAATCGTGGAGGCGGCGTGATCTTTCTGCTTCAGCGGATACGCCCACATGAGTCTGCTCCAATCATCCACTATGGTCAGAAAGTACCGCTCCCCCTTGTGCCCCTGAACCGGCAGCGGCCCCACCAAGTCCATGTGGACCAGCTCCAAAGGCTTCTTGCTCCTGCCAGCCACACTATGGAAGGGAAAACGGGTAAACTTTGAAAGCAAACAGATTTCACAGTTATCATCGGGTGGCTGTCCGTTCAGCTTCAGACCCTTAACGGCTCCATCCTTCTCCAGCTGCTTCAGCAAGGGCATTGCCACATGCCCCAAGCGTCGATGTGCCGTTGCCCAATCTGTCTCCCCAGATCTGGCCGACACTTTCACGCCAACCCCTCCCGCCGTGCCACGCCAACGCCGGCAGCTGCCACATAGATCTGTACACGTCTTTGCTCTCGTGCAGATCCCAAAGCACCCGGTTTCCTAGCTGCCCCTTGTACGTGCGTGCCCCATCCGTGCTAGTGCTCACCCCAGCCTTGGCAAGCTTACGGAGGGAGATGAGGTTGGCCTTGAGTTCAGGAACGAGAAGAACGTCGTGCAGCACCACCGGCTTGCCATCCGCTCCCTTGAACGCAGCTCGTCCCGCACCAGCCACCTTCAGCGCGTGTCCAGAGGCGGAGCACACCTCATTGATCGGTGCAGCGCGTACGTCGTCCAGCAGGTCCTTGCGCGGCGTCATCGTCCAAGCAGCGCCTGTGTCCAACACCCAATAGTCCAGGGGGTGCAGCTCTGCTCCAACCTTAGCAGATGCGTCTCCTTGCTCCCCCTTGTCTCCCACATGGAAGAATTGGCCCGCGGTGCGCTCTTTCTTGTTCTCCGCACCGCCGTTGCCCTTCAGGTTGTTGTCGGACAAATCAGCGACCATGTTGGCGCCGTTTTTCTGGTTCCTCCGCGCGCCGCCATCCTGGTGACGATTCTGGGGGGTCCATCCATCGGGTTTCTTATAGCACAAAAACCAGGGATGCCCTTCCTTCTCACAATACCAGCAACTCCCTTTCATTTTGCCACCAGCACCCGACTTGCCCCCACGTCCAGATTTCGCACCGCGACCCCAACCGATACCTCCTTGTTGGTCGTTGGAGTCGTCGTCTTTCTTTGCACCGCGCCCAGCACCACCGAAGCCACGTCCTCTGCCACGTCGGCTCCCTTGCATCCCGTAGCCGCTGCTGCCGTCGTCTCCACCCCTTAGTTGGCGGCGACGAAAGTCCTCCTCCAGAATCTTTGTCCGCACCCACTCGAGTGTCCACGAGCTCTGGTTCTGCGGCAGGCTCAATCCGCTCGTGAATTGAAGCCACGATTCAGGCAGCAGCGAGAGCATCTTCAAGCACTTGGTCTGCTCCGGGTAGGTGATTCCCGCGGTCGCCAACTTCGCGTACAGGTCGCGCATCTTGTCCAGGACAGGTTGCACCGGCTCTCCCTCGCTCAGGCGCAACACGGACAGCTCCCTCTCCAGCATCAACGTTGCGACAACGGAGGTCGGGGCGTGCAGCTCCTTCAACACGGTCCACGCCTTCGGACCGCATTCAACCTCCGGCAGCAGGTGCATGACGTGGTGACGCTGGTTCAGCTCCAAACTCTGCGACATCAAATAGTAGCCAGCCGAGGAGCGCTCGTCCCAATCTTCCTGCAGCGTGGGGTCACTCGGTCTAGGCTCCTCCCCAATCATTAGTTTCAGCAAACCGATCTGACGGAAATATAATTGCATTTTCCAGGCCCAATCATCATAGCCCTCACCATTGAACTTCTCGACGGTGAAGTTTTTCAGCACCTCCTTGATCAGCGAGCCCTGGCTTGTTCGCGCTCCCCTTGGCGCTGAAACACCAGAATCTTGGCTGCCGCTACGATCTTGGGCTGAAGATTCACCAGCTGCCGCCGAGGTGTTGCCCGCCATAGCTAACTATAACGAGGATCACTATAACGCAGCTCTGATACCAGCTTGTTGGTGTAAGGGCCTAATAAACTCAAGCTATTAGGACTTAATCAAACTTAAAACCTCTCCTCGGGGTCACCTCCAAGGGTCCCTGGGTGCCTGGTACAAGACCAGCCCCTATCCTCGGGTCCGAGTTTGTAGAGAGAGGGATCAAGAAGGACTTAGTCAAAACAGCAAGAGTACCTTGAACGTCGCGCAGCGTGCCGTGCAGACCGTCGATCGGATTAAGCTGAGAATTTGCTATATCAAAGCTCGCTCCAAGAGCTTTAAAATGAGCCAAGTTGCCTCGCGAAAAGTTCTGCCATTACTAAGTTATGGCTCGGACAGCGTTTGCTTAGCGTTGGAGTGCTAGCATACTAGCGTTGACTCGGGTAGCATTCCGCCAACGAACCGCGTAGAAACGAAATTCCAGCGATGAAGGAATTCGCATGAATCAATTGACTATATGCAGGTACAAACAGAGAAGGAATAAATAGTTCTAGCTAGCAAGGACCTTGGGAATCAACCTGGGAACAACCAGGGATGATCCCAAATAATTCCAAGCAACAGAACCAATCCTGGCTGGACAAAATAGCAGGTGGTAGGTTGGTAAACAACCTCTGGTTCTGTTTTTCCAACCTGGGAAAACAACAACCAGTTTCAGGTTCTAAAAACAGAACCTGTTTTGTCTTTGCCCAACCAGCCAAATGCTGGTTCCGCTGGTTTCCCCTGGCCTTGTAGCATGCAGATACAGACAAACAACATCCAACATTCACCTAAATTGTACCCCTATAGTGCCTTCCCTGCTACACTATAGTTAACCAAACAAAACAGTACAATTTCGAGTTGGATAGAACTGAATCTGCGCAATCAATTAAACCGAACTGCAAAGCTTCCATCTTGGGTTCCTTTGCGAGCTCGTCCTTTCTGCTTGCACTGTTCATAGCGCGTACAATGTTGTGCCGAAGCGCACATTGCGCGAGTACCTGCAAATGCTTCAAGCGAAAATTGCGAAAGCAAACAAACACACGAACACACCATTCACACGCAAATGCATTTGCACACGCATACTCGTACAAACAGACGGCAGGATGTCGTGCAATGTGCATTTGCACCCAACAAAATGCTGGTTCCGCTGGTTTCCCCTGGCCTTATAGCATGCAGATACAGACAAAAAACATCCAACCTTCACCTAAATTGTACCCCTATAGTGTCTGCCCTGCTACACTATAGTTAACCAAACAAAACAGTACAATTTCGAGTTGGATAGAACTGAATCTGCGCAATCAATTAAACCGAACTGCAAAGCTTCCATCTTGGGTTCCTTTGCGAGCTCGTCCTTTCTGCTTGCACTGTTCATAGCGCGTACAATGTTGTGCCGAAGCGCACATCGCGCGAGTACCTGCAAATGCTTCAAGCAAAAATTGCGAAAGCAAACAAACACACGAACACACCATTCACACGCAAATGCATTTGCACACGCATACTCGTACAAACAGACGGCAGGATGTCGTGCAATGTGCATTTGCACCCAACAAAATGCTGGTTCCGCTGGTTTCCCCTGGCCTTGTAGCATGCAGATACAGACAAACAACATCCAACCTTCACCTAAATTGTACCCCTATAGTGCCTGCCCTGCTACACTATAGTTAACCAAACAAAACAATACAATTTCGAGTTGGATAGAACTGAATCTGCGCAATCAACTCAACCGAACTGCAAAGCTTCCATCTTGGGTTCCTTTGCGAGCTCGTCCTTTCTGCTTGCACTGTTCATAGCGCGTACAATGTTGTGCCGAAGCGCACATTGCGCGAGTACCTGCAAATGCATCAAGCGAAAATTGCGAAAGCAAACAAACACACGAACACACCATTCACACGCAAATGCATTCGCACACGCATACTCGTACAAACAGACGGCAGGATGTCGTGCAATGTGCATTTGCACCCAATACACTCCCCCTCAGCCTGCCGGCTGCTTCCCCGTCATTCCATGCTAGATCATGCTCATTCCACTCATGCGCATACAACGCCAATGAGGCTCATCCGCAAGCCTCTTGGTGAGAAAGTCTGCTGGCTGCTGGTGAGTCTTGATGTAGATCGGATTCACCGTTCCCCTCTTCACCTCCTTACGCAGCCAGTGCCACTTGATACGCATGTGCTTGTTCAGCCCATGAAGCACAGCGTTCCTGGCCATCCCAAGAGCCCCCTTGCTATCACAAAACAGCGGCGTAGCAACTTTCTGCTCCTGGCCAATCTCCTCTAACAGCCTCCTCAGCCAAATCACCTCCTTCACCCCATGGAACATCGCCATGTACTCCGATTCTACGGAAGAGAGTGCCGTCTCCGTCTGCTTCTTGGACCTCCAACTAACAGGTCCTCCCCCAACTACGCAGATGTATCCTCCCACAGATGAGGAATCCTCCTTCTCAGAAGCCCACGTAGCATCGGTAAAGCAAGTGAGAAATAGCTTGCCTTCTCCAAGCCTCTCCCCCTTCTCTTTCAGCACCTCCACCCCTTTCTGCTTCACCTGTGCAGATGCGGAGTATTGAACTCCAATGCTTGGGTGAGAGTTCAGGTACTTCACCACACGCTCAGCTGCATCCACCTGCTCCTCTGATGGATTCTGCACCACCCTAGCCAGCTGCCCAACCGAGAAAGAGATGTCGGGCCTCGTGTGAACTGCTGCGTACAAGAGGCTGCCCACCAAGGACTGAAATTTCTGCTGCTCCTCGGCTTCAACCCCTTCATCCTCTGCAGCCTTCACAAGCTTGAATTCTGCTGGCAGGGGAGTTGCAACCTTGCGCTCATTCTCAATCCCATACTTCTCCCCCAGCTCCTTGATGAACTTCTCCTGGTGCAGCTTCAACCACCTGTGATCAGGATCCCTCTCCACGTGCATCCCGAGGTAGTACTTTACCTCCCCAAGGTTCTTGCACTTGAAGTTCTCCATCAGTTGCTGCTGCACTTTCTGGATCTCCTTCATGCTGCTGCTGAAGAGAAGAATGTCGTCCACGTAGACCAGAAACAGCACCAGCTTCTCCCCCTCGCCCTTGAGAAAGAGGCTCTCATCACAGCTGCTGGTCCTGAATCCCATCTCCTCTAAAACAGCTGCCAACTTCTGGTACCAGCAGCGTGGCGCCTGCTTCAAGCCGTAGATGGACTTGTTGAGCTTGCACATGTTGGTGTAAGGGCCTAATAAACTCAAGCTATTAGGACTTAATCAAACTTAAAACCTCTCCTCGGGGTCACCTCCAAGGGTCCCTGGGTGCCTGGTACAAGACCAGCCCCTATCCTCGGGTCCGAGTTTGTAGAGAGAGGGATCAAGAAAGACTTAGTCAAAACAGCAAGAGTACCTTGAACGTCGCGCAGCGTGCCGTGCAGACCGTCGGTCGGATTAAGCTGAGAATTCGCTATATCGAAGCTCGCTCCAAGAGCTTTAAAATGAGCCAAGTTGCCTCGCGAAAAGTTCTGCCATTACTAAGTTATGGCTCGGACAGCGTTTGCCTAGCGTTGGAGTGCTAGCATACTAGCGTTGACTCGGGTAGCATTCCGCCGTCGAATAGCGCAGAAACGAAATTCCAGCGAGGAAGGAATTCGCTTGAATCAATTTGACTATATTCAGGTACAAACAGAGAAGGATTAAATACTTCTAGCTAGCAAGGACCTTGGGAATCAACCTGGGAACAACCAGGGATGATCCCAAATAATTCCAAGCAACAGAACCAACCTGGCTGGACAAAATAGCAGGTGGTAGGTTGGTAAACAACCTCTGGTTCTGTTTTTCCAACCTGGGAAAACAACAACCAGGTTCAGGTTCTAAAAACAGAACCTGTTTTGTCTTTGCCCAACCAGCCAAATGCTGGTTCCGCTGGTTTCCCCTGGCCTTGTAGCATGCAGATACAGACAAACAACATCCAACCTTCACCTAAATTGTACTCCTATAGTGCCTTCCCTGCTACACTATAGTTAACCAAACAAAACAGTACAATTTCGAGTTGGATAGAACTGAATCTGCGCAATCAACTCAACCGAACTGCAAAGCTTCCATCTTGGGTTCCTTTGCGAGCTCGTCCTTTCTGCTTGCACTGTTCATAGCGCGTACAATGTTGTGCCGAAGCGCACATTGCACGAGTACCTGCAAATGCATCAAGCGAAAAATGCGAAAGCAAACAAACACACGAACACACCATTCACACGCAAATGCATTCGCACACGCATACTCGTACAAACAGACGGCAGGATGTCGTGCAATGTGCATTTGCACCCAACACACTCCCCCTCAGCCTGCCGGCTGCATCCCCGTCATTCCATGCTAGTTCATGCTCATTCCACTCATGCGCACACAACGCCAATGAGGCTCATCCGCAAGCCTCTTGGTGAGGAAGTCTGCTGGCTGCTGGTGAGTCTTGATGTAGATCGGATTCACCGTCCCCCTCTTCACCTCCTTACGCAGCCAGTGCCACTTGATACGCATGTGCTTGTTCAGCCCATGAAGCACAGCGTTCCTGGCCATCCCAAGAGCCCCCTTGCTATCACAAAACAGCGGCGTAGCAACTTTTTGCTCCTGGCCAATCTCCTCTAACAGCCTCCTCAGCCAAATCACCTCCTTCACCCCATGGAACATCGCCATGTACTCTGATTCTACGGAAGAGAGTGCCGTCTCCGTCTGCTTCTTGGACCTCCAACTAACAGGTCCTCCCCCAACTACGCAGATGTATCCTCCCACAGATGAGGAATCCTCCTTCTCAGAAGCCCATGTAGCATCGGTAAAGCAAGTGAGAAATAGCTTGCCTTCTCCAAGCCTCTCCCCCTTCTCTTTCAGCACCTCCACCCCTTTCTGCTTCACCTGTGCAGATGCGGAGTATTGAACTCCAATGCTTGGGTGAGAGTTCAGGTACTTCACCACACGCTCAGCTGCATCCACCTGCTCCTCTGATGGATTCTGCACCACCCTAGCCAGCTGCCCAACCGAGAAAGAGATGTCGGGCCTCGTGTGAACTGCTGCGTACAAGAGGCTGCCCACCAAGGACTGAAATTGCTGCTGCTCTTCAGCTTCAACCCCTTCATCCTCTGCAGCCTTCACAAGCTTGAATTCTGCTGGCAGGGGAGTTGCAACCTTGCGCTCATTCTCAATCCCATACTTCTCCCCCAGCTCCTTGATGAACTTCTCCTGGTGCAGCTTCAACCACCTGTGATCTGGATCCCTCTCCACGTGCATCCCGAGGTAGTACTTTACCTCCCCAAGGTTCTTGCACTTGAAGTTTTCCATCAGTTGCTGCTGCACTTTCTGGATCTCCTTCATGCTGCTGCTGAAGAGAAGAATGTCGTCCACATAGACCAGAAACAGCACCAGCTTCTCCCCCTCGCCCTTGAGAAAGAGGCTCTCATCACAGCTGCTGGTCCTGAATCCCATCTCCTCTAAAACAGCTGCCAACTTCTGGTACCAGCAGCGTGGCGCCTGCTTCAAGCCGTAGATGGACTTGTTGAGCTTGCACACCCTGCCCGTACCATCCTCATACCCAGGCGGCTGCGTCATGTACACATCCTCCTCTAAAATCCCATTCAGGAATGCCGTTGAAATATCCATCTGAATGATGAATTTCCCACTAACAGCTGCATCTGCCAACAAGACACGGAGGGTAGGGGGTTTGGCAGTGGGAGCAAAGATCTCGTTGAAGTCCTGCTTCTCCTTCTGCATAAACCCCTTCGCCACCAGCCTACTCTTGTAGATGGTGACCTGCCCCTTGTCATCGGTCTTGATCCTCAGCACCCACTTGCATTGTATCGCTTTCTTCCCATCAGGCAGCACCACCAGATCCCATGTCCTATTCTCCAGCAGACTCTGGTACTCAGCATCCCTAGAAGCCAGCCACTTGTCCCTATCTGGTCCAGCTAATGCCTCCTCCATGCTAGCTGGTTCCTCTGGTGCAGGGGCAAGAAAACAGTACGCAGGCTCATCCTCCTCATCCGGGTCATAGCCATGAGGTAGAATCAGCAATGCCTCTTCGGTCCCTAGCTGCTGCTCTGCTGCATCAGTTCCTGCAGTCAGCTTCTTAGTAGCCATACGGGTACGTCCTGGCCTGGAGACGGGTGTCTCCCATCCCTTCATAACGACACCCTTCGGCTTCTTAGTTTTTCCCTGCTGCTTCTCTCCTCCCTCGGGTCCAGCAGCTCCACTAGTGCTGCCGCCAGTTTCCACACCATTTTTTCCACCAGCAGATGCCTCCTGTACCTTCTCTCCATCACCATTTCCAGCAGCTGCCTCCTCTCCCTCCTCCCACACACTAGGAGTCAGGTCCAGCTGCATGGTGATCTGCTCCATCTGCTGGGACACCCTTGCCTCCGGCTGTTTCTCCCAGCTCCCATACATCATGCCCTCAATAAATTTCACATCCTTGCTGTCAAACAACACACCCTTGGATGGTTCCCACAGCAGCCATCCCTTGCTCTCAGCAGCCAGCCCCAAATGCACACACCAGATTGCACTCGCCCCCAACTTACTGCGGTAGGTCTTGGGGACGTGGGCGACTGCCATGCAACCGAACACCCTCAGCATGTCCACCGACGGCTTCCTCCCAAGCCACCTCTCCAACGGCACCCACAAGTCATCCCAAGCCACCTCTCCAACGGCGTGGTCCTTCTGCTTCAGCGGATACGCCCACATCAGCCTGCTCCAGTCATCCACAATTGTAAGAAAATACCGCTCCCCCTTGTGCCCTTGCACCGGCAGCGGCCCCACCAAGTCCATGTGGACCAGCTCCAAAGGCTTCTTGCTCCTGCCAGCCACACTATGGAAAGGGAAACGGGTGAACTTTGAAAGCAAACAGATTTTACAGTTGTCATCGGGTGGCTGTCCGTTCAGCTTCAGACCCTTAACGGCTCCATCCTTCTCCAGCTGCTTCAGCAAAGGCATTGCCACATGCCCTAAGCGCCGGTGTGCCGTTGCCCAATCTGTCTCCCCAGACCTGGGATGCAGACCCCTCTCCAGCCTGCCCCCCACCATGCCACGCCAGGGCCGGCAGCTGCCACATAGATCTGTACACGTCCTTGCTCTCGTGCAGATCCCAAAGCACCCGATTGCCCAGCTTCCCCTTATAAGTGCGTGCCCCATCCGTGTTGGTGTTCACCCCAGCCTTGCCAAGCTTACGGAGGGAGATAAGGTTGGCCTTCAGGTCGGGGACGAAGAGAACGTCGTGCAGCACCACCGGCTTGCCATCCGCTCCCTTAAACGCAGCTCGTCCCGCACCAGCCACCTTCAACATGTGTCCAGAGGCGGAGCACACTTCATTGATCGGTGCAGCTCGTACTTCGTCCAGCAGGTCCTTGCGTGGCGTCATCGTCCAAGCAGCGCCTGTGTCCAACACCCAATAGTCTAGGGGGTGCAGCTCTGCTCCAACTTTGGCAGAGGCGTCTCCTTGCTCCCCCTTGTCTCCCACATGGAAGAATTGGCCCGCGGTGCGCTCCTTCTTCTTCTCCGCACCGCCGTTGCCCTTCGGGTTGTTGTCGGACGAATCAGCGACCATGTTGGCGCCGTTTTTCTGGTTCCTCCGCGCGCCGCCATCCTGGTGACGATTCTGGGGGGTCCATCCATCGGGTTTCTTATAGCACAAAAACCAGGGGTGCCCTTCCTTCTCACAATACCAGCAACTCCCTTTCATTTTGCCACCAGCACCCGACTTGCCCCCACGTCCAGATTTCGCACCGCGACCCCAACCGGTACCTCCTTGTTGGTCGTTGGAGTCGTCGTCTTTCTTTGCACCGCGTCCAGCACCACCGAAGCCACGTCCTCTGCCACGTCGGCTCCCTTGCATCCCGTAGCCGCTGCTGCCGTCGTCTCCACCCCTCAGTTGGCGGCGACGGAAGTCCTCCTCCAGAATCTTCGTCCGCACCCACTCGAGCGTCCACAAGCTCTGGTTCTGCGGCAGGCTCAATCCGCTCGTAAATTGAAGCCACGATTCCGGCAGCAGCGAGAGCATCTTCAAGCACTTGGTCTGCTCCGGGTAGGTGATTCCCGCGGTCGCCAACTTCGCGTAGAGGTCGCGCATCTTGTCCAGGACTGGTTGCACCGGCTCTCCCTCGCTCAGGCGCAACGCGGACAGCTCCCTCTCCAGCATCAACGTTGCGACAACGGAGGTCGGGGCGTGCAGCTCCTTCAACACGGTCCACGCCTTCGGACCGCATTCAACCTCCGGCAGCAGGTGCATGACGTGGTGACGCTGGTTCAGCTCCAAACTCTGCGACATCAAATAGTAGCCAGCCGAGGAGCGCTCGTCCCAATCTTCCTGCAGCGTGGGGTCACTCGGTCTAGGCTCCTCCCCAATCATTAGTTTCAGCAAACCGATCTGACGGAAATATAATTGCATTTTCCAGGCCCAATCATCATAGCCCTCACCATTGAACTTCTCGACGGTGAAATTCTTCAGCACCTCCTTGACAAGCGAGCCCTGGTTTGTTCGCGCTCCCCTTGGCGCTGAAAGACCAGAATCTTGGCTGCCGCTACGATCTTGGGCTGAAGATTCACCAGCTCCCGCCGAGGTGTTGCCCGCCATAGCTACCTATAACGAGGATCACTATAACGCAGCTCTGATACCAGCTTGTTGGTGTAAGGGCCTAATAAACTCAAGCTATTAGGACTTAATCAAACTTAAAACCTCTCCTCGGGGTCACCTCCAAGGGTCCCTGGGTGCCTGGTACAAGACCAGCCCCTATCCTCTGGTCCGAGTTTGTAGAGAGAGGGATCAAGAAGGACTTAGTCAAAACAGCAAGAGTACCTTGAACGTCGCGCAGCGTGCCGTGCAGACCGTCGATCGGATTAAGCTGAGAATTCGCTATATCGAAGCTCGGTCCAAGAGCTTTAAAATGGGCCAAGTTGCCTCACGAAAAGTTTTGCCATTACTAAGTTATGGCTCGGACAGCGTTTGCCTAGTGTTGGAGTGCTAGCATACTAGCGTTGACTCGGGTAGCATTCCGCCGTCGAATAGCGCAGAAACGAAATTCCAGCGAGGAAGGAATTCGCTTGAATCAATTTGAATATATTCAGGTACCAACAGAAAAGGAATATATAGTTCTAGCTAGCAAGGACCTTGGGAATCAACCTGGGAACAACCAGGGATGATCCCAAATAATTCCAAGCAACAGAACCAACCTGGCTGGACAAAATAGCAGGTGGTAGGTTGGTAAACAACCTCTGGTTCTGTTTTTCCAACCTGGGAAAACAACAACCAGGTTCAGGTTCTAAAAACAGAACCTGTTTTGTCTTTGCCCAACCAGCCAAATGCTGGTTCCGCTGGTTTCCCCTGGCCTTGTAGCATGCAGATACAGACAAACAACATCCAACCTTCACCTAAATTGTACCCCTATAGTGCCTGCCCTGCTACTATAGTCAACCAAACAATACAGTACAATTTCAAGTTGGATAGAACTGAATCTGCGCAATCAATTCAACCGAACTGCAAAGCTTCCATCTTGGGTTCCTTTGCGAGCTCGTCCTTTCTGCTTGCACTGTTCATAGCGCGTACAATGTTGTGCCGAAGCGCACATTGCACGAGTACCTGCAAATGCATCAAGCGAAAATTGCGAAAGCAAACAAACACACGAACACACCATTCACACGCAAATGCATTTGCACACGCATACTCGTACAAACAGACGGCAGGATGTCGTGCAATGTGCATTTGCACCCAACACACTCCCCCTCAGCCTGCCGGCTGCATCCCCATCATTCCATGCTAGTTCATGCTCATTCCACTCATGCGCACACAACGCCAATGAGGCTCATCCGCAAGCCTCTTGGTGAGGAAGTCTGCTGGCTGCTGGTGAGTCTTGATGTAGATCGGATTCACCGTCCCCCTCTTCACCTCCTTACGCAGCCAGTGCCACTTGATACGCATGTGCTTGTTCAGCCCATGAAGCACAGCGTTCCTGGCCATCCCAAGAGCCCCCTTGCTATCACAAAACAGCGGCGTAGCAACTTTTTGCTCCTGGCCAATCTCCTCTAACAGCCTCCTCAGCCAAATCACCTCCTTCACCCCATGGAACATCGCTATGTACTCTGATTCTACGGAAGAGAGTGCCGTCTCCGTCTGCTTCTTGGACCTCCAACTAACAGGTCCTCCCCCAACTACGCAGATGTATCCTCCCACAGATGAGGAATCCTCCTTCTCAGAAGCCCATGTAGCATCGGTAAAGCAAGTTAGAAAGAGCTTGCCTTCTCCAAGCCTCTCTCCCTTCTCTTTCAGCACCTCCACCCCTTTCTGCTTCACCTGTGCAGATGCGGAGTATTGAACTCCAATGCTTGGGTGAGAGTTCAGGTACTTCACCACACGCTCAGCTGCATCCACCTGCTCCTCTGATGGATTCTGCACCACCCTAGCCAGCTGCCCAACCGAGAAAGAGATGTCGGGCCTCGTGTGAACTGCTGCGTATAAGAGGCTGCCCACCAAGGACTGAAATTGCTGCTGCTCCTCGGCTTCAACCCCTTCATCCTCTGCAGCCTTCAACCACAGAAAATGGGGAGCCGCCGCATGGATCATGGAGGTACGAGCGACCTCCATGACTAAGCCAATGCGGCGCTCAGCAACCCCATTCTGCTGCGGAGAGGCCGGAAGCGTGAACGACTGGGTGATGTCGTGCTCCTCACAGATGGCTCGCAAGAGGTCGGAGGTGAACTCACCACCTCTGTCAAAGTGCAGACGCAAGACAGGAAAGTCCCGCTCAAACCGCTCGCGGAGCTGGAGACGAACAGCGCCAAAGGGGAAGACTGTGGTGTAACGCGTGTTATTGTCGACAACCAGCAGGAAGTACCGCTCGCGGCCCTGTCCCTGGACGCGGGCTGGGCCCCACACGTCCATGTGGAGAGTCTGCAGCGGAGCCTCTGTGGGAGGGAACGAGGAGGAGTGAGGAGCGGCGCGCTGCCTCCCCTCGACGCAAGGAATGCAGGGCGGCGCAGGCGAGGGAGGGAGGGCAGGCAGAGACCTGGGAAGACCAGAGACTAGGGAGCGAGAGTGCATGCCACGAAGGCGAGGCAGGGAGGGGTGACCAAGGCGGTGGTGCCACAGGAGAGTGTCGTGCGACAGGCGACGACACTCACACTGGGTAGCTACCTGAGCAGACGCGTACAGCTGAGGAGACAAAGTGGCGTGACGCGACACAGTGGTGAGGGTGTACAGACTGGACCTAGGCGCACGTGTGAACGTGGCCAGGTGGCGGCCGGTCCGAGAGCACGTGCAGTGTGTCACCCGCTGTCCTCCAGGAGTAAAGGTGTCAACCCAGTGATCCTGAAGGACGGCGGTGCTCACCAAGTTCGTAGAGAACAAGGGGAGGTGGAGACCAGACAGCTCACCAGATGGGACCGCCGGACACGGAAGCACAGTGGTAGACCGTGCAAGCACTGGGCCCCCAGAGGGGTCAGCCAGTGAGACAGGGACAGGTGCAGGGAGGGGTGTGACCGTGGTACTGTCGCGAAAGAAACAGCGGGAAGCACCAGAGTCAAGTGTAAAGGTGTGCAAGGCCTCAGCAGGTGCAGTACCAGAGAGAGCAGACTCACTAGCACCTAGAGCAACAGCCTCTATACCAGGGTCAGGGGGCACACACAGGTAACAGTCACCCTCAGAAGTGCCAGTCCAAACATACATGAAAGTAAGGATAGTGTCATAGTCTAAGGCAAATAAATTTTCTCCGTCCTGAAGCAGCTCTAGCCAGAGGGGTAGCTCAGTCTCGTCGCCAAACCGTGCTCGCCAAGCGTCGCTCAGACGGGAGAAGCAGCGGGACTCTGTGTGACTAACTGTCCCGCAAGTCTGACCAGCTCGATCACCTGTGCGAATAACGTACGGGCAGCGAGCAGTAGTCCTACACCCCCAACTCTGAGCGTACCACTCATGCAGCTGCCGGGGCGTAAGGGTCTCGCGCGGGCGCCACTGCAGCTGCATCTGGCCACCGCCAGAGACTCCGCACTGACCAGCTCCACCACGACTGCTACTACGGCCGCCGCCACCTCTCCGAGACGCACAACGCTGAGCGTACCACGCATGAAGCTGCTGGGGTGGAAGGGTCGGGCTCGGACGCCGTTGCAGCTGGATCTTGCCACCGCCAAAAACTCCGCACTAAACAACTCCACCGCGACTGCAACTATGGTCGCCGCCACCACTCCCACTGCCGCCACCGCCGCCGCCACCACTCCCACCGCTACTACGAAGGGAAGTCATAGCGGGTAAGCAAGGAGGCGTGCGAGGAGGAGGGCGGTACGGAGGGAAGACAGCAGCACGAGCAGCAGCAACAGCAGTAAGAGCAGTAGAGCGGCCCGGTGAGGCTAGGCTGCAGCACCTCCAGCACTCCTAGCAGCACCTCCACCAGCAGCAGTAGTAGCACGAGCAGGAGGGCGGATCGGGTCGGGTAGGGCGGCTCGGCTCGGCCTGGGCGGCGCGAGGCTGCAGCAGAGCGCGCCGCGCGCGGCAGCAGAGGCGCGACGCGCGGGCTGCAAGGCGGACGGTTGACGCGACGGGCAGGCAGCCCGTACGGGCGACGCGACGGGCTGGGACAGCCCGTACAGGCGACGCGACGGGCAGGCAGCCCGTACGGGCGACGCGACGGGCTGGGACAGCCCGTACGAGGGACGCGACGGGCAGGCAGCCCGTACGGGCGACGCGACGGGCTGGGACAGCCCGTACGGGCGACGCGACGGGCAGGCAGCCCGTACGGGCGACGCGACGGGCTGGGACAGCCCGTACGGGCGACGCGACAGGCAGGCAGGGCGGACGGGCGACGCGACGGGCTGCAGGGGCGCACGACGCCAGGCAGAGCAGAGCGTGCGTGGGGTAGCGCAACGCGGGGCAGGGCACGGCGTGCGCGGGGCAGCGCAACGCGGGGCAGGGCAGGGCGTGCGCGCGGGCAGCACAGCGCAGGCAAGGCAAGGCAAGGCGCAGGCAAGGCAAGGCGCGGCGCAGGCAAGGCAAGGCAAGGTGCAGGCAAGGCAAGGCGCGCGCGGGCAGCGCAGCGCAGGCACGGCAAGGCGCGCGCGGGCGGCGCAGCGCAGGCAACACGTGGGGCAGCTCAGTAACCACAACGGTAGGTGGGCCCGATGGAGCAGGAGGTGCTGGCGTTGGAGGTGCTGGAGCTGGTGGTGCAAGGGCTGGAGGCGCTGGAGCTGGAGGCACTGGCGCTAGAGGAGCTGGTGCTAGAGGTACTGGTGCTGGAGCCGCTGGTGCTGGAGGCGCTGGCTATGTCGCTACACGAGCTGGAGGCGCTGGAGCTGCTGGCGCTGGAGGTGCTGGAGCTAGTGGCGCAGGAGCTGGAGGCGCTTGAGCTCGAGCCACTGGCGCTAGAGGAGCTGGTGCTGTAGGTACTGATGCTGGAGCCGCTGGTGCTAGAGGCGCTTGCGCTGTCGCTACTGGAGCTGGAGGCGCTCGAGCTGGAGGTGCTGGCGCTGGAGGTGCTGGAGCTAGTGGCGCAGGAGCTGGAGGCGCTGGAGCTGGAGCTGGAGCCGCTGGCGCTGGAGCTGCTGGAGCTGGAGGCCTCGGAGCTGGAGACCCTATGCAGCAGCGACCGTTTTTCTTGCCATCACCGCAGCTGTCCGAGCTCCAGCTTGAGTCGGTGCTCCGTCAGGTTCTTAGTCTTCCTTCGTCCACTGCCCTTCCTCAGGACTCACTGCTGCCTGCCCCGCCTCGTTACACTGAGCAGCCAGCCTCCCTTACCGAGCGTCGAGCCTGCGTCTCGTCCTGCCTCGCCTGTTCGCACGGCTCGCCGTTCTCGTCGTGTCCCGCGTCCGCGTTCTCCTCCTGTGCCAGGCACTCACACTATGGCACTTCGTCCTTCCTCTATTCCACAGCGTGTCCCTCTGCCGTCTCCTCCTGCGTCCTCTCTTCCTGACGTTCCGGACCCTGAGTCTGACTTGGTTCGTGCTGCTAGTCCCACTATCACGCATCTCCTCGCTACTATCGTTACTGACCCGTCGTTTGAGTCTACTGCTGCGTCTGCCTTAGTTGCTAAGCTTGTGGACTTTGCTGCTGCGTGTCGTCTCGACTACGCCACTAGTCTTGTTGCTGAGTCTGAGTCTGTCTGTCCTCCGTCCGTCGGGGTGAGTGTGCTCTTGGCACGGACATCCTTGAGGACAGGCAGGAGGACTTTGAGTGTCTTGCGGCTGCTGTACCTCATCTCGTGGCCATGCTACTTGCACCTAAGGGAGACCCGGATCCACTGGACATCCCGACCCCGCGCTCTTACGCAGAGGCGATCACGGGTCCCTACTCCTCTCAGTGGCAGACACCCATGGACGCAGAGATGGCATCCTGGAAGTCCACAGGCACCTACATCGACGAGGTTCCCCCTCCTGGGGCGAACATTGTCGATGGCATGTGGATTTTAAGGGTGAAGCGGCCGCCGGGTTCTCCGCCCCTCTACAAGGCTCGGTACGTTGCTCGAGGCTTCAGTCAGCGACAGGGAGTTGACTTCTTCCAAACCTTCTCCCCTACCCCGAAGATGACCACTCTTCGGGTGCTGCTGCACGTTGCCGCTCAGCGTGACTACGAGCTTCACTCGCTTGACTTCAGCACAGCATTTTTACAGGACAGCCTGCACGAGGAGATCTGGTTGCGCCGCCCACCTGGCTTCACTGGGTCATTCCCTCCTGGTACCCAGTGGAGCCTCAGGCGGCCAGTCTACGGTCTCCGCCAGGCGCCTCATGAGTGGCACGACACACTGAAGACGTCTCTTGCACCTCTTGGGTTTGCTCCTTCTACGCACCAACACTTTGCTGCCGCCGTTCTACATCCTCGTGTACGTCGACGACTTGGTTTTTGCCACTGCTGACACTGAGGGACTCGCTCTTGTGAAGTCGGAGCTGCAGAAGAGGCACACGTGCACAGACCTGGGTGAGCTGCGCAGCTACCTTGGCCTGCAGATCACCCGGGACAGAGCACGGCGCACCATCACCCTGACTCAGTCACATATGGTGCAGCAGGTCCTTCAGCGCTTCGGCTTCCAGTTCTCCTCGCCACAGTCCACTCCTCTGCCTACCGGTCACTCGCTCTCAGCTCCACCTTCGGACGAGTCCGTAGAGCCGAGTGGTCTGTATCCAGAGCTTGTGCTGCCTCATGAGGTGCTGCCTCATTTACCTAATGACCTGCACTCGACCTGACCTTGCATACCCTCTTAGCATCTTGGCTCGCTACGTCGCGCTGGGAGACACCGGCGAGAGCACTGGGAGGCTGCTAAGAGGGTGCTGCGCTACTTGTGCAGTACATCGAGCATGGAGCTGGTGCTTGGAGGACCGGGTGACGTTGTTCTCACTGGACACTCAGACGCCTTTTGGGTTGACGACCTGGCTACACTGCGGTCATAACAGGGTTACACCTTCAGCCTTGGTTCCGGCTCTGTTTCTTGGCGGTCTACCCGCTCGTCTTCTGTTCTCAGCTTCAGTTGTGAGGCTGAGATCTACGCAGGAGCCATGGCTGTACAGGAGTTACGCTGGCTCACCTACTTGCTGACCGACTTGGGAGAGCGGCCTAGTTCTCCTCCAGTTCTGTATGTCGACAACAGGGTCGCTATTGCCTTGTGTCAGGAGCACAGACTGAAGCACAGAACGAAGCACATCGCTCTGCGTTACTTTCTTGCTCGAGAGTTGCAGCAGCGTGGCCAGCTTCGTCTTGCTTATGTGGCCACTCGGGCCAACACAGCTGATATCTTCACCAAGGCACTTTCGCCTGGAGATCATCAGCGTTTCTGTACTGCTCTCGCTTGCTCACTTCTTGGCTTTGTTTGTATTGTGATCTATATATGTCCTTGTATACTTACACTTGCTAGGTTGTGATCACTGTACTACTTGCCGTGTTTTATATAACTCTGCATGTAAACTGGCTTTGCGGCCCTTCGCTTGTGTTTAGAATGTGTGGTGACTTCGTGATCCACCCTGAGCTTTCTTTGCTTTTCTTGACTGGTCTTGTGACCGCCTGTTTATCCCCTATTTTGCTTTTAGGGGTGTGTCCAAATAGATTGTGTAGGCTATAGTAGGGTAGCCCATAAAGGGTACAACCCAATGTTAGGGTTAAGCATACCGTATTTGCACCTCATTTCTGCTCAAATCATCCATTCTTTCCTGTTAGATTCTGACAGGAAAGAGTCGAATCTTGTCTTGCTAACTCTCATACTACCATGTTGGGTTGAGAAAAGCCCTTAGGATCGTTTTCAAAATAAGACTTATAACAATGATGTAATTTGCGAAAGCGTTCTAGTTAACTGGTTGAACCACTTTGTGTTGGTGTATGAGGACAAGACTGTCAAACATTATGCATGTTGTAGCTTTGTAGGCTACAGTGGGTTTAGCCTTAGGGGGTACACAACTCTAGGGTTTCATATTTATACTCCCATTCTTGTTAGTCACACATCATTCCTCATTCTAATTTTCACATGGTATCAGAGCAGGTTCCCTAGTGGGAACTTTTCCTAGGGCCCACCCAAATCGATCTTTTCTTTCTGCCCGGGGCGCGCGTCGCCCCTGCCCGAGGCGCGCTCGGTGTGCTGCCCTTACGCGGCCCGTCGCGCCCTCCTCACGCTGCCTTACGCGACCCCTTAGCCGCCCTTAGCGGCCCCGTCGCCCCACCTTCGCGGCCCCGTCGCCGCCCTTAACGGCCCCGTCGCCCTTCGCGGCCCCGTTGCCGCCCCTTGCGGCCGTGTCGCCGCCCTTCCGCGGCCCCGTCGCCGCCCCTTACGGCCCCGTCACCGCCCCTTCACGGCCCCGTCGCCGCCCCTTGCGGCCCTGTCGCCGCCCCTTACGGCCCCGTCGCCGCCCCTTCGCGGCCTCGTCGCCGCCCCTTGCGGCCCCGTCGCCGCCCCTTGCGGCCCCGTCGCCGCCCCTTGCGGCCCCGTCGCCGCCCCTTCGCGGCCTCGTCGCCGCCCCTTGCGGCCCCGTCGCCGCCCCTTGCGGCCACGCCGCCGCCCTTCAGCGGCTCTGCCGCCCTTCGAGGCCTCGACGTTGCCCTACTGCGGCCCGACGCTGCCCTACCGCAGCCTCGCCGCCGCCCCGCTGCGGCCCCGCCGCCACCCCTCACAGCCCCGAGACCGCCGAGCCGCCGAGCTGCCAACCGCCGAGGCGCCGAGCCGCCGTTGCTGCCGTTGCCACCGAGCCGCCGAGCCGCCGAGCATCCGAGCCGTTGAGCCGCCGAGCCGCCGAGCCGCCGAGCCGCCGAGCCGCCGAGCCGCCGTTGCCGCCGAGCCGCTGTTGCCGCCGTTGCCTCAGCCGCTGCAGCCGAGCTGCCGCCGTCCCTGCAGTCGCGGCCCTGTCCCTCCCGGCGAGCCTCGGCCCTTCTCGCCTGCCCGGTAAGAGCAGCGCCTCTGCCACTGCACTGCCCTTAGCCTGCTGCTCTCACTGCTCGTCTACTGCTGTCATGGCCACCCCCAGTGTTCTCACCTTTGACGCTGAGGGTCGGGCTGTTGACTTTGAGGTCTGGCTCGATGATCTGCAGCTTTTCCTACAGTGCGATAGGGCAGACGGTCTCTCCCTCTTTGACCTCACTTCTGGTGCCTCTCCTTCCCCTGCTGCTGATGCTGACGCCACTGTTCGCTCACAGTGGGCCACGCGCGATGCTGCTGCCCGCCTTGCTGTGCGCCGCCACTTGCCGACCGCTGAGCGTGCGCACTTTAGTCAGTACAAGAGTGCTAAGACCTTGTACGACGCTGTAGTTGTAGTTGCACGCTACTCTTCCCCTGCCACTGCTGCGCTTAGCCGCCTCATACTGCCGTACCTCTTCCCTGACCTCGCCGCTTTTCCCACTGTCGCAAACCTCGTTACGCACCTTCGCACTAGTGACATTCGCTACCGCGCTGCGCTTCCTGCTGAGTTCTGCGCCAAGAACCCCCCCCCCATGTACATCACCCTCTACTACATAGTCACCCGGCTCCCTGACACCCTTCGCTCGGTCAGGGACCACTTTCTCTCTGTTTGCCCCACCACTCTCACCGTTGACCTCCTCGAGGAGCGTCTCCTAGCAGCAGAGAAGAGCATAGTTGCTGTAGGAGCCTCTCGTGGTGACCCTCGTACCCCTGTCTTTGAGGGGTGCTCCCCCTCCCCCCTCTTGCCCTCTGTTGCCTCTGCTGCTGCGGTCGACCTTGTTGGTCTTGAGTCGGTCGCTGCGGCGTCTACCTCTAGCGGGAGACGCCGCCCAGGCAAGGGCAAGGGGGGCAAGGGCGTTGGGGGAGCTGGCGGAGGCGGTGGAGGCGGCAGTGGAGGAGGCGGAGGGAGTGGGGGTGGCGGTGGGAGTGGTGGTGGGAGTGGTGGTGGGAGTGGGGGCACTAGTGGAGGCAGTGGCGGCGGAGGAGGAGGCGGTGGTGGAGGTAGCGGCGGCGGAGGTGGAGCGGGTCGGGGCGGCTCTACGCAGAGGGTCGGCTCCGGTGGTGGTACGCGCCAGCAGCAGCAGCAGCAGCGTACTCGTGAGACCCCTTCCCCCCAGCAGCTTCGTGAGTGGTACACTGCTCGTCAGCGGGGCGGGGGTGCTGGCCCCTGTACCTACGTTCTCCGTACCGGCGACCGAGCGGGTGAGCAGTGTTGGGGAGCGCACTCCACCCAGCGCTGCTTCGGCCGTCTGACGGACGCGTGGCGTCACCAGTTCCCCGACGCTACTGAGATCCCTCGCTGGGGCGAGCTGTCTAGGGCGGGTGTTGCGATCTTTGATCTTGATTATGATGCTATTCTTGAGCCTCTTTCTCAAGGGCGAGGGGGAGAAGCTGGTGCTGTTTCTGGTCTACGTGGATGACATTCTTCTCTTCAGCAGCAGCATGAAGGAGATCCAGAAAGTGCAGCAGCAACTGATGGAGAACTTCAAGTGCAAGAACCTTGGGGAGGTAAAGTACTTGTTGGTGTAAGGGCCTTAAAAACTCAAGCTATTAGGACTTAATCAAACTTAAAACCTCTCCTCGGGGTCACCTCCAAGGGTCCCTGGGTGCCTGGTACAAGACCAGCCCCTATCCTCGGCTCCCAGTTTGTAGAGAGAGGGATCAAGAAGGACTTAGTCAAAACAGCAAGAGCACCTTGAACGTCGCGCAGCGTGCCGTGCAGACCGTCGATTGGATTAAGCTGAGAATTCGCTATATCGAAGCTCGCTCCAAGAGCTTTAAAATGAGCCAAGTTGCCTCGCGAAAAGTTCTGCCATTACGAAGTTATGGCTCAGACGGTGTTTGCCTAGCATTAGAGTGCTAGCGTACTAGCGTTGACTCGGGTAGCATTCCGCCAACGAACCGCGTAGAAACGAAATTCCAGCGAGGAAGGAATTCGCTTGAATCAATTTGACTATATTCAGGTACAAACAGAGAAGGATTAAATAGTTCTAGCTAGCAAGGACCTTGGGAATCAACCTGGGAACAACCAGGGATGATCCCAAATAATTCCAAGCAACAGAACCAACCTGGCTGGACAAAATAGCAGGTGGTAGGTTGGTAAACAACCTCTGGTTCTGTTTTTCCAACCTGGGAAAACAACAACCAGGTTCAGGTTCTAAAAACAGAACCTGTTTTGTCTTTGCCCAACCAGCCAAATGCTGGTTCCGCTGGTTTCCCCTGACCCTGTAGCATGCAGATACAGACAAACAACATCCAACCTTCACCTAAATTGTACCCCTATAGTGCCTTCCCTGCTACACTATAGTTAACCAAACAAAACAGTACAATTTCGAGTTGGATAGAACTGAATCTGCGCAATCAACTCAACCGAACTGCAAAGCTTCCATCTTGGGTTCCTTTGCGAGCTCGTCCTTTCAGCTTGCACTGTTCATAGCGCATACAATGTTGTGCCGAAGCGCACATTGCGCGAGTACCTGCAAATGCATCAAGCGAAAAAATGCGAAAGCAAACAAACACACGAACACACCATTCACACACAAATGCATTCGCACACGCATACTCGTACAAACAGACGGCAGGATGTCGTGCAATGTAAATTTGCACCCAACACACTCCCCCTCAGCCTGCCGGCTGCATCCCCGTCATTCCATGCTAGTTCATGCTCATTCCACTCATGCGCACACAACGCCAATGAGGCTCATCCGCAAGCCTCTTGGTGAGAAAGTCTGCTGGCTGCTGGTGAGTCTTGATGTAGATCGGATGCACCGTCCCCCTCTTCACCTCTTTACGCAGCCAGTGCCACTTGATACGCATGTGCTTGTTCAGCCCATGAAGCACAGCGTTTCTGGCCATCCCAAGAGCCCCCTTGCTATCACAAAACAGCGGCGTAGCAACTTTCTGCTCCTGGCCAATCTCCTCTAACAGCCTCCTCAGCCAAATCACCTCCTTCACCCCATGGAACATCGCCATGTACTCTGATTCTACGGAAGAGAGTGCCGTCTCCGTCTGCTTCTTGGACCTCCAACTAACAGGTCCTCCCCCAACTACGCAGATGTATCCTCCCACAGATGAGGAATCCTCCTTCTCAGAAGCCCATGTAGCATCGGTAAAGCAAGTGAGAAATAGCTTGCCTTCTCCAAGCCTCTCTCCCTTCTCTTTCAGCACCTCCACCCCTTTCTGCTTCACCTGTGCAGATGCGGAGTATTGAACTCCAATGCTTGGGTGAGAGTTCAGGTACTTCACCACACGCTCAGCTGCATCCACCTGCTCCTCTGATGGATTCTGCACCACCCTAGCCAGCTGCCCAACCGAGAAAGAGATGTCGGGCCTCGTGTGAACTGCTGCGTACAAGAGGCTGCCCACCAAGGACTGAAATTGCTGCTGCTCTTCAGCTTCAACCCCTTCATCCTCTGCAGCCTTCACAAGCTTGAATTCTGCTGGCAGGGGAGTTGCAACCTTGCGCTCATTCTCAATCCCATACTTCTCCCCCAGCTCCTTGATGAACTTCTCCTGGTGCAGCTTCAACCACCTGTGATCTGGATCCCTCTCCACGTGCATCCCGAGGTAGTACTTTACCTCCCCAAGGTTCTTGCACTTGAAGTTTTCCATCAGTTGCTGCTGCACTTTCTGGATCTCCTTCATGCTGCTGCTGAAGAGAAGAATGTCGTCCACATAGACCAGAAACAGCACCAGCTTCTCCCCCTCGCCCTTGAGAAAGAGGCTCTCATCACAGCTGCTGGTCCTGAATCCAATCTCCTCTAAAACAGCTGCCAACTTCTGGTACCAGCAGCGTGGCGCCTGCTTCAAGCCGTAGATGGACTTGTTGAGCTTGCACACCCTGCCCGTACCATCCTCATACCCAGGCGGCTGCGTCATGTACACATCCTCCTCTAAAATCCCATTCAGGAATGCCGTTGAAATATCCATCTGAATGATGAATTTCCCACTAACAGCTGCATCTGCCAACAAGACACGGAGGGTAGGGGGTTTGGCAGTGGGAGCAAAGATCTCGTTGAAGTCCTGCTTCTCCTTCTGCATAAACCCCTTCGCCACCAGCCTACTCTTGTAGATGGTGACCTGCCCCTTGTCATCGGTCTTGATCCTCAGCACCCACTTGCATTGTATCGCTTTCTTCCCATCAGGCAGCACCACCAGATCCCATGTCCTATTCTCCAGCAGACTCTGGTACTCAGCATCCCTAGAAGCCAGCCACTTGTCCCTATCTGGTCCAGCTAATGCCTCCTCCATGCTAGCTGGTTCCTCTGGTGCAGGGGCAAGAAAACAGTACGCAGGCTCATCCTCCTCATCCGGGTCATAGCCATGAGGTAGAATTAGCAATGCCTCTTCGGTCCCTAGCTGCTGCTCTGCTGCATCAGTTCCTGCAGTCAGCTTCTTAGTAGCCATACGGGTACGTCCTGGCCTGGAGACGGGTGTCTCCCATCCCTTCATAACGACACCCTTCGGCTTCTTAGTTTTTCCCTGCTGCTTCTCTCCTCCCTCGGGTCCAGCAGCTCCACTAGTGCTGCCGCCAGTTTCCACACCATTTTCTCCACCAGCAGATGCCTCCTGTACCTTCTCTCCATCACCATTTCCAGCAGCTGCCTCCTCTCCCTCCTCCCACACACTAGGAGTCAGGTCCAGCTGCATGGTGATCTGCTCCATCTGCTGGGACACCCTTGCCTCCGGCTGTTTCTCCCAGCTCCCATACATCATGCCCTCAATGAATTTCACATCCCTGCTGTCAAACAACACACCCTTGGATGGTTCCCACAGCAGCCATCCCTTGCTCTCAGCAGCCAGCCCCAAATGCACACACCAGATTGCACTCGCCCCCAACTTACTGCGGTAGGTCTTGGGGACGTGGGCGACTGCCATGCAACCGAACACCCTCAGCATGTCCACCGGCGGCTTCCTCCCAAGCCACCTCTCCAACGGCACCCACGAGTCATCCCCAACCTTGGTGAGCACCCTGTTCCTAGCGACAGTGGCGTGCCGGACAGCATGAGGCCACATAGAATTGCTCAGCCCAGATTCTATGAGCAGCGCCCTAGCTGTCTCCAGAATGGTCCGGTTTGCCCGTTCTGCTACACCATTGGACTGTGGGGTATAAGCCGTGGTCAGCTCTCTCTGGATGCCCTGCTTCTTGAGCCAGGCCGTCATTTCAGCTCCAAGGAACTCACCACCCCGGTCTATCCTAATCCGCTTCACTACACACTCCGCCTGCTTCTCCACGAATGGCAGCCAATCGTCCCGTATCGTGGAGGCGGCGTGGTCCTTCTGCTTCAGCGGATACGCCCACATCAGCCTGCTCCAGTCATCCACAATTGTAAGAAAATACCGCTCCCCCTTGTGCCCTTGCACCGGCAGCGGCCCCACCAAGTCCATGTGGACCAGCTCCAAAGGCTTCTTGCTCCTGCCAGCCACACTATGGAAAGGGAAACGGGTGAACTTTGAAAGCAAACAGATTTCACAGTTGTCATCGGGTGGCTGTCCGTTCAGCTTCAGACCCTTAACGGCTCCATCCTTCTCCAGCTGCTTCAGCAAAGGCATTGCCACATGCCCTAAGCGCCGGTGTGCCGTTGCCCAATCTGTCTCCCCAGATCTGGCCGACACTTTCACACCAACCCCTCCAACGGCATTGCACTCCCCCTGGGATGCAGACCCCTCTCCAGCCTGCCCCCCACCATGCCACGCCAGGGCCGGCAGCTGCCACATAGATCTGTACACGTCCTTGCTCTCGTGCAGATCCCAAAGCACCCGATTGCCCAGCTTCCCCTTATAAGTGCGTGCCCCATCCGTGTTGGTGTTCACCCCAGCCTTGCCAAGCTTACGGAGGGAGATAAGGTTGGCCTTCAGGTCGGGGACGAAGAGAACGTCGTGCAGCACCACCGCCCTTGCCATCCGCTCCCTTAAACGCAGCTCGTCCCGCACCAGCCACCACCTCAACATGTGTCCAGAGGCGGAGCACACTTCATTGATCGGTGCAGCTCGTACTTCGTCCAGCAGGTCCTTGCGCGGCGTCATCGTCCAAGCAGCGCCTGTGTCCAACACCCAATAGTCTAGGGGATGCAGCTCTGCTCCAACTTTGGCAGAGGCGTCTCCTTGCTCCCCTTGTCTCCCACATGGAAGAATTGGCCGCGG
>CANIUD010000588.1:0-72581 GCA_947470075.1 Closterium sp. Yama58-4
CGCACATTGCGCGAGTACCTGCAAATGCATCAAGCGAAAATTGCGAAAGCAAACAAACACACGAACACACCATTCACACGCAAATGCATTCGCACACGCATACTCGTACAAACAGACGGCAGGATGTCGTGCAATGTGCATTTGCACCCAATACACTCCCCCTCAGCCTGCCGCTGGCGTCCCCGTCATTCCATGCTAGATCATGCTCATTCCACTCATGCGCATACAACGCGATGAGGCTCATCCGCAAGCCTCTTGGTGAGAAAGTCTGCTGGCTGCTGGTGAGTCTTGATGTAGATCGGATTCACCGTTCCCCTCTTCACCTCCTTACGCAGCCAGTGCCACTTGATACGCATGTGCTTGTTCAGCCCATGAAGCACAGCGTTCCTGGCCATCCCAAGAGCCCCCTTGCTATCACAAAACAGCGGCGTAGCAACTTTCTGCTCCTGGCCAATCTCCTCTAACAACCTCCTCAGACCATCACCTCTTCACCCATGGAACATCGCCATGTACTCCGATTCTACGGAAGAGAGTGCCGTCTCCGTCTGCTTCTTGGACCTCCACTACAGGTCCTCCCCAACTACGCAGATGTATCCTCCCACAGATGAGGAATCCTCCTTCTCAGAAGCCCACGTAGCATCGGTAAAGCAAGTGAGAAATAGCTTGCCTTCTCCAAGCCTCTCCCCCTTCTCTTTCAGCACCTCCACCCCTTTCCTCTGCTCACCGTGCAGATGCGGAGTATTGAACTCCAATGCTTGGGTGAGAGTTCAGGTACTTCACCACACGCTCAGCTGCATCCACCTGCTCCTCTGATGGATTCTGCACCACCCTAGCCAGCTGCCCAACCGAGAAAGAGATGTCGGGCCTCGTGTGAACTGCTGCGTACAAGAGGCTGCCCACCAAGGACTGAAATTTCTGCTGCTGTTGTCTGGCTTCAACCCCTTCATCCTCTGCAGCCTTCACAAGCTTGAATTCTGCTGGCAGGGGAGTTGCAACCTTGCGCTCATTCTCAATCCCATACTTCTCCCCCAGCTCCTTGATGAACTTCTCCTGGTGCAGCTTCAACCACCTGTGATCAGGATCCCTCTCCACGTGCATCCCGAGGTAGTACTTTACCTCCCCAAGGTTCTTGCACTTGAAGTTCTCCATCAGTTGCTGCTGCACTTTCTGGATCTCCTTCATGCTGCTGCTGAAGAGAAGAATGTCGTCCACGTAGACCAAAACAAGCACCAGCTTCTCCCCCTCGCCCTTGAGAAAGAGGCTCTCATCACAGCTGCTGGTCCTGAATCCCATCTCCTCCAAAACAGCTGCCAACTTCTGGTACCAGCAGCGTGGCGCCTGCTTCAAGCCGTAGAATGGACTGTTGAGCTTGCACATGTTGGTGTAAGGGCCTAATAAACTCAAGCTATTAGGACTTAATCAAACTTAAAACCTCTCTTCGGGGTCACCTCCAAGGGTCCCTGGGTGCCTGGTACAAGACCAGCCCCTATCCTCGGGTCCGAGTTTGTAGAGAGAGGGATCAAAAAGGACTTAGTCAAAACAGCAAGAGTACCTTGAACGTCGCGCAGCGTGCCGTGCAGACCGTCGGTCGGATTAAGCTGAGAATTCGCTATATCGAAGCTCGCTCCAAGAGCTTTAAAATGAGCCAAGTTGCCTCGCGAAAAGTTCTGCCATTACTAAGTTATGGCTCGGACAGCGTTTGCCTAGCGTTGGAGTGCTAGCATACTAGCGTTGACTCGGGTAGCATTCCGCCGTCGAATAGCGCAGAAACGAAATTCCAGCGAGGAAGGAATTCGCTTGAATCAATTTGACTATATTCAGGTACAAACAGAGAAGGATTAAATACTTCTAGCTAGCAAGGACCTTGGGAATCAACCTGGGAACAACCAGGGATGATCCCAAATAATTCCAAGCAACAGAACCAACCTGGCTGGACAAAATAGCAGGTGGTAGGTTGGTAAACAACCTCTGGTTCTGTTTTTCCAACCTGGGAAACAACAACCAGGTTCAGGTTCTAAAAACAGAACCTGTTTTGTCTTTGCCCAACCAGCCAAATGCTGGTTCCGCTGGTTTCCCCTGGCCTTGTAGCATGCAGATACAGACAAACAACATCCAACCTTCACCTAAATTGTACTCCTATAGTGCCTTCCCTGCTACACTATAGTTAACCAAACAAAACAGTACAATTTCGAGTTGGATAGAACTGAATCTGCGCAATCAACTCAACCGAACTGCAAAGCTTCCATCTTGGGTTCCTTTGCGAGCTCGTCCTTTCTGCTTGCACTGTTCATAGCGCGTACAATGTTGTGCCGAAGCGCACATTGCACGAGTACCTGCAAATGCATCAAGCGAAAAATGCGAAAGCAAACAAACACACGAACACACCATTCACACGCAAATGCATTCGCACACGCATACTCGTACAAACAGACGGCAGGATGTCGTGCAATGTGCATTTGCACCCAACACACTCCCCCTCAGCCTGCCGGCTGCATCCCCGTCATTCCATGCTAGTTCATGCTCATTCCACTCATGCGCACACAACGCCAATGAGGCTCATCCGCAAGCCTCTTGGTGAGAAATTCTGCTGGCTGCTGGTGAGTCTTGATGTAGATCGGATTCACCGTCCCCCTCTTCACCTCCTTACGCAGCCAGTGCCACTTGATACGCATGTGCTTGTTCAGCCCATGAAGCACAGCGTTCCTGGCCATCCCAAGAGCCCCCTTGCTATCACAAAATAGCGGCGTAGCAACTTTCTGCTCCTGGCCAATCTCCTCTAACAGCCTCCTCAGCCAAATCACCTCCTTCACCCCATGGAACATCGCCATGTACTCTGATTCTACGGAAGAGAGTGCCGTCTCCGTCTGCTTCTTGGACCTCCAACTAACAGGTCCTCCCCCAACTACGCAGATGTATCCTCCCACAGATGAGGAATCCTCCTTCTCAGAAGCCCATGTAGCATCGGTAAAGCAAGTGAGAAATAGCTTGCCTTCTCCAAGCCTCTCCCCCTTCTCTTTCAGCACCTCCACCCCTTTCTGCTTCACCTGTGCAGATGCGGAGTATTGAACTCCAATGCTTGGGTGAGAGTTCAGGTACTTCACCACACGCTCAGCTGCATCCACCTGCTCCTCTGATGGATTCTGCACCACCCTAGCCAGCTGCCCAACCGAGAAAGAGATGTCGGGCCTCGTGTGAACTGCTGCGTACAAGAGGCTGCCCACCAAGGACTGAAATTGCTGCTGCTCTTCAGCTTCAACCCCTTCATCCTCTGCAGCCTTCACAAGCTTGAATTCTGCTGGCAGGGGAGTTGCAACCTTGCGCTCATTCTCAATCCCATACTTCTCCCCCAGCTCCTTGATGAACTTCTCCTGGTGCAGCTTCAACCACCTGTGATCTGGATCCCTCTCCACGTGCATCCCGAGGTAGTACTTTACCTCCCCAAGGTTCTTGCACTTGAAGTTTTCCATCAGTTGCTGCTGCACTTTCTGGATCTCCTTCATGCTGCTGCTGAAGAGAAGAATGTCGTCCACATAGACCAGAAACAGCACCAGCTTCTCCCCCTCGCCCTTGAGAAAGAGGCTCTCATCACAGCTGCTGGTCCTGAATCCCATCTCCTCTAAAACAGCTGCCAACTTCTGGTACCAGCAGCGTGGCGCCTGCTTCAAGCCGTAGATGGACTTGTTGAGCTTGCACACCCTGCCCGTACCATCCTCATACCCAGGCGGCTGCGTCATGTACACATCCTCCTCTAAAATCCCATTCAGGAATGCCGTTGAAATATCCATCTGAATGATGAATTTCCCACTAACAGCTGCATCTGCCAACAAGACACGGAGGGTAGGGGGTTTGGCAGTGGGAGCAAAGATCTCGTTGAAGTCCTGCTTCTCCTTCTGCATAAACCCCTTCGCCACCAGCCTACTCTTGTAGATGGTGACCTGCCCCTTGTCATCGGTCTTGATCCTCAGCACCCACTTGCATTGTATCGCTTTCTTCCCATCAGGCAGCACCACCAGATCCCATGTCCTATTCTCCAGCAGACTCTGGTACTCAGCATCCCTAGAAGCCAGCCACTTGTCCCTATCTGGTCCAGCTAATGCCTCCTCCATGCTAGCTGGTTCCTCTGGTGCAGGGGCAAGAAAACAGTACGCAGGCTCATCCTCCTCATCCGGGTCATAGCCATGAGGTAGAATCAGCAATGCCTCTTCGGTCCCTAGCTGCTGCTCTGCTGCATCAGTTCCTGCAGTCAGCTTCTTAGTAGCCATACGGGTACGTCCTGGCCTGGAGACGGGTGTCTCCCATCCCTTCATAACGACACCCTTCGGCTTCTTAGTTTTTCCCTGCTGCTTCTCTCCTCCCTCGGGTCCAGCAGCTCCACTAGTGCTGCCGCCAGTTTCCACACCATTTTTTCCACCAGCAGATGCCTCCTGTACCTTCTCTCCATCACCATTTCCAGCAGCTGCCTCCTCTCCCTCCTCCCACACACTAGGAGTCAGGTCCAGCTGCATGGTGATCTGCTCCATCTGCTGGGACACCCTTGCCTCCGGCTGTTTCTCCCAGCTCCCATACATCATGCCCTCAATAAATTTCACATCCTTGCTGTCAAACAACACACCCTTGGATGGTTCCCACAGCAGCCATCCCTTGCTCTCAGCAGCCAGCCCCAAATGCACACACCAGATTGCACTCGCCCCCAACTTACTGCGGTAGGTCTTGGGGACGTGGGCGACTGCCATGCAACCGAACACCCTCAGCATGTCCACCGACGGCTTCCTCCCAAGCCACCTCTCCAACGGCACCCACAAGTCATCCCAAGCCACCTCTCCAACGGCGTGGTCCTTCTGCTTCAGCGGATACGCCCACATCAGCCTGCTCCAGTCATCCACAATTGTAAGAAAATACCGCTCCCCCTTGTGCCCTTGCACCGGCAGCGGCCCCACCAAGTCCATGTGGACCAGCTCCAAAGGCTTCTTGCTCCTGCCAGCCACACTATGGAAAGGGAAACGGGTGAACTTTGAAAGCAAACAGATTTTACAGTTGTCATCGGGTGGCTGTCCGTTCAGCTTCAGACCCTTAACGGCTCCATCCTTCTCCAGCTGCTTCAGCAAAGGCATTGCCACATGCCCTAAGCGCCGGTGTGCCGTTGCCCAATCTGTCTCCCCAGACCTGGGATGCAGACCCCTCTCCAGCCTGCCCCCCACCATGCCACGCCAGGGCCGGCAGCTGCCACATAGATCTGTACACGTCCTTGCTCTCGTGCAGATCCCAAAGCACCCGATTGCCCAGCTTCCCCTTATAAGTGCGTGCCCCATCCGTGTTGGTGTTCACCCCAGCCTTGCCAAGCTTACGGAGGGAGATAAGGTTGGCCTTCAGGTCGGGGACGAAGAGAACGTCGTGCAGCACCACCGGCTTGCCATCCGCTCCCTTAAACGCAGCTCGTCCCGCACCAGCCACCTTCAACATGTGTCCAGAGGCGGAGCACACTTCATTGATCGGTGCAGCTCGTACTTCGTCCAGCAGGTCCTTGCGTGGCGTCATCGTCCAAGCAGCGCCTGTGTCCAACACCCAATAGTCTAGGGGGTGCAGCTCTGCTCCAACTTTGGCAGAGGCGTCTCCTTGCTCCCCCTTGTCTCCCACATGGAAGAATTGGCCCGCGGTGCGCTCCTTCTTCTTCTCCGCACCGCCGTTGCCCTTCGGGTTGTTGTCGGACGAATCAGCGACCATGTTGGCGCCGTTTTTCTGGTTCCTCCGCGCGCCGCCATCCTGGTGACGATTCTGGGGGGTCCATCCATCGGGTTTCTTATAGCACAAAAACCAGGGGTGCCCTTCCTTCTCACAATACCAGCAACTCCCTTTCATTTTGCCACCAGCACCCGACTTGCCCCCACGTCCAGATTTCGCACCGCGACCCCAACCGGTACCTCCTTGTTGGTCGTTGGAGTCGTCGTCTTTCTTTGCACCGCGTCCAGCACCACCGAAGCCACGTCCTCTGCCACGTCGGCTCCCTTGCATCCCGTAGCCGCTGCTGCCGTCGTCTCCACCCCTCAGTTGGCGGCGACGGAAGTCCTCCTCCAGAATCTTCGTCCGCACCCACTCGAGCGTCCACAAGCTCTGGTTCTGCGGCAGGCTCAATCCGCTCGTAAATTGAAGCCACGATTCCGGCAGCAGCGAGAGCATCTTCAAGCACTTGGTCTGCTCCGGGTAGGTGATTCCCGCGGTCGCCAACTTCGCGTAGAGGTCGCGCATCTTGTCCAGGACTGGTTGCACCGGCTCTCCCTCGCTCAGGCGCAACGCGGACAGCTCCCTCTCCAGCATCAACGTTGCGACAACGGAGGTCGGGGCGTGCAGCTCCTTCAACACGGTCCACGCCTTCGGACCGCATTCAACCTCCGGCAGCAGGTGCATGACGTGGTGACGCTGGTTCAGCTCCAAACTCTGCGACATCAAATAGTAGCCAGCCGAGGAGCGCTCGTCCCAATCTTCCTGCAGCGTGGGGTCACTCGGTCTAGGCTCCTCCCCAATCATTAGTTTCAGCAAACCGATCTGACGGAAATATAATTGCATTTTCCAGGCCCAATCATCATAGCCCTCACCATTGAACTTCTCGACGGTGAAATTCTTCAGCACCTCCTTGACAAGCGAGCCCTGGTTTGTTCGCGCTCCCCTTGGCGCTGAAAGACCAGAATCTTGGCTGCCGCTACGATCTTGGGCTGAAGATTCACCAGCTCCCGCCGAGGTGTTGCCCGCCATAGCTACCTATAACGAGGATCACTATAACGCAGCTCTGATACCAGCTTGTTGGTGTAAGGGCCTAATAAACTCAAGCTATTAGGACTTAATCAAACTTAAAACCTCTCCTCGGGGTCACCTCCAAGGGTCCCTGGGTGCCTGGTACAAGACCAGCCCCTATCCTCTGGTCCGAGTTTGTAGAGAGAGGGATCAAGAAGGACTTAGTCAAAACAGCAAGAGTACCTTGAACGTCGCGCAGCGTGCCGTGCAGACCGTCGATCGGATTAAGCTGAGAATTCGCTATATCGAAGCTCGGTCCAAGAGCTTTAAAATGGGCCAAGTTGCCTCACGAAAAGTTTTGCCATTACTAAGTTATGGCTCGGACAGCGTTTGCCTAGTGTTGGAGTGCTAGCATACTAGCGTTGACTCGGGTAGCATTCCGCCGTCGAATAGCGCAGAAACGAAATTCCAGCGAGGAAGGAATTCGCTTGAATCAATTTGAATATATTCAGGTACCAACAGAAAAGGAATATATAGTTCTAGCTAGCAAGGACCTTGGGAATCAACCTGGGAACAACCAGGGATGATCCCAAATAATTCCAAGCAACAGAACCAACCTGGCTGGACAAAATAGCAGGTGGTAGGTTGGTAAACAACCTCTGGTTCTGTTTTTCCAACCTGGGAAAACAACAACCAGGTTCAGGTTCTAAAAACAGAACCTGTTTTGTCTTTGCCCAACCAGCCAAATGCTGGTTCCGCTGGTTTCCCCTGGCCTTGTAGCATGCAGATACAGACAAACAACATCCAACCTTCACCTAAATTGTACCCCTATAGTGCCTGCCCTGCTACTATAGTCAACCAAACAATACAGTACAATTTCAAGTTGGATAGAACTGAATCTGCGCAATCAATTCAACCGAACTGCAAAGCTTCCATCTTGGGTTCCTTTGCGAGCTCGTCCTTTCTGCTTGCACTGTTCATAGCGCGTACAATGTTGTGCCGAAGCGCACATTGCACGAGTACCTGCAAATGCATCAAGCGAAAATTGCGAAAGCAAACAAACACACGAACACACCATTCACACGCAAATGCATTTGCACACGCATACTCGTACAAACAGACGGCAGGATGTCGTGCAATGTGCATTTGCACCCAACACACTCCCCCTCAGCCTGCCGGCTGCATCCCCATCATTCCATGCTAGTTCATGCTCATTCCACTCATGCGCACACAACGCCAATGAGGCTCATCCGCAAGCCTCTTGGTGAGGAAGTCTGCTGGCTGCTGGTGAGTCTTGATGTAGATCGGATTCACCGTCCCCCTCTTCACCTCCTTACGCAGCCAGTGCCACTTGATACGCATGTGCTTGTTCAGCCCATGAAGCACAGCGTTCCTGGCCATCCCAAGAGCCCCCTTGCTATCACAAAACAGCGGCGTAGCAACTTTTTGCTCCTGGCCAATCTCCTCTAACAGCCTCCTCAGCCAAATCACCTCCTTCACCCCATGGAACATCGCTATGTACTCTGATTCTACGGAAGAGAGTGCCGTCTCCGTCTGCTTCTTGGACCTCCAACTAACAGGTCCTCCCCCAACTACGCAGATGTATCCTCCCACAGATGAGGAATCCTCCTTCTCAGAAGCCCATGTAGCATCGGTAAAGCAAGTTAGAAAGAGCTTGCCTTCTCCAAGCCTCTCTCCCTTCTCTTTCAGCACCTCCACCCCTTTCTGCTTCACCTGTGCAGATGCGGAGTATTGAACTCCAATGCTTGGGTGAGAGTTCAGGTACTTCACCACACGCTCAGCTGCATCCACCTGCTCCTCTGATGGATTCTGCACCACCCTAGCCAGCTGCCCAACCGAGAAAGAGATGTCGGGCCTCGTGTGAACTGCTGCGTATAAGAGGCTGCCCACCAAGGACTGAAATTGCTGCTGCTCCTCGGCTTCAACCCCTTCATCCTCTGCAGCCTTCAACCACAGAAAATGGGGAGCCGCCGCATGGATCATGGAGGTACGAGCGACCTCCATGACTAAGCCAATGCGGCGCTCAGCAACCCCATTCTGCTGCGGAGAGGCCGGAAGCGTGAACGACTGGGTGATGTCGTGCTCCTCACAGATGGCTCGCAAGAGGTCGGAGGTGAACTCACCACCTCTGTCAAAGTGCAGACGCAAGACAGGAAAGTCCCGCTCAAACCGCTCGCGGAGCTGGAGACGAACAGCGCCAAAGGGGAAGACTGTGGTGTAACGCGTGTTATTGTCGACAACCAGCAGGAAGTACCGCTCGCGGCCCTGTCCCTGGACGCGGGCTGGGCCCCACACGTCCATGTGGAGAGTCTGCAGCGGAGCCTCTGTGGGAGGGAACGAGGAGGAGTGAGGAGCGGCGCGCTGCCTCCCCTCGACGCAAGGAATGCAGGGCGGCGCAGGCGAGGGAGGGAGGGCAGGCAGAGACCTGGGAAGACCAGAGACTAGGGAGCGAGAGTGCATGCCACGAAGGCGAGGCAGGGAGGGGTGACCAAGGCGGTGGTGCCACAGGAGAGTGTCGTGCGACAGGCGACGACACTCACACTGGGTAGCTACCTGAGCAGACGCGTACAGCTGAGGAGACAAAGTGGCGTGACGCGACACAGTGGTGAGGGTGTACAGACTGGACCTAGGCGCACGTGTGAACGTGGCCAGGTGGCGGCCGGTCCGAGAGCACGTGCAGTGTGTCACCCGCTGTCCTCCAGGAGTAAAGGTGTCAACCCAGTGATCCTGAAGGACGGCGGTGCTCACCAAGTTCGTAGAGAACAAGGGGAGGTGGAGACCAGACAGCTCACCAGATGGGACCGCCGGACACGGAAGCACAGTGGTAGACCGTGCAAGCACTGGGCCCCCAGAGGGGTCAGCCAGTGAGACAGGGACAGGTGCAGGGAGGGGTGTGACCGTGGTACTGTCGCGAAAGAAACAGCGGGAAGCACCAGAGTCAAGTGTAAAGGTGTGCAAGGCCTCAGCAGGTGCAGTACCAGAGAGAGCAGACTCACTAGCACCTAGAGCAACAGCCTCTATACCAGGGTCAGGGGGCACACACAGGTAACAGTCACCCTCAGAAGTGCCAGTCCAAACATACATGAAAGTAAGGATAGTGTCATAGTCTAAGGCAAATAAATTTTCTCCGTCCTGAAGCAGCTCTAGCCAGAGGGGTAGCTCAGTCTCGTCGCCAAACCGTGCTCGCCAAGCGTCGCTCAGACGGGAGAAGCAGCGGGACTCTGTGTGACTAACTGTCCCGCAAGTCTGACCAGCTCGATCACCTGTGCGAATAACGTACGGGCAGCGAGCAGTAGTCCTACACCCCCAACTCTGAGCGTACCACTCATGCAGCTGCCGGGGCGTAAGGGTCTCGCGCGGGCGCCACTGCAGCTGCATCTGGCCACCGCCAGAGACTCCGCACTGACCAGCTCCACCACGACTGCTACTACGGCCGCCGCCACCTCTCCGAGACGCACAACGCTGAGCGTACCACGCATGAAGCTGCTGGGGTGGAAGGGTCGGGCTCGGACGCCGTTGCAGCTGGATCTTGCCACCGCCAAAAACTCCGCACTAAACAACTCCACCGCGACTGCAACTATGGTCGCCGCCACCACTCCCACTGCCGCCACCGCCGCCGCCACCACTCCCACCGCTACTACGAAGGGAAGTCATAGCGGGTAAGCAAGGAGGCGTGCGAGGAGGAGGGCGGTACGGAGGGAAGACAGCAGCACGAGCAGCAGCAACAGCAGTAAGAGCAGTAGAGCGGCCCGGTGAGGCTAGGCTGCAGCACCTCCAGCACTCCTAGCAGCACCTCCACCAGCAGCAGTAGTAGCACGAGCAGGAGGGCGGATCGGGTCGGGTAGGGCGGCTCGGCTCGGCCTGGGCGGCGCGAGGCTGCAGCAGAGCGCGCCGCGCGCGGCAGCAGAGGCGCGACGCGCGGGCTGCAAGGCGGACGGTTGACGCGACGGGCAGGCAGCCCGTACGGGCGACGCGACGGGCTGGGACAGCCCGTACAGGCGACGCGACGGGCAGGCAGCCCGTACGGGCGACGCGACGGGCTGGGACAGCCCGTACGAGGGACGCGACGGGCAGGCAGCCCGTACGGGCGACGCGACGGGCTGGGACAGCCCGTACGGGCGACGCGACGGGCAGGCAGCCCGTACGGGCGACGCGACGGGCTGGGACAGCCCGTACGGGCGACGCGACAGGCAGGCAGGGCGGACGGGCGACGCGACGGGCTGCAGGGGCGCACGACGCCAGGCAGAGCAGAGCGTGCGTGGGGTAGCGCAACGCGGGGCAGGGCACGGCGTGCGCGGGGCAGCGCAACGCGGGGCAGGGCAGGGCGTGCGCGCGGGCAGCACAGCGCAGGCAAGGCAAGGCAAGGCGCAGGCAAGGCAAGGCGCGGCGCAGGCAAGGCAAGGCAAGGTGCAGGCAAGGCAAGGCGCGCGCGGGCAGCGCAGCGCAGGCACGGCAAGGCGCGCGCGGGCGGCGCAGCGCAGGCAACACGTGGGGCAGCTCAGTAACCACAACGGTAGGTGGGCCCGATGGAGCAGGAGGTGCTGGCGTTGGAGGTGCTGGAGCTGGTGGTGCAAGGGCTGGAGGCGCTGGAGCTGGAGGCACTGGCGCTAGAGGAGCTGGTGCTAGAGGTACTGGTGCTGGAGCCGCTGGTGCTGGAGGCGCTGGCTATGTCGCTACACGAGCTGGAGGCGCTGGAGCTGCTGGCGCTGGAGGTGCTGGAGCTAGTGGCGCAGGAGCTGGAGGCGCTTGAGCTCGAGCCACTGGCGCTAGAGGAGCTGGTGCTGTAGGTACTGATGCTGGAGCCGCTGGTGCTAGAGGCGCTTGCGCTGTCGCTACTGGAGCTGGAGGCGCTCGAGCTGGAGGTGCTGGCGCTGGAGGTGCTGGAGCTAGTGGCGCAGGAGCTGGAGGCGCTGGAGCTGGAGCTGGAGCCGCTGGCGCTGGAGCTGCTGGAGCTGGAGGCCTCGGAGCTGGAGACCCTATGCAGCAGCGACCGTTTTTCTTGCCATCACCGCAGCTGTCCGAGCTCCAGCTTGAGTCGGTGCTCCGTCAGGTTCTTAGTCTTCCTTCGTCCACTGCCCTTCCTCAGGACTCACTGCTGCCTGCCCCGCCTCGTTACACTGAGCAGCCAGCCTCCCTTACCGAGCGTCGAGCCTGCGTCTCGTCCTGCCTCGCCTGTTCGCACGGCTCGCCGTTCTCGTCGTGTCCCGCGTCCGCGTTCTCCTCCTGTGCCAGGCACTCACACTATGGCACTTCGTCCTTCCTCTATTCCACAGCGTGTCCCTCTGCCGTCTCCTCCTGCGTCCTCTCTTCCTGACGTTCCGGACCCTGAGTCTGACTTGGTTCGTGCTGCTAGTCCCACTATCACGCATCTCCTCGCTACTATCGTTACTGACCCGTCGTTTGAGTCTACTGCTGCGTCTGCCTTAGTTGCTAAGCTTGTGGACTTTGCTGCTGCGTGTCGTCTCGACTACGCCACTAGTCTTGTTGCTGAGTCTGAGTCTGTCTGTCCTCCGTCCGTCGGGGTGAGTGTGCTCTTGGCACGGACATCCTTGAGGACAGGCAGGAGGACTTTGAGTGTCTTGCGGCTGCTGTACCTCATCTCGTGGCCATGCTACTTGCACCTAAGGGAGACCCGGATCCACTGGACATCCCGACCCCGCGCTCTTACGCAGAGGCGATCACGGGTCCCTACTCCTCTCAGTGGCAGACACCCATGGACGCAGAGATGGCATCCTGGAAGTCCACAGGCACCTACATCGACGAGGTTCCCCCTCCTGGGGCGAACATTGTCGATGGCATGTGGATTTTAAGGGTGAAGCGGCCGCCGGGTTCTCCGCCCCTCTACAAGGCTCGGTACGTTGCTCGAGGCTTCAGTCAGCGACAGGGAGTTGACTTCTTCCAAACCTTCTCCCCTACCCCGAAGATGACCACTCTTCGGGTGCTGCTGCACGTTGCCGCTCAGCGTGACTACGAGCTTCACTCGCTTGACTTCAGCACAGCATTTTTACAGGACAGCCTGCACGAGGAGATCTGGTTGCGCCGCCCACCTGGCTTCACTGGGTCATTCCCTCCTGGTACCCAGTGGAGCCTCAGGCGGCCAGTCTACGGTCTCCGCCAGGCGCCTCATGAGTGGCACGACACACTGAAGACGTCTCTTGCACCTCTTGGGTTTGCTCCTTCTACGCACCAACACTTTGCTGCCGCCGTTCTACATCCTCGTGTACGTCGACGACTTGGTTTTTGCCACTGCTGACACTGAGGGACTCGCTCTTGTGAAGTCGGAGCTGCAGAAGAGGCACACGTGCACAGACCTGGGTGAGCTGCGCAGCTACCTTGGCCTGCAGATCACCCGGGACAGAGCACGGCGCACCATCACCCTGACTCAGTCACATATGGTGCAGCAGGTCCTTCAGCGCTTCGGCTTCCAGTTCTCCTCGCCACAGTCCACTCCTCTGCCTACCGGTCACTCGCTCTCAGCTCCACCTTCGGACGAGTCCGTAGAGCCGAGTGGTCTGTATCCAGAGCTTGTGCTGCCTCATGAGGTGCTGCCTCATTTACCTAATGACCTGCACTCGACCTGACCTTGCATACCCTCTTAGCATCTTGGCTCGCTACGTCGCGCTGGGAGACACCGGCGAGAGCACTGGGAGGCTGCTAAGAGGGTGCTGCGCTACTTGTGCAGTACATCGAGCATGGAGCTGGTGCTTGGAGGACCGGGTGACGTTGTTCTCACTGGACACTCAGACGCCTTTTGGGTTGACGACCTGGCTACACTGCGGTCATAACAGGGTTACACCTTCAGCCTTGGTTCCGGCTCTGTTTCTTGGCGGTCTACCCGCTCGTCTTCTGTTCTCAGCTTCAGTTGTGAGGCTGAGATCTACGCAGGAGCCATGGCTGTACAGGAGTTACGCTGGCTCACCTACTTGCTGACCGACTTGGGAGAGCGGCCTAGTTCTCCTCCAGTTCTGTATGTCGACAACAGGGTCGCTATTGCCTTGTGTCAGGAGCACAGACTGAAGCACAGAACGAAGCACATCGCTCTGCGTTACTTTCTTGCTCGAGAGTTGCAGCAGCGTGGCCAGCTTCGTCTTGCTTATGTGGCCACTCGGGCCAACACAGCTGATATCTTCACCAAGGCACTTTCGCCTGGAGATCATCAGCGTTTCTGTACTGCTCTCGCTTGCTCACTTCTTGGCTTTGTTTGTATTGTGATCTATATATGTCCTTGTATACTTACACTTGCTAGGTTGTGATCACTGTACTACTTGCCGTGTTTTATATAACTCTGCATGTAAACTGGCTTTGCGGCCCTTCGCTTGTGTTTAGAATGTGTGGTGACTTCGTGATCCACCCTGAGCTTTCTTTGCTTTTCTTGACTGGTCTTGTGACCGCCTGTTTATCCCCTATTTTGCTTTTAGGGGTGTGTCCAAATAGATTGTGTAGGCTATAGTAGGGTAGCCCATAAAGGGTACAACCCAATGTTAGGGTTAAGCATACCGTATTTGCACCTCATTTCTGCTCAAATCATCCATTCTTTCCTGTTAGATTCTGACAGGAAAGAGTCGAATCTTGTCTTGCTAACTCTCATACTACCATGTTGGGTTGAGAAAAGCCCTTAGGATCGTTTTCAAAATAAGACTTATAACAATGATGTAATTTGCGAAAGCGTTCTAGTTAACTGGTTGAACCACTTTGTGTTGGTGTATGAGGACAAGACTGTCAAACATTATGCATGTTGTAGCTTTGTAGGCTACAGTGGGTTTAGCCTTAGGGGGTACACAACTCTAGGGTTTCATATTTATACTCCCATTCTTGTTAGTCACACATCATTCCTCATTCTAATTTTCACATGGTATCAGAGCAGGTTCCCTAGTGGGAACTTTTCCTAGGGCCCACCCAAATCGATCTTTTCTTTCTGCCCGGGGCGCGCGTCGCCCCTGCCCGAGGCGCGCTCGGTGTGCTGCCCTTACGCGGCCCGTCGCGCCCTCCTCACGCTGCCTTACGCGACCCCTTAGCCGCCCTTAGCGGCCCCGTCGCCCCACCTTCGCGGCCCCGTCGCCGCCCTTAACGGCCCCGTCGCCCTTCGCGGCCCGTTGCCGCCCCTTGCGGCCGTGTCGCCGCCCTTCCGCGGCCCCGTCGCCGCCCCTTACGGCCCCGTCACCGCCCCTTCACGGCCCCGTCGCCGCCCCTTGCGGCCCTGTCGCCGCCCCTTACGGCCCCGTCGCCGCCCCTTCGCGGCCTCGTCGCCGCCCCTTGCGGCCCCGTCGCCGCCCCTTGCGGCCCCGTCGCCGCCCCTTGCGGCCCCGTCGCCGCCCCTTCGCGGCCTCGTCGCCGCCCCTTGCGGCCCCGTCGCCGCCCCTTGCGGCCACGCCGCCGCCCTTCAGCGGCTCTGCCGCCCTTCGAGGCCTCGACGTTGCCCTACTGCGGCCCGACGCTGCCCTACCGCAGCCTCGCCGCCGCCCCGCTGCGGCCCCGCCGCCACCCCTCACAGCCCCGAGACCGCCGAGCCGCCGAGCTGCCAACCGCCGAGGCGCCGAGCCGCCGTTGCTGCCGTTGCCACCGAGCCGCCGAGCCGCCGAGCATCCGAGCCGTTGAGCCGCCGAGCCGCCGAGCCGCCGAGCCGCCGAGCCGCCGAGCCGCCGTTGCCGCCGAGCCGCTGTTGCCGCCGTTGCCTCAGCCGCTGCAGCCGAGCTGCCGCCGTCCCTGCAGTCGCGGCCCTGTCCCTCCCGGCGAGCCTCGGCCCTTCTCGCCTGCCCGGTAAGAGCAGCGCCTCTGCCACTGCACTGCCCTTAGCCTGCTGCTCTCACTGCTCGTCTACTGCTGTCATGGCCACCCCCAGTGTTCTCACCTTTGACGCTGAGGGTCGGGCTGTTGACTTTGAGGTCTGGCTCGATGATCTGCAGCTTTTCCTACAGTGCGATAGGGCAGACGGTCTCTCCCTCTTTGACCTCACTTCTGGTGCCTCTCCTTCCCCTGCTGCTGATGCTGACGCCACTGTTCGCTCACAGTGGGCCACGCGCGATGCTGCTGCCCGCCTTGCTGTGCGCCGCCACTTGCCGACCGCTGAGCGTGCGCACTTTAGTCAGTACAAGAGTGCTAAGACCTTGTACGACGCTGTAGTTGCACGCTACTCTTCCCCTGCCACTGCTGCGCTTAGCCGCCTCATACTGCCGTACCTCTTCCCTGACCTCGCCGCTTTTCCCACTGTCGCAAACCTCGTTACGCACCTTCGCACTAGTGACATTCGCTACCGCGCTGCGTTTTCCTGCTGAGATCTGCGCCAAGAACCCCCCCCCCCATGTACATCATCCTCTACTACATAGTCACCCGGCTCCCTGACACCCTTCGCTCGGTCAGGGACCACTTTCTCTCTGTTTGCCCCACCACTCTCACCGTTGACCTCCTCGAGGAGCGTCTCCTAGCAGCAGAGAAGAGCATAGTTGCTGTAGGAGCCTCTCGTGGTGACCCTCGTACCCCTGTCTTTGAGGGGTGCTCCCCCTCCCCCCTCTTGCCCTCTGTTGCCTCTGCTGCTGCGGTCGACCTTGTTGGTCTTGAGTCGGTCGCTGCGGCGTCTACCTCTAGCGGGAGACGCCGCCCAGGCAAGGGCAAGGGGGGCAAGGGCGTTGGGGGAGCTGGCGGAGGCGGTGGAGGCGGCAGTGGAGGAGGCGGAGGGAGTGGGGGTGGCGGTGGGAGTGGTGGTGGGAGTGGTGGTGGGAGTGGGGGCACTAGTGGAGGCAGTGGCGGCGGAGGAGGAGGCGGTGGTGGAGGTAGCGGCGGCGGAGGTGGAGCGGGTCGGGGCGGCTCTACGCAGAGGGTCGGCTCCGGTGGTGGTACGCGCCAGCAGCAGCAGCAGCAGCGTACTCGTGAGACCCCTTCCCCCCAGCAGCTTCGTGAGTGGTACACTGCTCGTCAGCGGGGCGGGGGTGCTGGCCCCTGTACCTACGTTCTCCGTACCGGCGACCGAGCGGGTGAGCAGTGTTGGGGAGCGCACTCCACCCAGCGCTGCTTCGGCCGTCTGACGGACGCGTGGCGTCACCAGTTCCCCGACGCTACTGAGATCCCTCGCTGGGGCGAGCTGTCTAGGGCGGGTGTTGCGATCTTTGATCTTGATTATGATGCTATTCTTGAGCCTCTTTCTCAAGGGCGAGGGGGAGAAGCTGGTGCTGTTTCTGGTCTACGTGGATGACATTCTTCTCTTCAGCAGCAGCATGAAGGAGATCCAGAAAGTGCAGCAGCAACTGATGGAGAACTTCAAGTGCAAGAACCTTGGGGAGGTAAAGTACTTGTTGGTGTAAGGGCCTTAAAAACTCAAGCTATTAGGACTTAATCAAACTTAAAACCTCTCCTCGGGGTCACCTCCAAGGGTCCCTGGGTGCCTGGTACAAGACCAGCCCCTATCCTCGGCTCCCAGTTTGTAGAGAGAGGGATCAAGAAGGACTTAGTCAAAACAGCAAGAGCACCTTGAACGTCGCGCAGCGTGCCGTGCAGACCGTCGATTGGATTAAGCTGAGAATTCGCTATATCGAAGCTCGCTCCAAGAGCTTTAAAATGAGCCAAGTTGCCTCGCGAAAAGTTCTGCCATTACGAAGTTATGGCTCAGACGGTGTTTGCCTAGCATTAGAGTGCTAGCGTACTAGCGTTGACTCGGGTAGCATTCCGCCAACGAACCGCGTAGAAACGAAATTCCAGCGAGGAAGGAATTCGCTTGAATCAATTTGACTATATTCAGGTACAAACAGAGAAGGATTAAATAGTTCTAGCTAGCAAGGACCTTGGGAATCAACCTGGGAACAACCAGGGATGATCCCAAATAATTCCAAGCAACAGAACCAACCTGGCTGGACAAAATAGCAGGTGGTAGGTTGGTAAACAACCTCTGGTTCTGTTTTTCCAACCTGGGAAAACAACAACCAGGTTCAGGTTCTAAAAACAGAACCTGTTTTGTCTTTGCCCAACCAGCCAAATGCTGGTTCCGCTGGTTTCCCCTGACCCTGTAGCATGCAGATACAGACAAACAACATCCAACCTTCACCTAAATTGTACCCCTATAGTGCCTTCCCTGCTACACTATAGTTAACCAAACAAAACAGTACAATTTCGAGTTGGATAGAACTGAATCTGCGCAATCAACTCAACCGAACTGCAAAGCTTCCATCTTGGGTTCCTTTGCGAGCTCGTCCTTTCAGCTTGCACTGTTCATAGCGCATACAATGTTGTGCCGAAGCGCACATTGCGCGAGTACCTGCAAATGCATCAAGCGAAAAATGCGAAAGCAAACAAACACACGAACACACCATTCACACACAAATGCATTCGCACACGCATACTCGTACAAACAGACGGCAGGATGTCGTGCAATGTAAATTTGCACCCAACACACTCCCCCTCAGCCTGCCGGCTGCATCCCCGTCATTCCATGCTAGTTCATGCTCATTCCACTCATGCGCACACAACGCCAATGAGGCTCATCCGCAAGCCTCTTGGTGAGAAAGTCTGCTGGCTGCTGGTGAGTCTTGATGTAGATCGGATGCACCGTCCCCCTCTTCACCTCTTTACGCAGCCAGTGCCACTTGATACGCATGTGCTTGTTCAGCCCATGAAGCACAGCGTTTCTGGCCATCCCAAGAGCCCCTTTGCTATCACAAAACAGCGGCGTAGCAACTTTCTGCTCCTGGCCAATCTCCTCTAACAGCCTCCTCAGCCAAATCACCTCCTTCACCCCATGGAACATCGCCATGTACTCTGATTCTACGGAAGAGAGTGCCGTCTCCGTCTGCTTCTTGGACCTCCAACTAACAGGTCCTCCCCCAACTACGCAGATGTATCCTCCCACAGATGAGGAATCCTCCTTCTCAGAAGCCCATGTAGCATCGGTAAAGCAAGTGAGAAATAGCTTGCCTTCTCCAAGCCTCTCTCCCTTCTCTTTCAGCACCTCCACCCCTTTCTGCTTCACCTGTGCAGATGCGGAGTATTGAACTCCAATGCTTGGGTGAGAGTTCAGGTACTTCACCACACGCTCAGCTGCATCCACCTGCTCCTCTGATGGATTCTGCACCACCCTAGCCAGCTGCCCAACCGAGAAAGAGATGTCGGGCCTCGTGTGAACTGCTGCGTACAAGAGGCTGCCCACCAAGGACTGAAATTGCTGCTGCTCTTCAGCTTCAACCCCTTCATCCTCTGCAGCCTTCACAAGCTTGAATTCTGCTGGCAGGGGAGTTGCAACCTTGCGCTCATTCTCAATCCCATACTTCTCCCCCAGCTCCTTGATGAACTTCTCCTGGTGCAGCTTCAACCACCTGTGATCTGGATCCCTCTCCACGTGCATCCCGAGGTAGTACTTTACCTCCCCAAGGTTCTTGCACTTGAAGTTTTCCATCAGTTGCTGCTGCACTTTCTGGATCTCCTTCATGCTGCTGCTGAAGAGAAGAATGTCGTCCACATAGACCAGAAACAGCACCAGCTTCTCCCCCTCGCCCTTGAGAAAGAGGCTCTCATCACAGCTGCTGGTCCTGAATCCCATCTCCTCTAAAACAGCTGCCAACTTCTGGTACCAGCAGCGTGGCGCCTGCTTCAAGCCGTAGATGGACTTGTTGAGCTTGCACACCCTGCCCGTACCATCCTCATACCCAGGCGGCTGCGTCATGTACACATCCTCCTCTAAAATCCCATTCAGGAATGCCGTTGAAATATCCATCTGAATGATGAATTTCCCACTAACAGCTGCATCTGCCAACAAGACACGGAGGGTAGGGGGTTTGGCAGTGGGAGCAAAGATCTCGTTGAAGTCCTGCTTCTCCTTCTGCATAAACCCCTTCGCCACCAGCCTACTCTTGTAGATGGTGACCTGCCCCTTGTCATCGGTCTTGATCCTCAGCACCCACTTGCATTGTATCGCTTTCTTCCCATCAGGCAGCACCACCAGATCCCATGTCCTATTCTCCAGCAGACTCTGGTACTCAGCATCCCTAGAAGCCAGCCACTTGTCCCTATCTGGTCCAGCTAATGCCTCCTCCATGCTAGCTGGTTCCTCTGGTGCAGGGGCAAGAAAACAGTACGCAGGCTCATCCTCCTCATCCGGGTCATAGCCATGAGGTAGAATCAGCAATGCCTCTTCGGTCCCTAGCTGCTGCTCTGCTGCATCAGTTCCTGCAGTCAGCTTCTTAGTAGCCATACGGGTACGTCCTGGCCTGGAGACGGGTGTCTCCCATCCCTTCATAACGACACCCTTCGGCTTCTTAGTTTTTCCCTGCTGCTTCTCTCCTCCCTCGGGTCCAGCAGCTCCACTAGTGCTGCCGCCAGTTTCCACACCATTTTCTCCACCAGCAGATGCCTCCTGTACCTTCTCTCCATCACCATTTCCAGCAGCTGCCTCCTCTCCCTCCTCCCACACACTAGGAGTCAGGTCCAGCTGCATGGTGATCTGCTCCATCTGCTGGGACACCCTTGCCTCCGGCTGTTTCTCCCAGCTCCCATACATCATGCCCTCAATGAATTTCACATCCCTGCTGTCAAACAACACACCCTTGGATGGTTCCCACAGCAGCCATCCCTTGCTCTCAGCAGCCAGCCCCAAATGCACACACCAGATTGCACTCGCCCCCAACTTACTGCGGTAGGTCTTGGGGACGTGGGCGACTGCCATGCAACCGAACACCCTCAGCATGTCCACCGGCGGCTTCCTCCCAAGCCACCTCTCCAACGGCACCCACGAGTCATCCCCAACCTTGGTGAGCACCCTGTTCCTAGCGACAGTGGCGTGCCGGACAGCATGAGGCCACATAGAATTGCTCAGCCCAGATTCTATGAGCAGCGCCCTAGCTGTCTCCAGAATGGTCCGGTTTGCCCGTTCTGCTACACCATTGGACTGTGGGGTATAAGCCGTGGTCAGCTCTCTCTGGATGCCCTGCTTCTTGAGCCAGGCCGTCATTTCAGCTCCAAGGAACTCACCACCCCGGTCTGTCCTAATCCGCTTCACTACACACTCCGCCTGCTTCTCCACGAATGGCAGCCAATCGTCCCGTATCGTGGAGGCGGCGTGGTCCTTCTGCTTCAGCGGATACGCCCACATCAGCCTGCTCCAGTCATCCACAATTGTAAGAAAATACCGCTCCCCCTTGTGCCCTTGCACCGGCAGCGGCCCCACCAAGTCCATGTGGACCAGCTCCAAAGGCTTCTTGCTCCTGCCAGCCACACTATGGAAAGGGAAACGGGTGAACTTTGAAAGCAAACAGATTTCACAGTTGTCATCGGGTGGCTGTCCGTTCAGCTTCAGACCCTTAACGGCTCCATCCTTCTCCAGCTGCTTCAGCAAAGGCATTGCCACATGCCCTAAGCGCCGGTGTGCCGTTGCCCAATCTGTCTCCCCAGATCTGGCCGACACTTTCACACCAACCCCTCCAACGGCATTGCACTCCCCCTGGGATGCAGACCCCTCTCCAGCCTGCCCCCCACCATGCCACGCCAGGGCCGGCAGCTGCCACATAGATCTGTACACGTCCTTGCTCTCGTGCAGATCCCAAAGCACCCGATTGCCCAGCTTCCCCTTATAAGTGCGTGCCCCATCCGTGTTGGTGTTCACCCCAGCCTTGCCAAGCTTACGGAGGGAGATAAGGTTGGCCTTCAGGTCGGGGACGAAGAGAACGTCGTGCAGCACCACCGGCTTGCCATCCGCTCCCTTAAACGCAGCTCGTCTCGCACCAGCCACCTTCAACATGTGTCCAGAGGCGGAGCACACTTCATTGATCGGTGCAGCTCGTACTTCGTCCAGCAGGTCCTTGCGCGGCGTCATCGTCCAAGCAGCGCCTGTGTCCAACACCCAATAGTCTAGGGGGTGCAGCTCTGCTCCAACTTTGGCAGAGGCGTCTCCTTGCTCCCCCTTGTCTCCCACATGGAAGAATTGGCCCGCGGTGCGCTCCTTCTTCTTCTCCGCACCGCCGTTGCCCTTCGGGTTGTTGTCGGACGAATCAGCGACCATGTTGGCGCCGTTTTTCTGGTTCCTCCGCGCGCCGCCATCCTGGTGACGATTCTGGGGGGTCCATCCATCGGGTTTCTTATAGCACAAAAACCAGGGGTGCCCTTCCTTCTCACAATACCAGCAACTCCCTTTCATTTTGCCACCAGCACCCGACTTGCCCCCACGTCCAGATTTCGCACCGCGACCCCAACCGGTACCTCCTTGTTGGTCGTTGGAGTCGTCGTCTTTCTTTGCACCGCGTCCAGCACCACCGAAGCCACGTCCTCTGCCACGTCGGCTCCCTTGCATCCCGTAGCCGCTGCTGCCGTCGTCTCCACCCCTCAGTTGGCGGCGACGGAAGTCCTCCTCCAGAATCTTCGTCCGCACCCACTCGAGCGTCCACAAGCTCTGGTTCTGCGGCAGGCTCAATCCGCTCGTAAATTGAAGCCACGATTCTGGCAGCAGCGAGAGCATCTTCAAGCACTTGGTCTGCTCCGGGTAGGTGATTCCCGCGGTCGCCAACTTCGCGTAGAGGTCGCGCATCTTGTCCAGGACTGGTTGCACCGGCTCTCCCTCGCAAGCAAGGACCTTGGGAATCAACCTGGGAACAACCAGGGATGATCCCAAATAATTCCAAGCAACAGAACCAACCTGGCTGGACAAAATAGCAGGTGGTAGGTTGGTAAACAACCTCTGGTTCTGTTTTTCCAACCTGGGAAAACAACAACCAGGTTCAGGTTCTAAAAACAGAACCTGTTTTGTCTTTGCCCAACCAGCCAAATGCTGGTTCCGCTGGTTTCCCCTGGCCTTGTAGCATGCAGATACAGACAAACAACATCCAACCTTCACCTAAATTGTACCCCTATAGTGCCTTCCCTGCTACACTATAGTTAACCAAACAAAACAGTACAATTTCGAGTTGGATAGAACTGAATCTGCGCAATCAACTCAACCGAACTGCAAAGCTTCCATCTTGGGTTCCTTTGCGAGCTCGTCCTTTCTGCTTGCACTGTTCATAGCGCATACAATGTTGTGCCGAAGCGCATATTGCGCGAGTACCTGCAAATGCGAAAGCAAACAAACACACGAACACACCATTCACACACAAATGCATTCGCACACGCATACTCGTACAAACAGACGGCAGGATGTCGTGCAATGTGCATTTGCACCCAACAACTCTTAGTATCGCCATATGGGTAACTAACACACTTACCCTTAGTACCAACCATATGGATAAGTACAGACTTACTCATGGTACCAACCACATGGGTAGGTAACACACTTACTTTTGGTACCAACCACATAGGTAGGTAATGCACTTACTCTTTGTACTAACTATATGGGTAACGCACACTTGGTACCAATAATTTGGGTAAGTAACGCGTTTACTTCTGGTACCAACCATATTTGTAAGCAATGCACTTACTCTTCGTACCAACTATATCGGTAAGTAAATGCAATTATATTGGTACCAACCAGATCCGTAAATGACGCACTTACCCTTGGTGCCAAACATGTGAGTAAGTAATGCACTTACTCTTGGTACCAACCATATCGGTAAGTAACGCACTTACTCTTAGTACCAACCATAAAGAAGAGTAACGCACTTACTCTTTGTACCAACCATATGGGTAAGTAACGGACTTACACTTTGTACCAACCATGTGTAAATAACACAGTTACCCCTTAGTACCAACCATGTGGGTAAGTAATACACTTACTCTTGGTACCAACCATATGAATAAGTAACGCACTTACTCTTGGTACCAACCATATGGGTATGTAACGCACGTACCCCTAGTATAAACCAATTTGGTAAGTAACGTAGCTACCCTTAATACCAACCATATTAATAAGTAATGCACTTACACTTGGTACCAATCATATGGGTAGATAATGCACCTACCCTTAGTACGTTAACGGGAATAGGTTGTTGGTTTCGCCCTCGCTTGGGCGACGCTGACTTCTTGGTCAAGTTCGCGGGTGGAGGGCCCGATTGTTCTGCAGGGTTCGGCGTGTGCTGGTCAACGGGGCTGTCAACCTGCAGCCGACCAGTGCTATGCCGTAGTCGATAGGTACCGGCGGACTTGTTCGACAGGGGGTTGGTCGACGACGGGAGCTCGACCCGCTTCAGCTGACCTTGCAGGTTGACGGATGGGCTGTTACCACGGTAGTTCGACGGGCGCGGTGGTCGACAAGGGGTTTGTCGACCAGGGCGCGCACTGGATGGTCGACCAGGTAAACTGGGAGGTGCTGGACCTGACCGACAACAAGGTGGTCACGTCGGTCGAGGTGATCTTCTACGAGACGCTGTCTCTAGAGGTGTAGAAGGTGAAGTACAAACCGGCGTCCTGACGGCGCCGTTCCCGCCGCTCGCCGAGATTGAGGAGCCTGCTGATGAGGACGTCGAGGAAGTTCCACCCGCTCCCTTTGTTCCTGTTCCTCCACCCCTCCTTGCGGATGTCTCTGTGTCGACACGGTCGTCGGCCTCCGGTGATGAGGGAGCAGTGAGGCGTCGCCTGTGGCATGGGCCAGTGGCATCGCCGGCGACCGACGTGACACCAAGATCGTCAACGAGGGTGTGCAGCCGTCGACGACAAGGGAGCAGCGGACTGGGGAGCTGGTGGAGAACGAGGCAGCAGCAGACGTGAAGCTAACAGGGGAGCAGCAGACAGGTCGGTCGACAGGGGAGCTACCGACGAAAGCGAAATCCGCAAGCGGGCCGACCAGACGGAAGGTGCCGGTCGAGGAGCGGACGTTTGTAGAGCAGCTCGTTGATGACGAGGCGGTCGACGATGAAGTGCAGCAGTCGGCAGGAGAGGAATTTACTGACAGTGATGCGGTGGAGGTTCCGGTCGAGAAGCCTGAGCTTGAGCTGCGACATTCTCGTCGAGATCGACGGCCGCCGGAGTTGCTGAGCTTCCACGCCTGCCTTCCACCAGCCGCCTTCACTATGCTGCTCGACGATGCGAACGCAGGCGTCGACAAGCCGGAGATCGACCCAACATGCACGCCTACCCCGAACACCGCTGGGGCATTGCGACGATGACGGTGAACGAGGCCATGTCAAGCCGGAAGGGAGAGGCGGTAAAGGCCGCCATGGACGAGGAGGTCGGTAGTCTTATCAGCAACGGCACGTGGGAGCTGCCCGCGCGGTATAAATATCATGAAGAACCAAGTACCACATCGACGACACCGTCGAGCGCGAGAAGGCGAGGCTGGTCGTGAAGAAGGGTTTTGCGCAGGTGTACAGTGCCGACTACGACGAGACGTACTCGCCGGTGAGCAGCTACGTCACGCTGAGGGTCTCCCTCAGCATCGTCGCTGTCCTCGGCCTCAACCTAATGCAGCTTGACATGAAGAACACCTTTCCTGCAGAGTAAGCTCGACCGGGTGCTGTACATGTACCAGCCGGACTACTTCGACGACGGGACCGGCCGGATGTGCAAGCTGCTACAGAGCCTGTACGGGCTGAAGCAGTCGCCGCTGCCTCTTGATGAGGCACTCTACTTCAAGGTCGGCGACGATCACATTGTGATCTGCTGGGTGCTAGTCTACGTTGATGTCCTGCTCGCCAGTAGCACCAGCACCGCGATGCTGAAAAAGCTGCTGGAGGCCGCCTTCGAGCTGTACGAGATCTGGCCGGTCGTAAAGTACCTCGGGCTGGAGATCGTGCACGACAGGCCGGCAAGGAAGCTGTGGCTGCACCAGCAGGGCTATGCCGAGAAGCTTCGTAGGCGTCGCACCGACGAAGAGCGGGCCGGGCGCATCCCGAAGACGCCGGTCTCGGTCGACGCCTACGCCGAGCTGACATTCGACGACGAGGAGGCACAAGAGCGCGCGGAGGAGGAACACCAGCAGAAGGTCGCCTCGCCTGCAGCAAGCTGGGGAGCGGCCTCACGGTGAGGAGCGACCAGCACTGGTGCGAGGTCGACCGCTGCCTCGCCTACCTCGCCGACACCCGCGACACCGCCTTGGAGTGTTGGGTGCAAATTTACTTTGCATGACATCCTGCTGTCTGTTTGTATGAGTATGCGTGTGCAAATGCATTTGCGTGTGAATGGAATGTTCGTATGTTTGTTTGCTTTCGCAATTTTTGCTTAAAGCCTTTGTAGGTACTCGCGCAATGTGCTCTTCAGAACAACATTGTACGCGCTATGAACAGTGCAAGCAGAAAGGATGTGCTTGCAAAAGAATCCAAGATGGAAGCTTTGCGGTTCGGTTGAATTGATTGCGCAGATTCAGTTTTATCCAACTCGAGGTTCTACTGTTTTGTTTGTTTTGTTTCGAGGCACTATAGGGGTACAATTTAGGTGAAGGTTGGATGTTGTTTGTCTGTATTTGCATGCTACAAGGCCAGGGGAAACCAGCGGAACCAGCATTTGGCTGGTTGGGCAAAAGACAAAAACAAGTTCTGTTTTTAGAACCTGAACCTAGTTGTTGTTTTCCCAGGTTGGAAAAACAGAACCAGAGGTTGTTTACCAACCTACCACCTGCTATTTTGTCCAGCCAGGTTGGTTCTGTTGCTTGGAATTATTTGGGATCTGGTTGTCCCCAAGTTGATTCCCAAGGTCCTTGCTATCTAGAACTATTTATTCCTTCTCTGTTTGTACCTGGATATAGTCAATTTGATTCAAGGGATTCCCTCCTTGCTGGAATTTCGATTCTACGCGGTTCGACAACGGAATGCTACCCGAGTCAACGCTAGTAGCTAATACTCCAACGCTAGGCAAACGCTGTATTAGGATATCTACATGGCGCAGCCCGACGGCTATGAGGATGGGACCAGCCGGGTGTGCAAGCTCAAGAAGGCCATCCATGGTATGAGAAGCTGCGGGGGCTGCTGGGTAGAGGTACAGCTTGTTCCTGCTTGGAGAGGGGGAACTGCTTGCTCTTGCTGCTGGTGTATGCCTACGACATGCTTCTATTCTCACCTTCTACGGAGCAGATTGAGAGGACAAAGAAGCTGCTGATGGACAACTTCAAGTGCAAGATGCTGGGGGACGTCTATTATTATTTGGGGCTGCAGATTGAGATGGATGTTGAGGGGAAGTTGCTGAAGGTGCATCATTCACACTACATCTCTGGTGTGATGGAGCTATGAAGTAACTAGGGGTCGCATTGTGATGACGCCTTTCCTGTCGGCTTCGAGCTGAAGAAGGCAGCTGAGGAGGATGATGTGCTCGAGGATGAGCAGCAAAAAGAGTACAAGTCACTCATTGGGAGTGTGATATATAATGCCGTGCATACACGACCTGATGCTTCATTCGGAGTAGGGCAGCTGGTCAGAGTTGTGCAGCGGCCCACTGAGGAGCAGTTGGAGGTGGCAGACCACATGGTGCACTATCTTGGATCAACAGCATATGCTGGCGTTCAGTTTTCAGCTGGCGGCTAGCTGAAACAGTTTGGAGCAGATGGGATCATGTCTGGAACATTGAAGTTGTTGTGCTTCACCGATGCTACATGGACCTTAGAGGAGGAGGATCAATCTTCTTGTTGGTGTAAGGGCCTAATAAACTCAAGCTATTAGGACTTAATCAAACTTAAAACCTCTCCTCGGGGTCACCTCCAAGGGTCCCTGGGTGCCTGGTACAAGACCAGCCCCTATCCTCGGGTCCGAGTTTGTAGAGAGAGGGATCAAGAAGGACTTAGTCAAAACAGCAAGAGTACCTTGAACGTCGCGCAGCGTGCCGTGCAGACCGTCGGTCGGATTAAGCTGAGAATTTGCTATATCGAAGCTCGCTCCAAGAGCTTTAAAATGAGCCAAGTTGCCTCGCGAAAAGTTCTGCCATTACGAAGTTATGGCTCGGACAGCGTTTGCCTAGCGTTGGAGTGCTAGCATACTAGCGTTGACTCGGGTAGCATTCCGCCGTCGAATAGCGCAGAAACGAAATTCCAGCGAGGAAGGAATTCGCTTGAATCAATTTGACTATACTCAGGTACAAACAGAGAAGGATTAAATAGTTCTAGCTAGCAAGGACCTTGGGAATCAACCTGGGAACAACCAGGGATGATCCCAAATAATTCCAAGCAACAGAACCAACCTGGCTGGACAAAATAGCAGGTGGTAGGTTGGTAAACAACCTCTGGTTCTGTTTTTCCAACCTGGGAAAACAACAACCAGGTTCAGGTTCTAAAAACAGAACCTGTTTTGTCTTTGCCCAACCAGCCAAATGCTGGTTCCGCTGGTTTCCCCTGGCCTTGTAGCATGCAGATACAGACAAACAACATCCAACCTTCACCTAAATTGTACCCCTATAGTGCCTTCCCTGCTACACTATAGTTAACCAAACAAAACAGTACAATTTCGAGTTGGATAGAACTGAATCTGCGCAATCAACTCAACCGAACTGCAAAGCTTCCATCTTGGGTTCCTTTGCGAGCTCATCCTTTCTGCTTGCACTGTTCATAGCGCGTACAATGTTGTGCCGAAGCGCACATTGCGCGAGTACCTGCAAATGCATCAAGCGAAAAATGCGAAAGCAAACAAACACACGAACACACCATTCACACGCAAATGCATTCGCACACGCATACTCGTACAAACAGACGGCAGGATGTCGTGCAATGTGCATTTGCACCCAACAAAAATCTGTTGCCTGCTTGCTGGTATTCATATGATGAAGCTCAACAATTCCCTCCTTCACCATCTGCCGCACCCAATGCCACTTGACCTTCATGTGCTAGTGCAATTCACTTTGCACGACATCCTGCCGTCTGTTTGTACGAGTATGCGTGTGCGAATGCATTTGCGTGCGAATGGTGTGTTTGTGTGTTTGTTTGCTTTCGCAATTTTCGCTTGAAGCATTTGCAGGTACTTGCGCAATGTGCGCATTGTACCCACTATGAACAGTGCAAGCAGAAAGGAAGAGCTCGCAAAGGAACCCAAGATGGAAGCTTTGCAGCCCGGTTCAATTTATTGCGCAGATTCAGTTCTATCCAACTTGAAATTGTACTGTTTTGTTTGGTTGACTATAGTGTAGCAGGGAAGGCACTATAGGGGTACAATTTAGGTGAAGGTTGGATGTTGTTTATCTGTATCTGCATACTACAAGGCCAGGGGAAACCAGCAGAACCAGCATTTGGCTGGTTGGGCAAAGACAAAACAGGTTCTGTTTTTTTAACATGAACCTGGTTGTTGTTTTCCCAGGTTGGAAAAACAGAACCAGAGGTTATTTACCAACCTACCACCTGCTTTTTTGTCCAGCCAGGTTGGTTCTGTTGCTTGGAATTATTTGGGATCATCCCTGGTTGTTCCCAGGTTGATTCCCAAGGCCCTTGCTAGCTATAGCTATTTATTCCTTCTCTGTTTGTACCTGGATATAGTCAATTGATTCATGCGAATTCCTTCCTCGCTGGAATTTCGTTTCTACACGGTTCGATGGCGGAATGCTACCCGAGTTAACGCTAGTACGCTAGCACTCCAACGCTAGGCAAACGCTCTCCGAGCCATAACTTCGTAATGGCAGAACTTTTCGCGAGGCAACTTGGCTTATTTTAAAGCTCTTGGAGCGAGCTTCGATATAGAGAATTCTCAGCTTAATCCGATCGACGGTCTGCACGGCACGCTGCGCTACGTTCAAGGTACTCTTGCTGTTTTGACTAAGTCTCTCTTGATCCCTCTCTCTACAAACTCGGACCCGAGGATAGGGGCTGGTCTTGTACCAGGCACCCAGGGACCCTTGGAGGTGACCCCGAGGAGAGGTTTTAAGTTTGATTAAGTCCTAATAGCTTGAGATTATTAGGCCCTTACACCAACAAGCTGGTATCAGAGCCTGCGTTATAGCGATCCTCGTTATAGGTAGCTATGGCGGGCAACACCTCGGCAGGAGCTGGTGAATCTTCAGCCCAAGATCGTAGCGGCAGCCAAGATTCTGGTGTTTCGGTGCCAAGGGGAGCGCGAACAAACCAGGGCTCGCTGATCAAGGAGGTGCTGAAGAACTTCACCGTCGAGAAGTTCAATGGTGAGGGCTATGATGATTGGGCCTGGAAAATGCAATTATATTTCCGTCAGATTGGATTGCTGAAATTAATGATTGGGGAGGAGCCTAGACCGAGTGACCCCGCGCTGCAGGAAGATTGGGACGAGCGCGCCTCGGCTGGCTACTACTTGATGTCGCAGAGTTTGGAGCTGAACCAGCGTCATCACGTCATGCACCTGCTGCCGGAGGTTGAGTGCGGTCCGAAGGCGTGGACGGTGTTGAAGGAGCTGCACGCCCCTACCTCCGTCGCTGCGACGCTCATGATGGAGAGGGAGCTGTCCGCGTTGCGCCTGAGCGAGGGAGAGCCGGTGCAACCCATCCTGGACAAGATGCGTGATCTCTACGCGAAGCTGGCGATCGCGGGAATCACCTACCTGGAGCAGACCAAGTGCCTGAAGATGCTGTCGCTGCTGCCGGAATCGTGGCTTCAATTCACGAGCGGATTGAGCCTGCCGCAGAACCAGAGCTTGTGGACGCTCGAGTGGGTGCGGACGAAGATTCTGGAGGAGGACTTCCGTCGCCGCCAACTGAGGGGTGGAGACGACGGCAGCAGCGGCTACGGGATGCAAGGGAGCCGACGTGGCAGAGGACGTGGCTTCGGTGGTGCTGGACACGGTGCAAAGAAAGACGACGACTCCAACGACCAACAAGGAGGTACCGGTTGGGGTCGCGGTGCGAAATCTGGACGTGGGGGCAAGTCGGGTGCTGGTGGCAAAATGAAAGGGAGTTGCTGGTATTGTGAGAAGGAAGGGCACCCCTGGTTTTTGTGCTATAAGAAACCCGATGGATGGACCCCCCAGAATCGTCACCAGGATGGCGGCGCGCGGAGGAACCAGAAAAACGGCGCCAACATGGTCGCTGATTCGTCCGACAACAACCCGAAGGGCAACGGCGGTGCGGAGAAGAAGAAGGAGCGCACCGCGGGCCAATTCTTCCATGTGGGAGACAAGGGGGAGCAAGGAGACGCCTCTGCCAAAGTTGGAGCAGAGCTGCACCCCCTAGACTATTGGGTGTTGGACACAGGCGCTGCTTGGACGATGACGCCGCGCAAGGACCTGCTGGACGAAGTACGAGCTGCACCGATCAATGAAGTGTGCTCCGCCTCTGGACACATGTTGAAGGTGGCTGGTGCGGGACGAGCTGCGTTTAAGGGAGCGGATGGCAAGCCGGTGGTGCTGCACGACGTTCTCTTCGTCCCCGACCTGAAGGCCAACCTTATCTCCCTCCGTAAGCTTGGCAAGGCTGGGGTGAACACCAACACGGATGGGGCACGCACTTATAAGGGGCAGCTGGGCAATCGGGTGCTTTGGGATCTGCACGAGAGCAAGGACGTGTACAGATCTATGTGGCAGCTGCCGGCCCTGGCGTGGCATGGTGGGGGGCAGGCTGGAGAGGGGTCTGCATCCCAGGGGGAGTGCAATGCCGTTGGAGGGGTTGGTGTGAAAGTGTCGGCCAGATCTGGGGAGACAGATTGGGCAACGGCACACCGGCGCTTAGGGCATGTGGCAATGCCTTTGCTGAAGCAGCTGGAGAAGGATGGAGCCGTTAAGGGTCTGAAGCTGAACGGACAGCCACCCGATGAAAACTGTGAAATCTGTTTGCTCTCAAAGTTCACCCGTTTCCCCTTCCATAGTGTGGCTGGCAGGAGCAAGAAGCCGCTGGAGCTGGTCCACATGGACTTGGTGGGGCCGCTGCCGGTGCAAGGGCACAAGGGGGAGCGGTATTTCCTAACCATAGTGGATGACTGGAGCAGGCTAATGTGGGCATATCCGCTGAAGCAGAAAGATCACGCCGCCTCCACGATTCGGGATGATTGGCTGCCGTTCGTGGAGAAGCAAGCGGAGTGTGTGGTGAAGCGGATCAGGACAGACCGGGGTGGTGAGTTCCTTGGAGCTGAGATGACGGCATGGCTCAAGAAGCAGGGCATTCAGAGGGAGCTGACCACGGCTTACACCCCACAGTCCAACGGTATAGCAGAACGGGCGAACCGGACTATTCTAGAGACAGCTAGGGCGCTGCTCATAGAATCTGGGCTTGGAAACTTCATGTGGCCTCACGCTGTCCGGCACGCTACCGTCGCTAGGAACAGGGTACTCACCAAGGTTGGTAATGACTCGTGGGTGCCGTTGGAGAGGTGGCTTGGGAGGAAGCCGCCGGTGGACATGCTGAGGGTGTTTGGTTGCATGGCAGTCGCCCACGTCCCCAAAACCTACCGGAGTAAGTTGGAGGCGAGTGCAATCTGGTGCGTGCATTTGGGCCTGGCTGCTGAGAGCAAGGGATGGCTGCTGTGGGAACCATCCAAGGGTGTGTTGTTTGACAGCAGGGATGTGAAATTCATTGAGGGCATGATGTATGGGAGCTGGGAGAAACAACCAGAGGCAAGGGTGTCCCAGCAGATGGAGCAGATCACCATGCAGCTGGACCTGACTCCTAGTGTGTGGGAGGAGGGAGAGGAGGCAGCTGCGGGGAATGGTGATGGAGAAAATGCACAGGTGGCACCTGCTGGTGGAGGAGAGGCTGGCGATAGCACTAGTGAAGCTGCTGGATCCGAGGGAGGAAAGCAGCAGCAGGGGAAAGCTAAGAAGCCGAAGGGTGTCGTTATGAAGGGATGGGAGACACCTGTTTTTCAGGCTACGACGTACCCGTATGGCTACTAAGAAGCTGACTGCAGGATCAGGTGTAGCGGAGCAGCAGCTTGGGACCGAGGAGGCAATGCTGATTCTACCTCATGGCTATGACCCAGATGAGGAGGATGAACCTGCCTACTGTTTTATCGCCCCTGCACCAGAGGAACCAGCTAGCATGGAGGAGGCATTAGCTGGACCAGATAGGGACAAGTGGCTGGCTTCTAGGGATGCTGAGTACCAGAGCCTGCTGGAAAATGGGACTTGGGAACTAGTGGTGCTGCCTGAGGGAAAGAAAGCGGTACAATGCAAGTGGGTGCTAAGGATCAAGACTGACGACAAGGGGCAGGTCACCATCTACAAGAGTAGGTTGGTGGCTAAGGGATTTATGCAGAAGGAGAAGCGGGACTTCAATGAGATCTTTGCTCCCACTGCCAAACCCCCTACCATTTGTGTCTTGTTGGCCGATGCAGCCGTTAGTAGGAAATTCATCATTCAGATGGATATATCAACGGCATTCCTCAATGGGATTTTAGAGGAGGATGTGTACATGACGCAGCCGCCTGGGTATGAGGATGGTACGGGCAGGGTGTGCAAGCTGAAAAAGTCCATCTACGGCTTGAAGCAGGCGCCACGCTGCTGGTACCAGAAGTTGGCAGCTGTTTTAGAGGAGATAGGGTTCAGGACCAGCAGCTGTGATGAGAGCCTCTTTCTCAAGGGGGAGGGGGAGGAGCTGGTGATGTTTCTGGTCTACGTGGACGACATTCTTCTCTTCAGCAGCAGCATGAAGGAGATCCAGAAAGTGCAGCAGCAGCTGATGGAGAACTTCAAGTGCAAGAACCTTGGGGAGGTAAAGTACTACCTCGGGATGCACGTGGAGAGGGATCTGGATCACAGGTGGTTGAAGCTGCACCAGGAGAAGTTCATCAAGGAGCTGGGGGAGAAGTGTGGGATTGAGAATGAGCGCAAGGTTGCAACTCCCCTGCCAGCAGAATTCAAGCTTGTGAAGGCTGCAGAGGATGAAGGGGTTGAAGCTGAAGAGCAGCAGCAATTTCAGTCCTTGGTGGGCAGCCTCTTATATGCAGCTGTTCACACGAGGCCCGACATCTCTTTCTCGGTTGGGCAGCTGGCCAGGGTGGTGCAGAATCCATCAGAGGAGCAGGTGGATGCAGCTGAGCGCGTGGTGAAGTATTTGAACTCTCACCCAACCATTGGGGTCCAATACTCCGCATCTGCACAGGTGAAGCAGAAGGGGGTTGAGGTGCTGAAGGAGAAGGGGGAGCGGCTTGGAGAAGGCAAGCTGTTTCTGACTTGCTTTACCGATGCTACATGGGCTTCTGAGAAGAAGGATTCCTCATCTGTGGGAGGATACATCTGCGTAGTTGGGGGAGGACCTGTTAGTTGGAGGTCCAAGAAGCAGACGGAGACGGCACTCTCCTCTGTGGAATCAGAGTACATGGCGATGTTCCACGGGGTGAAGGAGGTGATTTGGCTGAGGAGGTTGTTAGAGGAGATTGGCCAGGAGCAGAAGGTTGCTACGCCGCTGTTTTGTGATAGCAAAGGGGCTCTTGGGATGGCCAGGAACGCTGTGCTTCATGGGCTGAACAAACACATGCGTATCAAGTGGCACTGGCTGCGTAAGGAGGTGAAGAGGGGGACGGTGAATCCGATCTACATCAAGACTCACCAGCAGCCAGCAGACTTTCTCACCAAGAGGCTTGCGGATGAGCCTCATTGGCGTTGTGTGCGCATGAGTGGAATGAGCATGAACTAGCATGGAATGATGGAAATGCAGCCGGCAGGCTGAGGGGGAGTGTGTTGGGTGCAAATTCACTTTGCACGACATCCTGCCGTCTGTTTGTACGAGTATGCGTGTGCGAATACATTTGCGTGTGAATGGTGTGTTTGTTTGCTTTCGCAATTTTCGCTTGAAGCATTTGCAGGTACTTGCGCAATGTGCGCTTCGGCACAACATTGTACCCGCTATGAACAGTGCAAGCAGAAAGGAAGAGCTCGCAAAGGAACCCAAGATGGAAGCTTTGCAGCCCGGTTCAATTTATTGCGCAGATTCAGTTCTATCCAACTTGAAATTGTACTGTTTTGTTTGGTTGACTATAGTGTAGCAGGGCAGGCACTATAGGGGTACAATTTAGGTGAAGGTTGGATGTTGTTTGTCTGTATCTGCATGCTACAAGGCCAGGGGAAACCAGCAGAACCAGCATTTGGCTGGTTGGGCAAAGACAAAACAGGTTCTGTTTTTTTAACCTGAACCTGGTTGTTGTTTTCCCAGGTTGGAAAAACAGAACCAGAGGTTATTTACCAACCTACCACCTGCTATTTTTTCCAGCCAGGTTGGTTCTGTTGCTTGGAATTATTTGGGATCATCCCTGGTTGTTCCCAGGTTGATTCCCAAGGCCCTTGCTAGCTATAGCTATTTATTCCTTCTCTGTTTGTACCTGGATATAGTCAATTGATTCATGCGAATTCCTTCATCGCTGGAATTTCGTTTCTACACGGTTCGATGGCGGAATGCTACCCGAGTTAACGCTAGTACGCTAGCACTCCAACGCTAGGCAAACGCTGTCCGAGCCATAACTTCGTAATGGCAGAACTTTTCGCGAGGCAACTTTGCTTATTTTAAAGCTCTTGGAGCGAGCTTCGATATAGAGAATTCTCAGCTTAATCCGATCGACGGTCTGCACGGCACGCTGCGCTACGTTCAAGGTACTCTTGCTGTTTTGACTAAGTCTCTCTTGATCCCTCTCTCTACAAACTTGGACCCGAGGATAGGGGCTGGTCTTGTACCAGGCACCCAGGGACCCTTGGAGGTGACCCCGAGGAGAGGTTTTAAGTTTGATTAAGTCCTAATAGCTTGAGTTTATTAGGCCCTTACACCAACAATTTTCTCACCAAGAGACTTTCCGAGAGTTCACATTAGAAGTGTGCAAAAATGTGTAGCATGGCATACCACTAGTGCGGGCAACGGTGTCATAAGTGCATGCGTGTTTGTGTGCATGAGTGTTTGCATGCTTGTGAGTGTGTGTGCATGCATTTCGTTAGTCTGAGGGAGTGTTTGTTGAATGCACATCAGTTTGAGTGTATATCAACCTAACGTCTTGCGGAGTGCTCGTGCCATTTGTGCTTACATGAATTGCAAGAGCAGATGTCATTTATGCATGACGGCTCGCAATCCTGCTGAGCCGATTTAGTTGAGAAATGAATTGGCCATGAGTTATCAAAGTGACGGATCCTGAACAACAGTAAGTACCGCAAATGCCCTTAGTACCAACCATATGGTAAGTAACGCACTTACTCTGGGTACGAACCATAAGTAACGCACTTACACTTGGTACCAATTATGTGGGTAAAAAATGCACTTACCCTTACTACCAACCATATGGGTAAGTATCGCACTTACTCTTGGTACCAACCATGTGGGTAAGTAACTCACTTACTCTTGGTACCAACCATATGGATATGAAACGCACCCACTCTTGGTTCGAACCATATCGATAACTAATGCACATACTCTTGGTACCAACCATATGGGTAAGTAACGCACCTACTCTTGGTACCAACCATATGGGTAAGTAACATACCTACTCTTTATACCAACCATATTGGTAAGTAACGCACGTATCCTTAGTGCCAATCATAGAGGAAAAAAACGCATTTATTCTTGGTACCAACCATATGGGTAAATAACGTACCTACACTTGGTACCAACCATATGGGTAAATAATGCACTTACTCTTGGTACCAACCATATGGGTAAGTATCTGACTTACTTTTGGTACAAACCATATCCTTACATAATGCACTTCTTTTGGTACAAACTATATGGGTACGTAACCCACGAACCCTTAGTACCAACCATATGGGTAAGTAACGCACTTACACTTGGTACCAACCATATCAGGAATAAACGCACTTACCCTTAGTACCAACCATATGGGTAAGTAACGCACTTTCTACCAATTATATGGGTGTATAACGCACTTACTCTTGGTACCAACCATTTGGGTAAGTAACGCACTTACTCTTGGTACCAACCATATTAGTTATTTTCGAACCTGCCTTTAGTACCAACCATATGGTACGTAACACACTCGCTCTTGGTAGCAACCATATGGATAAATAACGCATTTGCTTTAGATAGGAGCCATATTGCTAGTGAACACACTTACCTTTGGTACCAACCATATGGGTAGTAAACGCATATGGTGCCTTTGGTACCTCTGACTTACTCTTGGTACCAACCATATGAGTAAGTAACGCACCTACACTTTGTACCAACACATGGGTAAGTTGTTACACTTACCTTAGTACCAACCATATGCGCAAGTAACGCACTTACTCTTGATACCAACCATATGGGTAAGAAACGCACTTACTCTTGGTACCAACCAAATAGTTATGAAACGCACTTACTCTTGGTACCAACCATATGGGTAAGTAATGCACTTACTCTTGGTACTGTGAACGGGAGTCGTTGTAAGGCCCCGTCCTCGCTTGGGCGGAGCCGACTTCGTGGTCGGGTGTAAGGGGAGCATCCGACCTGCAGCAGTGGGCGAGCTGGTCGACGAGGCTGGTCAACCTGCACGGGGGCCACTGCAAGGGCGCCAACCCCGGGTGGTCAATTTGGGAAGTCGACATGTGGAGGGCGTCTACTTGGTGACGCCGACTAGGGGCAGCCGACTTGGGTGGCCGGCTGACAGGAGTGCTGGTCGACCTGGAGGTGGTCGACCAGGTGTGTTGTCGACCTGGGGCTGGTCGACCAAGGATGTGGTCGTTGAGGTCGACTGAAAGTGGCCGTCGCCTTGGGTGGTCGACGGGCACGCGAAGGAGCAGCTGGTGGACGTGGTTGCCCAGTCGACCGTGTTACCTGGGTGACGAGGTTCTGCATAGGAGTGCGAAGGTTGCCCATGTGGTTTTGGCGAGACCGACCTCGGTGGTAGTATCCCGAGGTCGACATGTCTGATCAGATGCAGTCGTCAGCACGGGGACGATATGGTGTGTACGCTGTGCAGCTGATGAGGCACATCACGCCACTCATCTGCGAACACCTGCAAAGCTGGTGCGATGCTGTTCTGCGGGAGCAACGCTGGCCCGCCGTCAACTTGCGCTATTGGCACGCCGACGACCTGCAGCGTTAGCGAGCCACAACTCTGCACTGCTGGAGCGCGGTCGACCAAGTCGTGCTGGCACGCGGTCGACCGTGCTACGCTGGCAGTCGACCTGCTTGCATGCTAGCTCTGATGTAGTTTGGACATGCCAACTTTATTGTACAATTGTTGTCAACTTTCCTTAGTGAAACTCTTGCCAAATTGCCCCGTGAACTAGTGTGCACTGGGAAAATGACTAAGGAACATAGAGATCACTCTAGCCCACATGCCTAGCCCGTAGTCTAGCTCCCGTTGCACTAGTTATCTCCGAAGAAACCAACCATGTGGGTTGATACCAACCATATGGGTAAGTACTAGGCTTACTTTTGATACTAACGATATTGCTGAGTAACGCACTTACATTTGGTACTAACCATATGGGTAAGTAACGCACAAGCCCTTAATAACAACCATATGAATAAGAAACGCACTTACTCTTGGTACCAACATATCAATTGTTACTGCACTTGCCCTTAGTACCAACCATATGGTAAGTAACGGACTTACTTTTGGTACCAACCATATCAATAAGTAAACGCATTTACATTTGATACCAACCATTTGGGTAAGTGTCGCACAAACCCTTAGTACCAACCATAAGAATAAGAAACGCACTTATTTTCGGTACCAACCATATCGGTAAGTACCGCAATTAGCCTTAGTACCAACCATATGGTAAATAACGCACTTACCCTTAGTACCAACCATAAAGGTAAGTAACACACACTTACTCTTGGTACCAACCATATGGGTAAGTAACGCACTCACTCTTGGTACCAACCATATGGGTACGTAACGCGCTTACTTTTGGTACCAACCATATCGATCAATAACGTACTTACCCTTAGTACCAAGAAACCCACTTACTCTTGGTACCAACCATATGGGTGTCGAAGAGAAAGGCCCCGTCCTCGCTTTTGCGCAGCCGATCACGCCGTCGACGAGAAGTCCTCTACAAAGCGTAAGTTGAGTGGGTTTTTTTTTGTCAACAGAGGTAGCGGTCGAACAGGCTCTGCTCGACGAAATCTGGTCGACATTGTCGATGGGCAGCGCTGGTCGATGGCAGCGGTCGACGAGGCCCGTCGAGGAGCGTTGGTCGACGAGATTGGTCGATGGGCTCTGTTTGACGGGCTCGTTTTGGCGAATGCTGTTAAAAAAATCAGCGTCGAACTGGTCGACACGAAGCCTTTTGATGGGATCGATCTTTGGTCGAAGGGCGCTGTTGGCAGAGTTCGCGCAACTATGAAACTCTGCGGAGCTGTGCGAAATTCGCCCAGGAGGTTTTGACGAAAGTCGATATGCAGAACGGCATTACATGGTCGACGGTGGACACCTGGCGAAACCGACGACACGTTTTCTATCTAGCAACTGCGCAATTTGCATGACGGTGAAATCTTCAAGCTGCACCTACTTGGTATTTGCATGTGCGCAATATCTGCACATGTGCACAGATATTTACCTGCGACTTCAGATATTCACCTCGACTGCAATGCTGGCAGACCGCGCGAAGTGCAACCCTGGCATACTACTCTGCTGCAGCGTTGGCGAGATGCTCTTTTGCTGCACTGGCACAGCTTGCCCTGCAAAGGGGTTTCTAGATGATGCATGCCATGCTAGCTATATCGACTTGCATGCCTCTCTTGTAATCCAATGTTTGATATTCCTTCACATTTTGTTAGTGAAACTCTTGCCAAACTTCTCTCTGAACACAAGCTAGTATTAATATCTCTAGTGCAATGCTACAATTACTCGCACAACCCCGTGCCCTCCTCCATGGTCCGCTCCCATTGTGTAGTAACTCTCTGCACAGGCGACAGCAGCGCACCCGCTCGCGCCCACTTTGCAGGTACTCGCAGACGATTGGCCCGACATGCAGCGTTACGCGTCATGTCGGTTGATGTTTGGCCTGATGTGGCACATCGACTTCAGGATACCAGCCCGAAGTCGCTTTCGAAAAAAATCACTTACCCTAGTACCAACCGTATAAGTAAGTAACGCACGTATTCTTCGTTCTAACCACATGGGTAAGTGATACCTTTAGAACCAACCATATGGTTAAGTAACGCACTTACTCTTGGTACCAACCATAAGGGTAAGAAATGCGCGTACTATTGGTACCAACCATATAGGTAAGTAACACATCTATAATGGTGCCAATCATATCGGTAAGTCACACGCTTACACTTGATACCAACCATGTGGGTAAGCAATGCACACACCCTTAACACAAACCATATGGGTAAGTAGCGCACTTACTCTTGGTACCACTCATATCGCTAAGTAACACACTTACTCTTAGTACCAACCATATGGATAAGTAACGCACTTACTCTTGGTACCAATCATATATGTAAGTACGCGCCTATACTTGGTACCAACCATATAGGTAAATAACACACTTACCATTAGTACCAACCATATCGGTAAGTAACGCGCTTACTCTTGGTACCAACCATGTGGGTAAGTAAGTGATGCACTTATTCTTAGTACCAGCCATATCAATAAGTAACGCACTCGCCTTAGTACCAACCATTAGGGTAAGTAACACACTAACACTTGGTACTAATCATATGGGTAAATAATACACAAACTCTTTATACCAACCATATGACTTACTCTTGGAACCAACCATATTGTAAGGAATGCACCTACACTTGGTACCAATCATATGGGTAAAAAACGCACTTACCCTTAGTACCAACCTTATGTGTAAGTGAAACACTTTGTCTTGGTACTAACCATATGTGCCAGTAACGCACTTACACTTGGTACCAACCATATGGGTAAGTAACGAACTTATCCTTAGTATCAACCATATAAATCAGTAACGCCCTTACTCATGGAACCAACCATCTCGGTAAGTAACGCACTTGCCCTTAGTACCGACCATATGATTAAATGAAGCACTTACCCTTAGTACCAACCATATGGTTGGTGCCAATGGTAAGTGCGATACTTACCTTTATGGTTCGTACCAAGTGTAAGCGCATTATATATCAAATGGTTGGTACCAAATAAGCACGTTACTTACCCTCATGGTGGTAACCAAGAGGAAGTACGTTACTTACCCATATGGTTGGTACAAAGTGTAAGCCTGTTACTTACCGATACAGTTGGTACCAAAGGTGAGTGCGTTACTTATCCATACAGTTGATACCAAGAGTAAGTACGTTATTTACCCATATGGTTCTACCAAGTCCATTACTTACCCATATAGTTGGTTCTAACAGTAAGTACGTTATTTACCGATATGGTTGGTACCAAGAATAAGTGTAATTTTTTAACTATGTGGTTGGTACCGAGTAAGTGCATTACTTAGATGGCTGGTACTAAGGGTAAGTGTCTTACTTATCCATATGGTTAGTACCAAGTGTAAGCGCGTTATTACCCGTATGGTTGGTACCAAGAGTAAGTGTGTTACTTACCTATATGGTTGGTGCTAAGGATAAGTGTGTTGCGTATCGACATGGATGGTACTTAGAGTGAGTACGTTATTTAGTGATATGGTTGGTACCAGGAATAAGTGCATTATCTACCCATATGGTTGGTACCAAGAGTAAGTGCGTTACTTCCCCAAATGCTTGATATGAAGGGTAAGTGCGTTTTCTGCCTACATGGTTGGTACCAAGTGTAAGAGCGTTACTTACCTATATGGTTGGTACTAAGAGTAAGTGCGTTGCTTTCCCAAATGGTTGGTACAAAGCATAAAGCCAGTTACTTACCCATATGGTTGGTACCAAGTGTAAGTGCGTTACTTAACGATATGGTTCGTACCAAATGTAAGTGCGTTACTTACCCTTATGGTTGGTGCCAAGTGTAAGTTCGTTACTTACCGATATGGTTGACACCAAGAGTAAGTGCAATACGTACCCATATGGCTGATGCTAAGGGTAAGTGCGTTATTTACCGATACGGTTGGTACCAAGAGTAAGTGCGTTACTTACTGACATGGTTGGCACCAAGAGAAAATGCATTACTTACCCATATAGTTGGTACTAAGAGTAAGTGCGTTACTTACCGATATGGTTGGTACCAAGAGTAAGCGCGTTACTTAGCTATGTGGTTGGTATCAAAAGTAAGTCCATTACTTACCCAAATAGTTGGTACTAAAGGTACCAATAAGGTTGGTACCAACCGTAAGTGCGTTACTTACCGACACGGTTGGCACCAAGAGTAAATGCATTTATAGTTGGTACGAAGAATAAGTACATTATTTACCGATATGGTTGGTACCAAGAGTAAGTGCGTTACCTACCCATATGGTTGGTACCAAGAGTAAGTGTGTTACTTACCCATATAAGTGGTACAAAGGGTAAATGTGCTATTTGCCCAATTGGTGTTGGGTGCAAATGCACATTGCACGACATCCTGCCGTCTGTTTGTACGAGTATGCGTGTGCGAATGCATTTGCGTGTGAATGGTGTGTTCGTGTGTTTGTTTGCTTTCGCAATTTTCGCTTGATGCATTTGCAGGTACTCGCGCAATGTGCGCTTCGGCACAACATTGTACGCGCTATGAACAGTGCAAGCAGAAAGGACGAGCTCGCAAAGGAACCCAAGATGGAAGCTTTGCAGTTCGGTTGAGTTGATTGCGCAGATTCAGTTCTATCCAACTCGAAATTGTACTGTTTTGTTTGGTTAACTATAGTGTAGCAGGGAAGGCACTATAGGAGTACAATTTAGGTGAAGGTTGGATGTTGTTTGTCTGTATCTGCATGCTACAAGGCCAGGGGAAACCAGCGGAACCAGCATTTGGCTGGTTGGGCAAAGACAAAACAGGTTCTGTTTTTAGAACCTGAACCTGGTTGTTGTTTTCCCAGGTTGGAAAAACAGAACCAGAGGTTGTTTACCAACCTACCACCTGCTATTTTGTCCAGCCAGGTTGGTTCTGTTGCTTGGAATTATTTGGGATCATCCCTGGTTGTTCCCAGGTTGATTCCCAAGGTCCTTGCTAGCTAGAACTATTTAATCCTTCTCTGTTTGTACCTGAATATAGTCAAATTGATTCAAGCGAATTCCTTCCTCGCTGGAATTTCGTTTCTGCGCTATTCGACGGCGGAATGCTACCCGAGTCAACGCTAGTATGCTAGCACTCCAACGCTAGGCAAACGCTGTCCGAGCCAGAACTTAGTAATGGCAGAACTTTTCGCGAGGCAACTTGGCTCATTTTAAAGCTCCTGGAGCGAGCTTCGATATAGCGAATTCTCAGCTTAATCCGACCGACGGTCTGCACGGCACGCTGCGCGACGTTCAAGGTACTCTTGCTGTTTTGACTAAGTCCTTCTTGATCCCTCTCTCTACAAACTCGGACCCGAGGATAGGGGCTGGTCTTGTACCAGGCACCCAGGGACCCTTGGAGGTGACCCCGAGGAGAGGTTTTAAGTTTGATTAAGTCCTAATAGCTTGAGTTTATTAGGCCCTTACACCAACAAGCTGGTATCAGAGCTGCGTTATAGTGATCCTCGTTATAGGTAGCTATGGCGGGCAACACCTCGGCGGGAGCTGGTGAATCTTCAGCCCAAGATCGTAGCGGCAGCCAAGATTCTGGTCTTTCAGCGCCAAGGGGAGCGCGAACAAACCAGGGCTCGCTTGTCAAGGAGGTGCTGAAGAATTTCACCGTCGAGAAGTTCAATGGTGAGGGCTATGATGATTGGGCCTGGAAAATGCAATTATATTTCCGTCAGATCGGTTTGCTGAAACTAATGATTGGGGAGGAGCCTAGACCGAGTGACCCCACGCTGCAGGAAGATTGGGACGAGCGCTCCTCGGCTGGCTACTATTTGATGTCGCAGAGTTTGGAGCTGAACCAGCGTCACCACGTCATGCACCTGCTGCCGGAGGTTGAATGCGGTCCGAAGGCGTGGACCGTGTTGAAGGAGCTGCACGCCCCGACCTCCGTTGTCGCAACGTTGATGCTGGAGAGGGAGCTGTCCGCGTTGCGCCTGAGCGAGGGAGAGCCGGTGCAACCAGTCCTGGACAAGATGCGCGACCTCTACGCGAAGTTGGCGACCGCGGGAATCACCTACCCGGAGCAGACCAAGTGCTTGAAGATGCTCTCGCTGCTGCCAGAATCGTGGCTTCAATTTACTAGCGGATTGAGCCTGCCGCAGAACCAGAGCTTGTGGACGCTCGAGTGGGTGCGGACGAAGATTCTGGAGGAGGACTTCCGTCGCCGCCAACTGAGGGGTGGAGACGACGGCAGCAGCGGCTACGGGATGCAAGGGAGCCGACGTGGCAGAGGACGTGGCTTCGGTGGTGCTGGACACGGTGCAAAGAAAGACGACGACTCCAACGACCAACAAGGAGGTACCGGTTGGGGTCGCGGTGCGAAATCTGGACGTGGGGGCAAGTCGGGTGCTGGTGGCAAAATGAAAGGGAGTTGCTGGTATTGTGAGAAGGAAGGGCACCCCTGGTTTTTGTGCTATAAGAAACCCGATGGATGGACCCCCCAGAATCGTCACCAGGATGGCGGCGCGCGGAGGAACCAGAAAAACGGCGCCAACATGGTCGCTGATTCGTCCGACAACAACCCGAAGGGCAACGGCGGTGCGGAGAAGAAGAAGGAGCGCACCGCGGGCCAATTCTTCCATGTGGGAGACAAGGGGGAGCAAGGAGACGCCTCTGCCAAAGTTGGAGCAGAGCTGCACCCCCTAGACTATTGGGTGTTGGACACAGGCGCTGCTTGGACGATGACGCCGCGCAAGGACCTGCTGGACGAAGTACGAGCTGCACCGATCAATGAAGTGTGCTCCGCCTCTGGACACATGTTGAAGGTGGCTGGTGCGGGACGAGCTGCGTTTAAGGGAGCGGATGGCAAGCCGGTGGTGCTGCACGACGTTCTCTTCGTCCCCGACCTGAAGGCCAACCTTATCTCCCTCCGTAAGCTTGGCAAGGCTGGGGTGAACACCAACACGGATGGGGCACGCACTTATAAGGGGAAGCTGGGCAATCGGGTGCTTTGGGATCTGCACGAGAGCAAGGACGTGTACAGATCTATGTGGCAGCTGCCGGCCCTGGCGTGGCATGGTGGGGGGCAGGCTGGAGAGGGGTCTGCATCCCAGGGGGAGTGCAATGCCGTTGGAGGGGTTGGTGTGAAAGTGTCGGCCAGATCTGGGGAGACAGATTGGGCAATGGCACACCGACGCTTAGGGCATGTGGCAATGCCTTTGCTGAAGCAGCTGGAGAAGGATGGAGCCGTTAAGGGTCTAAAGCTGAACGGACAGCCACCCGATGACAACTGTGAAATCTGTTTGCTTTCAAAGTTCACCCGTTTCCCTTTCCATAGTGTGGCTGGCAGGAGCAAGAAGCCTTTGGAGCTGGTCCACATGGACTTGGTGGGGCTGCTGCCGGTGCAAGGGCACAAGGGGGAGCGGTATTTTCTTACAATTGTGGATGACTGGAGCAGGCTGATGTGGGCGTATCCGCTGAAGCAGAAGGACCACGCCGCCTCCACGATACGGGACGATTGGCTGCCATTCGTGGAGAAGCAGGCGGAGTGTGTAGTGAAGCGGATTAGGACAGACCGGGGTGGTGAGTTCCTTGGAGCTGAAATGACGGCCTGGCTCAAGAAGCAGGGCATCCAGAGAGAGCTGACCACGGCTTATACCCCACAGTCCAATGGTGTAGCAGAACGGGCAAACCGGACCATTCTGGAGACAGCTAGGGCGCTGCTCATAGAATCTGGGCTGAGCAATTCTATGTGGCCTCATGCTGTCCGGCACGCCACTGTCGCTAGGAACAGGGTGCTCACCAAGGTTGGGGATGACTCGTGGGTGCCGTTGGAGAGGTGGCTTGGGAGGAAGCCGCCGGTGGACATGCTGAGGGTGTTCGGTTGCATGGCAGTCGCCCACGTCCCCAAGATCTACCGCAGTAAGTTGGGGGCGAGTGCAATCTGGTGTGTGCATTTGGGGCTGGCTGCTGAGAGCAAGGGATGGCTGCTGTGGGAACCATCCAAGGGTGTGTTGTTTGACAGCAGGGATGTGAAATTCATTGAGGGCATGATGTATGGGAGCTGGGAGAAACAGCCGGAGGCAAGGGTGTCCCAGCAGATGGAGCAGATCACCATGCAGCTGGACCTGACTCCTAGTGTGTGGGAGGAGGGAGAGGAGGCAGCTGCTGGAAATGGTGATGGAGAGAAGGTACAGGAGGCATCTGCTGGTGGAGAAAATGGTGTGGAAACTGGCGGCAGCACTAGTGGAGCTGCTGGACCCGAGGGAGGAGAGAAGCAGCAGGGAAAAACTAAGAAGCCGAAGGGTGTCGTTATGAAGGGATGGGAGACACCCGTCTCCAGGCCAGGACGTACCCGTATGGCTACTAAGAAGCTGACTGCAGGAACTGATGCAGCAGAGCAGCAGCTAGGGACCGAAGAGGCATTGCTGATTCTACCTCATGGCTATGACCCGGATGAGGAGGATGAGCCTGCGTACTGTTTTCTTGCCCCTGCACCAGAGGAACCAGCTAGCATGGAGGAGGCATTAGCTGGACCAGATAGGGACAAGTGGCTGGCTTCTAGGGATGCTGAGTACCAGAGTCTGCTGGAGAATAGGACATGGGATCTGGTGGTGCTGCCTGATGGGAAGAAAGCGATACAATGCAAGTGGGTGCTGAGGATCAAGACCGATGACAAGGGGCAGGTCACCATCTACAAGAGTAGGCTGGTGGCGAAGGGGTTTATGCAGAAGGAGAAGCAGGACTTCAACGAGATCTTTGCTCCCACTGCCAAACCCCCTACCCTCCGTGTCTTGTTGGCAGATGCAGCTGTTAGTGGGAAATTCATCATTCAGATGGATATTTCAACGGCATTCCTGAATGGGATTTTAGAGGAGGATGTGTACATGACGCAGCCGCCTGGGTATGAGGATGGTACGGGCAGGGTGTGCAAGCTCAACAAGTCCATCTACGGCTTGAAGCAGGCGCCACGCTGCTGGTACCAGAAGTTGGCAGCTGTTTTAGAGGAGATGGGATTCAGGACCAGCAGCTGTGATGAGAGCCTCTTTCTCAAGGGCGAGGGGGAGAAGCTGGTGCTGTTTCTGGTCTATGTGGACGACATTCTTCTCTTCAGCAGCAGCATGAAGGAGATCCAGAAAGTGCAGCAGCAACTGATGGAAAACTTCAAGTGCAAGAACCTTGGGGAGGTAAAGTACTACCTCGGGATGCACGTGGAGAGGGATCCAGATCACAGGTGGTTGAAGCTGCACCAGGAGAAGTTCATCAAGGAGCTGGGGGAGAAGTATGGGATTGAGAATGAGCGCAAGGTTGCAACTCCCCTGCCAGCAGAATTCAAGCTTGTGAAGGCTGCAGAGGATGAAGGGGTTGAAGCTGAAGAGCAGCAGCAATTTCAGTCCTTGGTGGGCAGCCTCTTGTACGCAGCAGTTCACACGAGGCCCGACATCTCTTTCTCGGTTGGGCAGCTGGCTAGGGTGGTGCAGAATCCATCAGAGGAGCAGGTGGATGCAGCTGAGCGTGTGGTGAAGTACCTGAACTCCGCATCTGCACAGGTGAAGCAGAAAGGGGTGGAGGTGCTGAAAGAGAAGGGGGAGAGGCTTGGAGAAGGCAAGCTATTTCTCACTTGCTTTACCGATGCTACGTGGGCTTCTGAGAAGGAGGATTCCTCATCTGTGGGAGGATACATCTGCGTAGTTGGGGGAGGACCTGTTAGTTGGAGGTCCAAGAAGCAGACGGAGACGGCACTCTCTTCCGTAGAATCAGAGTACATGGCGATGTTCCATGGGGTGAAGGAGGTGATTTGGCTGAGGAGGCTGTTAGAGGAGATTGGCCAGGAGCAGAAAGTTGCTACACCGCTGTTTTGTGATAGCAAGGGGGCTCTTGGGATGGCCAGGAACGCTGTGCTTCATGGCCTGAACAAGCACATGCGTATCAAGTGGCACTGGCTGCGTAAGGAGGTGAAGAGGGGGACGGTGAATCCAATCTACATCAAGACTCACCAGCAGCCAGCAGACTTTCTCACCAAGAGGCTTGCGGATGAGCCTCATTGGCGTTGTGTGCGCATGAGTGGAATGAGCATGAACTAGCATGGAATGACGGGGATGCAGCCGGCAGGCTGAAGGGGAGTGTGTTGGGTGCAAATGCACATTGCACGACATCCTGCCGTCTGTTTGTACGAGTATGCGTGTGCGAATGCATTTGCGTGTGAATGATGTGTTCGTGTGTTTGTTTGCTTTCGCAATTTTCGCTTGATGCATTTGCAGGTACTCGCGCAATGTGCGCTTCGGCACAACATTGTACGCGCTATGAACAGTGCAAGCAGAAAGGACGAGCTCGCAAAGGAACCCAAGATGGAAGCTTTGCAGTTCGGTTGAGTTGATTGCGCAGATTCAGTTCTATCCAACTCGAAATTGTACTGTTTTGTTTGGTTAACTATAGTGTAGCAGGGAAGGCACTATAGGAGTACAATTTAGGTGAAGGTTGGATGTTGTTTGTCTGTATCTGCATGCTACAAGGCCAGGGGAAACCAGCGGAACCAGCATTTGGCTGGTTGGGCAAAGACAAAACAGGTTCTGTTTTTAGAACCTGAACCTGGTTGTTGTTTTCCCAGGTTGGAAAAACAGAACCAGAGGCTGTTTACCAACCTACCACCTGCTATTTTGTCCAGCCAGGTTGGTTCTGTTGCTTGGAATTATTTGGGATCATCCCTGGTTGTTCCCAGGTTGATTCCCAAGGTCCTTGCTAGCTAGAAGTATTTAATCCTTCTCTGTTTGTACCTGAATATAGTCAAATTGATTCAAGCGAATTCCTTCCTCGCTGGAATTTCGTTTCTGCGCTATTCGACGGCGGAATGCTACCCGAGTCAACGCTAGTATGCTAGCACTCCAACGCTAGGCAAACGCTGTCCGAGCCATAACTTAGTAATGGCAGAACTTTTCGCGAGGCAACTTGGCTCATTTTAAAGCTCCTGGAGCGAGCTTCGATATAGCGAATTCTCAGCTTAATCCGACCGACGGTCTGCACGGCACGCTGCGCGACGTTCAAGGTACTCTTGCTGTTTTGACTAAGTCCTTCTTGATCCCTCTCTCTACAAACTCGGACCCGAGGATAGGGGCTGGTCTTGTACCAGGCACCCAGGGACCCTTGGAGGTGACCCCGAGGAGAGGTTTTAAGTTTGATTAAGTCCTAATAGCTTGAGTTTATTAGGCCCTTACACCAACAATTGGTTGGTACCAATGGTAAGCGTGTTACTTACTCATATGGTTGGTACCAAGAGTAAGTGCGTTACCCATGTGGTTGGTATCAAGTGTAAGTGCGTAACATGTCAACGAGAGTTGTGTGTTGGCCCCGTCCTCGCTTGGGCGGAGCCGACCTCGTGGTCGGGTGCAGGGGTGCAGCCGACCTGCAGCAGTGGGCGAGCTGGTTGACGAGGTTGGTCGACCTGCACGGGAGCCACTGCAAGGGCGCCGACTTCGGGAGGGCGCCAACTTCGGGTGGTCGACTTGGGAAGTGACGCCATCTTGGGGCAGCCGATTTGAGTAGCCGGCTAACAGAGCTGCTGGTCAACCTGGTTGGTCGACCAGACCTTCTGGTCGACTTGGTTGGTCGACCAGGCCTGCTGGTCGACTTGGTGGCTGGTCGACCAGGCGTGATGTCGACCTGGGGGGTCGACCAAACATGGTGGTCAACGAAGGAGGGGCCGACGTCGACCTCGACAGAGGGATTCAGGACGCAGAGTAGTTGGGCGTCGAATAGCGGGGCGTCAACTCGGTGACAGCGACGTCGGGTAGCCGACTGTGCTGGTCGACCAGGTTACCTGGGTGACGAAGTTCTGCGGAGGCACGCGACGGTCGCTTAGGCGACGTTGGCGAGGACGACCTCGGTGGTGGTATCTCGAGGTCGACGTGGCTGATCAGAAGCTGTCGTCAGCACGAAGTTGACTTGGTGTGTGCGCTGTGCAGGTCACGGCGCACTGCACACCAATCATCTGCGCGCACCTGCGAAGCGGGTGCGATGCTGTACTGCGGGAGCAACGCTGGCACGCCGTCGACTTGCGCTGTTGTCACGCCGTCGACCTGCAATGTTGGCAAGCTGCGTCTCTACACTGCTGGAATGCGGTCGACCAAGTCGTGCTGGCGCGCGGTCGACCATGCTGCGCTGGCAGTCGACCTGCTTGCATCCTAGCTCTGATGTAGTCTTGCCAACTTCATTGTACCATTGTTGTCAACTTTCTCTAGTGAAACTCTTGCCAAATTGCCTCGTGAACTAGCAAGCAGTGTGTGCACTAGGAAAACGACTACGGAACGACGAACGCAGAGATCACACGAGCACCCGTGCCTAGCCCGTAGTCTAGCTCCCGTTGTAGTAGTTATCTCCGCATAACATACATTGTTTGTACCATCGAGCCTCAGTTGGAGATGGCCGGGCCGATCAAGTTTGCTCGTGGTACGGTGGCGACGCCGGGCGACCTCGACTTGCGAGCGGAGTTCCGCGCCGTGCAGCTGTTGACCTTCACGGTCATCTCACGGTGCTGCTTACCGGGAGTGCAGATCGCCTTGAAGTGGTGCAGAGAGTACCTCGACGCCGGCCACCAGGCGTGGCACTTCATCGAGTCGACCTACCAAGTCACCGACGACTTGTTTATCGCCAAGCTGGAGGAGCAGCTGACACAACTGCGTACGGGCGACCAGAAAGCGGTGACCGACTACTGCAACCGGGCCCGGCGAATTCTCGCCACCATCAGGATGGCCGGCGCGGAGTACTCGACGGCGTCGTACATCACCCATGTCATGCAGGGACTCCCGAGCAGCTACAACCTGCTGAAGCGGCTGTCGATGACGCCGAACACGCGGGCGATGCTCAACGAGGACACATTGACCTCGTACATCCTGCAGGACGAGGCGATGCAGGAGGCCGAGCGGTCCCAAGAGCTCTTGGCGCAGGTGAACTACGTCGCCCCGGCGAAACAAGGCGGTCGACCGGGGCAGCGTGGACAGTCTGGCGGCGGTGGTAGCAGTGGCTCGAAGTCGGCCAAGGAAGTCGACAAGAAGAAGTCGACCAAGGACAGTGGTCGAGGAGGAGGAAGTCGACGTCGGGAGTGCTGGCTGTGTGGCGACCCCGACCATCTCTCCTTCGAGTGCCCCGACCGCAGTGACTCCGACGACGACGACGCCAAGGGAGGCCGCGGGAGGTCGGCCAGTCGTCGTCCTCGTCGAGGAGGAAACCAGTCGCGCAAGGAGAAGAAGTCGACCAAGTCGTCGACCTCGGTGAAGGACGCCGACTCCTCTGCTGGCGGCAAGAGGCATGACGACAAGTCAGCGTCGTGCTCTCTGGTCGGCGTCGTGGAGCCGACCGTCTCGCTGGCGCCGGAGGCCGGCGAGGACTTCCAGGCGGTGGCGGCAGCTGTGCAGGCTAATCCGGCAGTGGTCCTGCTCGACAGCGGCTGCTCCCACCACCTGATGGGGACGAAGGACGCCTTCGTCGCCGAGCGGCGACATGAAGCACGTGCGTGGCTTCAATGGGGCACTGTAAGACGTCCAGGGTCGGGGCACGGTTACGCTGCAAGGGGAGGCCGGGAAGCGAGTGTTAATCCGCGACGTGCTGTACGTCCCGGGTGTGCGGGCCAACCTGCTATCGTCCGGCCAGCTGAAGGAGCACGGCGTGAAGCTGCAGGAGGATGGCGACGGGATGCTGCTCGTCTCGGCAGCGGAAGAGGTGCTCGGTCGGGCGATGTACTCCGGACGCGTTCTCTGCACCGACCTGCGTCCCTGCTCTACGAGGCCGACGTCGGCTACGCCGGAGGCTTTGGCCCTTCGGGCGATCGTCTCTGACTATATAGTTGGTACGAAGCAGCTACAACCTGCTGAAGCGGCTGTCGATGGCGCCGAGCACGCGGGCGACGCTCAACGAGGACACATTGACCTCGTACATCCTGCAGGACGAGGCGATGCAGGAGGCCGAGCGGTCCCAAGAGCTCTTGGCGCAGGTGAACTACGTTGCTCCGGCGAAACAAGTCGGTCAACCGGGGCAGCGTGGACAGTCTGGTGGCGGTGGTAGCAGTGGCTCGAAGTCGGCCAAGGAAGTCGACAAGAAGAAGTCGACCAAGGACAGTGGTCGAGGAGGAGGAGGTCGACGTCGGGAGTGCTGGCTGTGTGGCGACCCCGACCATCTCTCCTTCGAGTGCCCCGACCGCAGTGACTCCGACGACGACGACGCCAAGGGAGGCCGCGGGAGGTCGGGCAGTCATCGTCCTCGTCGAGGAGGAAACCAGTCGCGCAAGGAGAAGTCGACCAAGTCGTCGACCTCGGTGAAGGACGCCGACTCCTCTGCTGGCGGCAAGAGGCATGACGACAAGTCAGCGTCGTGCTCTCTGGTCGGCGTCGTAGAGCCGACCGTCTCGCTGGCGCCGGAGGCCGGCGAGGACTTCCAGGCAGTGGCGGCAGCTGTGCAGGCTAATCCGGCAGTGGTCCTGCTCGACAGCGGCTGCTCCCACCACCTGATGGGGACGAAGGACGCCTTCGTCGACTTGGGGCCGAGCGGCGACGTGAAGCACGTGCGTGGCTTCAATGGGGCGCTGCAAGACGTCCAGGGCCGGGGCACGGTTGCGCTGCAAGGGGAGGCCGGGAAGCGGGTGCTAATCCGCGACGTGCTGTACGTCCCGGGTGTGCGGGCCAACCTGCTATCGTCCGGCCAGCTGAAGGAGCACGGCGTGAAGCTGCAGGAGGATGGCGACGGGATGCTGCTCGTCTCGGCAGCGGAAGAGGTGCTCGGTCGGGCGATGTACTCCGGGCGCGTTCTCTGCACCGACCTGCGTCCCTGCTCTACGAGGCCGACGTCGGCTACGCCGGAGGCTTTGGCCCTTCGGGCGATCGTCTCGAAGATGAAGTCGACGCCGGACAGGATGCATGCGAGGCTTGCACACGTCGGCATGGACACCATCCTGCGCTCGGCGAAGCACGAGGTCGCCACCGGGCTGGACCTCAAGTCGGCGACTCGCCGTAATGGTATGACGGGGCACAGGTCGGCGGGAAGCTGGCGCGGCACACCTTCCCCGACCAGGGCTCCGACGCTGATGACGTGCTGGCTGTCGTGCACATCGACCTGTGCGGGCCGTTCCGGGTGGATTCCAAGGACGGCAGCCTGTACTTCTTGCTGCTGAAGGACCGTAAGTCCCGCTACGTGTGGGTGAGGCCGGTCGCCAAGAAGTCGGACGTGCTGCTGGAGTTCCAGAAGTGGCTGGTGCTGGTGGAGCGGCAGACGAAGAAGTCGGTGTTGCAGCTGCGCTCTGACCGAGGAGGGGAGTTCCTCGGCCGGGAGTTCACTGCCTTCGTGGACGGCAAGGGGATCGTCCACGACCTGACCTGCCCCTACACCCCGCAGCAGAACGGCATGGCGGAGCAGGAGATGCGTACGGTGGTGGAGTCGGTGCGGACGATGCTGTTGCACATGGGCGTGCAGCACCACTAGTGGCACCTCGCTCTGCGGCAGGCCGTCTGGGTCCGCAACTGCCTGGAGCGGTCAGCCACGCCGGGACGAAGCCCGACCTGTCGCTGGCGCGCGTGTGGGGCTGCATGGCGCAGTTTCTCGTCCCCGAGCAGCAACGTAGTGGGAAGCTGAAGCCGAAGGCCAAGTGGGGCCTTCACCTCGGCGTGTCGGAGGCAAGCAAGGGCTGGGAGCTCCTCGACATCGCCGACAACAGGGTGGTCACCACGTCGGACGTGGTGTTCTACGAGGATATGTCGCTGGAGGATTGGAAGTTGGCGCACGGGCCGGTGCCAGGACGGACGCCGACCACCTCGCCCACCGACACCTCGACGGCGACACTGCCTCTGCTCGCCGAGGTCGGTGAGCTTGCTGCTGAGGACGACGAGATCGTCCTTCCTCCTTCCCCTGCCCCTCCCCTCGTCGCCGACCTGCATGGGCTGACTCCGGCGTCGGCCTCCGGCGATGAGGGGAGCAGTGGGGCGTCGCCTGTGGCGCCGACCAAGAGCATCGCCGGTGGCCGACGTGACGCCCAGCAAGTCGGCCTGGAAGTGAAGTCGACAGACAGGCAGCCGGGGAAGCAGCAGGCTGAGCAGACGCCGCCGACCAGGGATCAGGCAGCAATAGGGCCGACCAAGGAGCAGTCGGCGACCTGGCAATCGGCAGGGGAGCTGACCGCAGGGGAGAAATCGGTCAGCAGGACGATAAGAACGGCGGCAGCGGCACTAAAGATGGAGGGGAGCAGTTGGGCGACGAGGAGTCCACCGACCGTGACGTGTGGAGGTTCCGACTGAACCCCGGAAGTCAGGACGACTTCGGAGCCCTCCCGACTTCTTCATCCCAGCCACCTTTACCACGGTATATCACGTGGTCGACGTGGACGACGACGCCGACGAGGATGAGGAGTTTCCGGAGCTCGACCCCGACATGCTGGCCGACCCCGAGCACCGCTGGGACATCTCCACGATGACGGTGAAGGAGGCGCTGGCGAGCTGGAAGGGTCCGGCGGTGAAGGCCGCCATGGAGGAGGAGATCCGCAGCCTCATCAACATGGGCACGTGGGAGCTGGTCGAACGCCCGCCGGGAGTGAACGTCATGAAGAACCGGTGGGTGCTGACGACCAAGTACCACATCGACGACACCGTCGAGCGTGAGAAGGCAAGGCTGGTCGTGAAGGGCTTCACGTAGGTGTACGGCGCCGACTACGACGAGACATTCGCGCCGGTGGGCAGCTACGTCACGCTGAGGATCTTCCTCAGCATCGTCGCTGTCCTCAACCTCAACCTGATGCAGCTCGACATGAAGAACGCCTTCCTGCAGAGCAAGCTCGACCGGGTGCTGTACATGTCGCAGCCGGACTACTTCAACGACGGAACCGGCCGGGTGTGCAAGCTGCTGAAGAGCTTGTACGGGCTGAAGCAGTCGCCGCTGCTGTGGTACTTGGCGCTCAACGACGTGCTGGTCGGTGCCGGGTGGAAGAAGAGCCAGGTCGACGAGGCTCTGTACTTCAAGGTCGGCGACGACAGAGTGGTCTGCTGGGTGCTGGTCTACGTCGACGACCTGCTCGCCGCCAGCAGCAGCACCGAGATGCTGAAGGAGCTGAAGGAGCTGCTGGAGTCCGCCTTCGAGCTGCGCGAGATTTCGCCGGTGCAGAAGTACCTCGGGCTGGAGATCGTGCGCGACAGGTCGGCGGGGAAGCTGTGGCTGCACCAGCAGGGCTACGCCGACAAGCTGCGTAGGCGTTTCATCGACGAGGAGCAGGGCGGTCGACCCCGAAGACGCCGGTCTCGGTCGACACTTACGCTGAGCTCACCTTCGATGACGAGGAGGCGCAGGAGCGACAGGAGGAGGAGTACCGGCAGAAGGTTGGCTCGCTGCAGTTCGCGGCGACAACGACGAGGCCGGACATCACCTTCGCCTGCAGCAAGCTGGGGAGCGGCCTCACGGTGAGGAGCGACCAGCACTGGCGTGAGGTCGACCGCTGCCTCGCCTACCTCGCCAACACGCGTGACACCGCCCTGGAGTTCGGCGGTGGACCTGAGTCGTTGGAGCTGGTCAGCTACGTGGACGCCGACGACGCCGGCGACAAGCAGAGCCGGACGAGCACGGGCGGCTACGTGTTCGTCTACGGTTGGGCCGCGGTCTCCTGGTCGAGCCAGCGCATCAAATGCGCGACGCTTTCGTCGACCGAGTCGGAGTACGTGGCGGCCGTCGAAGCCGGCAAGGAGGGACGCCGACTTCGCTTCCTCCTGGCAGAGTTCCAGCAGCTGGACGCTGGAAGGCCGACGGTCCTGAGGGTGGACAACAAGTCGGCCATCACAGTCGCCGAAGGCATGGGGTTGACGGGTGTGAGAATACGACGGCTTTGCTATGATTTACTAGCTTGATTCTGCTTTATTATGCATTATCTAGCTTAGCTTTATTTTGTTTTGCTTGCTTTTGCTAGATTTCCTAGGTTCGTTGCTTTTACTATATAAATTATAGTTATAGGCACCGAACTAGGTTGAGTGCACCGAATTCTAGGCTTTTCGGTTGCCACCGAATTGCCTTCTACCGAATTCGGGAAGGACCCGTTCGGGACGCTTCGCGACCCGCGGAACCTTCTGGTAACAGCCGGGATACTGCCTTTGTGTCGAGCCTATATATAGCCTCGCCTTGTACCCAGGTGCATTATTCAATAGTTCAATCTTTCCTGAACCAGATCCTCACACTTGGTAATCAGAGCCTGTTTACACTCGAGTTCTTCTTCCACTTTTAACCGGCCTTTAAAAACCGCGAGGGCGACAACGAAAGCGCCGATACGGGTATGTAAAACCAGTTCCGCGCGATTTTTTCTAAGTCCCCCTCGATTATGTTTTTGAACACCTCTCAGGAATATTGGTGAAAAGGTTGGAATTTCAACCGTTCGATCGATTTCAATCTCAACGGCCTAGAAATTTTCGCCCGAAAAGGTTGGAATTTCGACCGTCAGATCGAGTTTTTCTTCAACGGCCGAGAGGACCCAAATTTCGCCTAAGGGAGATTTGCGCGACCGACCGAATTCGTGCTCGTCGATTTTACAGTCAATTCGACTCGCAGTAAGTCGACCAGCACCCATAATTTAAATATCATCGCCGTATATCGCCAAATAGAGGGAAATAGACATAATTTCATACGGAAAATCGCGGAGTTACGTGCTGAGCATAAGCAGATATTTGCGGCGCTCCCACGACTCGAAAAGCTTATTGCGAACCAATCGGTAGCCGCAGCAGCAGCAGAAGCGACGACGGCGACACCGATAATTGTACCTGCGACAACGGCAGCAGCTACAGTTAATCTCGAAGCAGTAAAGCCGAGGCGACCAGACGCGTTCGATCCTAGAGCGAAAGGGAGCGACGTCCGTCGATTTGTAGCTGTACTAGAAAATTTCTTCGAAGCCGTTGGATGCACGACCCTCAACCAAGACGCATTGCGCATACGGCTCGCAGCAACACTGTTACGAGGCCCAGCTCTAGAGTGGATTACTAACTGAATAGTCCAAGGTGAAGAGACGTGGGCGCAGTTCCGGACAGCACTGATCGAACAGTTCGACACGTTGAACAGTAGCTACTACGGAACACGACGCAACAAGCCAAATAGTGGCATGGAGCGATTGGCACCACCCACGACTGCCGACCCGATGGAGAACGACAAGGACGATGCGACGCAGTGGCTAGCAAAAAATGCAACGTGCGGATTTTGCGGCGCTACAGGACATCGTATCTTGGCGTGTTGGAAGATGAAAAAAAGCCGTGCGGAACTGAAGGGCAAGAACAGTTTGGCACCCCCGAAGCAGAAAACGGACAACGTGGCAACTTCGGAGAGGGCGAAAAAAGGAGAATACGGTGGCGCGAAATTAAAACGTCACGACCAGCCGGCACCAGGGGAAATCGCCGAGACAAATGGAGACTCCGCGAAACAAGACTCTGCACCGACTGGGAAACTCCAGCCGTATACATCGACAAGTAAGAATTCGTTAAAGTTATCCTACAAAGATACTTTAACTAAGAATATTACTTCTCGTGGTTTTCAAGCCTTTATTAAGGGAGAGTCAGAAATTAAACCGGTACCGGGTAATAAGGGAGCGCTGATAAGGGTCGAATGTTCCGAGGAGTTCATATTCTCTCCCAGCAGCACTGTTTAAAGGCTCCCTGTTCCCCACAGGCAAAGCCCACACCGCTGCAAAGGCTTAGGGGAAGGTTCCAGGCCCTAGAGAAGCTGAATCGGCCTCGGATAAATCCTTCTAACCCTGCTAAGTTGGAAACTGAGTCAGCAGCTTCGAGCGCAGGACCAAGGGACGATACATTTGATCTACCTTATGATCCTGTAAGCAACACCATCTACAGCTACTCGGAGCGGCAGCAGCCACTAGTACTCGAGGTGATCTGCAACGGGCGACGCCTCCAGGCACTGGTGGACAGTGGTGCGTCCCACTCGGTGTGCGACCGCGGGACGTTGGAGAAAATTGGAGAGACATCGGAGGCAACCCAGTTTACAGCAACAATGGTAGACGGTACGAAGCTTCCCATCAACGGCGAGTTAACACTGCAGCTGCAGATAGGGGCGTTAAGGTGGAAGCCGACGTTGCCGATCACGAACATCAAGGGATTAGACTTCATCTTGGGGCGTGATTTTTTAAGCGGTTCAACCCCGAGATCGACTGGGTCAACCGGAAGGCATGTATTTACAACAACGGGAAACGTGTGGAGCTGTGAACTGGACGGATATAGAGGACGTTCCTGAAACAACACAGGAGCGGTTCGAACGGACGGTGAACGAGAGTAACACGGGTTACTTAGCACTGGTGATGGCAGCAGCAGAGGAGGAGAAGCCGAACTCGGAGCTACCTGCAGCAGTAAAGGAGGTCTTGGAGCAGTACAAGGATATCATGCCAGACGACCTACCTGCAGGAGTGCCTCCAGCGCGAACCCACGAGCACGAGATCGTGGAAGAACCAGGTGCGAAACCCGTCTCACGTGCACCATACCGCCTTAGTCCGACCGAACTGACAGACATGAAGAAACAGATCGAGTACCTACTGGACAGACAACTGATCCGCCCATCCACCTCTCCCTACGGCGCACCGGTTCTCTTCACTCCAAAGCCAGACGGTAGTTTACGGATGTGCATCGACTACTGCGCACTGAACAAACAGACAGTCAAGAACAAATACCCCATACCTCGCATAGACGATCTTCTAGACCAACTGCGTGGTGCGACGGTGTTTTCGAGCAATACGTACCCATATGGTTGATATTAAGGGTAAGTGCGTTACTTAACAATACGGTTGGTACCAAGAGTAAGTGCGTTGCTTACTGACATGGTTGGCACCAAGAGTAAATGCATTAGTTACCCATATAGTTTTTACCAAGAGTAAGTACGTTACTTATTGATATGGTTGGTACCAACAGTAAGCGCGTTACTTACGTACCACGTTACTTACCTATATGGCTGGTACCAAGTATAAGCGCCTTGCTTACCGATATTAAGTAATTTTCTTACCGATATGGTTGGTAACAATTTTAAATGCGTTACTTATTCATGTGATTGGTACTAAAGTTAAGTGCGGTACTTACCCATATGGTTGGTACCAAGGGTAAGTGCGTTACTAACCGACATGGTTGGAACCAAGAGTAAATATGTTACTTACCGATATGGTTGATACCAAGAGTAAGTGCGTTACTTATTGGTATCGTTGGTGCCAGGAGTAAGTACGTTACTTACCCATGTGGTTAGTACGAATGGTAAGTGCGTTTTTTATCCATATGGTTGGTACCAAAAGTAAGTGCGTTACTTACCCATATGGTTGGTACAAAGAGTAAGTGCGTTACTTACCTATATGGATGGTACCAAAAGTAAGTGCGTTACTTACCCATGTGGTTGGTACCAAGGGTAGAAACGTTACTTATTGATATGGTTGGTACCAAGTGTAAGTGCGTTACTTACCCATATGGTTGGTACTAAGGGTAAGCGTGTTACTTACCCATACGGTTGGCACCAAAGGTAAGTGCGTTACTTACCCATACGGTTGGTACCAAGAGTAAGTGCGTTACTTACTCATATGGTTGGTACCAAGTGTAAGCGCGTTACTTACCCATATGGTTGGTAACAAGGGTGAGTACGTTACTTACCGACATGGTACCAAGAGTAAGTACGTTACATATCGATATGGTTGGTACCAATAGTAGGTCCGTTACTTACCCATATGGTTGGTACAAAGGGTTAGTGCATTATTTACCCCTATTGTATGTTATTAACCAATATTGTTGGTACCAAGAGTATGTGCATTACTTACCCATATAATCTCTACTAGGGGTAAGTGAGCTACTTATGAAGATGGTTCGTACCAAGTGTGTGTGCTTTACTTATCCATATCGTCAGTAGTTAGAGTAAGTGAGTTACTTATGAACCATAAGGATAAATGCGTTACTTACCCATATGGTTGGTACAAAATGTAAGTAAGTTAGTTACCTATATGATTGGTACCAAGAAAATGTCTGTTACTTACCCATATAATTACTACTAAGGATAAGTGCGCTACTTACAAAGTGCATTATGTATTCATATGGTTGGTACCAAGTATGTGCGTTACTTACCAATACGGTTAGTACTTAGAGTAAGTGAGTTTTTTACCGATACAGTTGGTACCAGGAGTATGTGCGTATACGGTTTGTACCAAGTGTATGTGCGTTACTTCCCCATATGGTGCTGGGAGTATATGCGATACTTATCCATATGGTTGTTGCCAAAAGTAAGTGCGTTACTTAGTCATAATGTTGGTACTTGCGTTATTTATCCATATGGTTGGTACCAAGTGTAAGTGCGTTACTTACGAATATGGTAGGTACCAAAAGTAAGTGTGTCATTGCTCATATGTTTGGTACGAAGGGTAAGTGCTTAACTTACCCGTATGTTTGGTTCCAAGTAGATGTGCGTTACTGACCCATATGGTTGGTACCAAGTGTAAGGCGTTATTGTCCATATGTTTGGTACTAAGGTTAAGTGCGTTACTTACCTATATGGTTGGTACCAAGAGTAAGTGCGTAACTTACTTATATGGTTGGTACCGAGAGTATGTGTGTTACTGACCCATGTGGTTGGTACTAAGGGTAAGTGTGTTAGTTACACATATGTTTGGTACGAATAGTAAGTGCGTTACTTAACAAAATGGTTTGTAAGTGCGTTACTTATACATATGGTTGGTACGAAGGGTAAGTGCGTTATTTACCCATGTGGTTGGTACCAAGGGTTTGTGCTTTATTTACCCATATGAATAGTACTAAGAGTAAGCGAGAAACTTATTGATATGGTTGGTACCAACTGTAAGTGCGTTAATTATTCATATGGTTAGTACCAATTGTGTGGGCGTTACTTATACATATGGTTGGTACTAAGGGTAAGTGCGTTATTTATCCATATCGTTGGTACCAAAAGTAAGTATGTTATTTACCCATATGAATAGTATTAACAATAATTGCTTTATTTATCAATATGGTTTGTACCAAGTGTAAGTGCGCTACTTACTTATATGGTTGGTACCACGATTATGGGCGTTACTTTCCCATATGGTTGGTACCAAGAGTAAGTGCGTTAAGGACCCATATGGTTGGTACCAGATGTAAGTGCGTTACTGACCCATATGGTTGGTACCACGTGAAAGTGCGTTACTGACCCAAATGGTTGGTACCATGTGTAAGTGCGTTACTGACCCATATGGTTGGTACCAAGAGTAAGTGCGTTATTGCCCATATGTTTGGTACTAAGGTTAAGTGCGTTACTTACCCATCTGGTATGTATCAGAGGTAAGTTCGCTCTTTACCCATATGTTTAGTACTAAGGGAAAGTGGGATACTTACCTATATGGATTGTACCAAGTGTAAGTGCATTACTTACCCATATAGTTGGTACTGAAAGTATGTGTGTTACTTACTCATGTGGTTGGTACTAAGGGTAAGAGCGTTAGTTACCCATATGTTTGGTACGAATAGTAAGTGCGTTACTTACCAATATGATTTGTACCTAGTGTAAGTGTGTTACTTATACATATGGTTGGTACCAAGTCTAAGTGCGTTATTTACCCATATGGTTGGTACCAAGTGTAACTGCATTACTTACTTACATGGTTGGTACCGAGAGTAAATACGTTATTAACCCATATAAATAGTATTAAGAGTAGGTGAGTTACTTATTAATATGGTTGGTAACAATTTTAAATGAGTTACTTACCCTTATGGTTGGTACCAAGTGTAAGTGCGTTACTTACCCATATGGTCAGTACCGAGGGTATATGCGATACTTACTCATATAGTTGGTACCGAGAGTATGTGCATTATGTATCCATATGGTTGGTGCCAAGTGTAAGTAGGTTACTTAATCATATAGTTGGTATCAACTATAAAAAATCTGCCATTAGGAAGTTATAGCTCGGACATCGTTTGCCTAGCGTTAGAGTGCTAGCATACTAGCGTTGACTCGGGTAGCATTCTGCCGTCGAACCGCGTAGAAACGAAATTCCAGCAAGGAAGGAATTCGCATGAATCAATTGACTATATCCAGGTACAACCAGGAACAACCAGGGATGATTCCAAATAATTCCAAGCAACAGAACCAACCTGGCTGGACAAAATAGCAGGTGGTAGGTTTAGTAACAACCTCTGGTTCTGTTTTTCCAACCTGGGAAAACAACAACCAGGTTCAGGTTCTAAAAACAGAACCTGTTTTTGTCTTTGCCCAACCAGCCAAATGCTGGTTCCGCTGGTTTCCCCTGGCCTTGTAGCATGCAGATACAGACAAACAACATCCAACCTTCACCTAAATTGTACCCCTATAGTGCCTGCCCTGCTACACTATAGTCAACCAAACAAAACAGTACAATTTCAAGTTGGATAGAACTGAATCTGCGCAATCCATTCAACCGAACCGCAAAGCTTCCATCTTGGGTTCCTTTGCGAGCTCGTCCTTTCTGCTTGCACTATTCATAGCGCGTACAATGTTGTGCCAAAGCGCACATTGTGCGAGTACCTGCAAATGCTTCAAGTGAAAATTGTGAAGGCAAACAAATACACAAACATTTTACACGTAAATGCATTCGCATACGCATACTCGTACAAACAGACGGCAGGATGTCTTTCAAAGTGAATTTGCACCCAACACACTCCCCCTCAGCCTGCCGGCTGCATCCCCATCATTCCATGCTAGTTCATGCTCATTCCACTCATGCGCGGACATCGCCAATGAGGCTCATCCGCAAGCCTCTTGGTGAGAAAGTCTGCTGGCTGCTGGTGAGTCTTGATGTAGATCGGATTCACCGTCCCCCTCTTCACCTCCTTACGCAGCCAGTGCCACTTGATACGCATGTGCTTGTTCAGCCCGTGAAGCACAGCGTTCCTGGCCATCCCAAGAGCCCCTTTGCTGTCACAAAACAGCAGCGTAGCAACCTTCTGCTCCTGGCCAATCTCCTCTAACAGCCTCCTCAGCCAAATCACCTCCTTCACCCCATGGAGCATCGCTATGTACTCGGATTCTACGGAAGAGAGTGCTGGATCTTTCTGCTTCTGGAACTTCCAACTAGCAGGTCCTCCACTAACTACGTAGATGTATCATCCCACAGATGAGGAATCCCACGTAGCATCGGTAAAGCAAGTGAGAAACAGCTTGCCTTCTCCAAGCCGCTCCCCCTTCTCTTTCAGCACCACACGCTGGGTGAGAGTTCAGATACTTCACCACACGCTCAACAACGTCCACCTGCTCCTCTGATGGATTCTGCACCACCCTAGCCAGCTGCCCAACCAAGAAAGAGATGTCGGGCCTCGTGTGAACAGCTGCATACAAGAGGCTGCCCACCAAGGACTGAAATTGCTGCTGCTCCTCGGCTTCAACCCCTTCATCACCTGCAGCCTTCACAAGCTTGAACTCAGCTGGCAGGGGAGTTGCAACCTTGCGCTCATTCTCAATCCCATACTTCTCCCCCAGCTCCTTGATGAACTTCTCCTGGTGCAGCTTCAACCACATGTGATCTGGATCCCTCTCCATGTGCATCCCGAGGTAGTACTTTACCTCTCCAAGGTTCTTGCACTTGAAGTTCTCCATCAGCTGCTGCTGCACCTTCTGGATCTCCTTCATGCTGCTGCTGAAGAGAAGAATGTTGTCCACATAGACCAGAAACAGCACCAGCTTCTCCCCCTCCCCCTTGAGAAAGAGGCTCTCATCACAGCTGCTGGTCCTGAATCCCATCTCCTCTAAAACAGCTGCCAACTTCTAGTACCAGCAGCGTGGCGCCTGCTTCATACCGTAGGTGGACTTTTCAGCTTGCACACCCTGCCCGTACCATCCTCATACCCAGGCGGCTGCGTCATGTACACATCCTCCTCTAAAATCCCATTGAGGAATGCCGTTGAAATATCCATCTGAATGATGAATTTCCCACTAACGGCTGCATCTGCCAAGAATATACGAAGGGTATGGGGTTTGGCAGTGGGAGCAAAGATCTCATTGAAGTCCTGCTTCTCCTTCTGCATAAACCCCTTAGCCACCAGCCTACTTTTGTAGATGGTGACCTGCCCCTTGTCATCGGTCTTGATCCTCAGCACCCACTTGCACTGTACGGCTTTCTTCCCCTCAGGCAGCACCACCAGATCCCATGTCCCATTCTCCAGCAGGCTCTGGTACTCAGCATCCCTAGAAGCTAGCCGCTTTTCCCTATCTGGTCCAGCTAATGCCTCCTCCATGCTAGCTGGTTCCTCTGGTGCAGGGGCAAGAAAACAGTATGCTGGCGCGTCCTCCTCATCCGGGTCATACCCTTGAGGCAAAATCAGTAACGCCTCCTCATTCCCAAGCTGCTGCTCTGCTACATCAGCTCCTGCAGTCAGCTTCATTGTTGCCATGCGGGTGCGTCCTGGCCTAGATACAGGTGTTTCCCACCCCTTCATAACGACACCCTTTGGCTTCCTCCTTTGCACCTTACGCTTGCTCTGTTGCTGCTCTCCTCTTTCAGATCCAGCAGCTTCACCAGTGCTATCACTAGCCTCTCCTCCACCAGCAGGTTGCAACTCCCCTGCCAGCCGAGTTCAAGCTTGTGTTGGCTGCAGAGGATGAAGGGGTTGAAGCCGAGGAGCAGCAGCAATTTCAGTCCTTGGTGGGCAGCCTCTTGTACGCAGCGGTTCACACGAGGCCCGGCATCTCTTTCTCGGTTGGGCAGCTGGCTAGGGTGGTGCAGAATCCATCAGAGGAGCAGGTGGATGCAGCTGAACGTGTGGTGAAGTACCTGAACTCTCACCCAAGCATTGGAGTTCAATACTCTGCATCTGCACAGGTGAAGCATAAATGGGTTGAGGTGCAGAAAGAGAAGGGGGAGCGGCTTGGAGAAGGCAAGCTCTTTCTCACTTGCTTTACCGATGCTACTTGGGCTTCTGAGATTGAGAATTCCTCATCTGTGGGAGGATACATCTGCGTAGTTGGGGGTGGACCTGTTAGTTGGAGGTCCAAGAAGCAGACGGAGACGGCACTCTCCTCTGTTGAATCGGAGTATGGCAATGCCTGATTGGGTGAAAGAGGTGATTTGGCTGAGGAGGCTTTTGGGTGAAGGTTGCTACGCCGCTGTTTTGTGACAGCAAGGGGGCTCTTGGGATGGCCAGAAACGCTGTGCTTCATGGGCTGAACAAGCACATGCGTATCAAGTGGCACTGGCTGCGTAAGGAGGTGAAGAAGGGGACGGTGAATGCGATCTACATCAAGACTCACCAGCAGCCAGCAGACTTCCTCACCAAGAGGCTTGCGGATGAGCCTCATTGGTGTTGTGTGCGCATGAGTGGAATGAGCATGAACTAGCATGGAATGATGGGGATGCAGCCAGTAGGCTGGGGGGGTGTCTTGTGTTGGTGTAAGGGCCTAATAAACTCAAGCTATTAGGACTTAATCAAACTTAAAACCTCTCCTCGGGGTCACCTCCAAGGGTCCCTGGGTGCCTGGTACAAGACCAGCCCCTATCCTCGGGTCCGAGTTTGTAGAGAGAGGAATCAAGAAGGACTTAGTCAAAACAGCAAGAGTACCTTGAACGTCGCGCAGCGTGCCGTGCAGACCGTCGATCGGATTAAGCTGAGAATTCGCTATATCGAAGCTCGCTCCAAGAGCTTTAGAATGAGCCAAGTTGCCTCGCGAAAAGTTCTGCCATTACTAAGTTATGGCTCGGACAGCGTTTGCCTAGCGTTGGAGTGCTAGCATACTAGCGTTGACTCGGGTAGCATTCCGCCGTCGAATAGCGCAGAAACGAAATTCCAGCGAGGAAGGAATTCGCTTGAATCAATTTGACTATATTCAGGTACAAACAGAGAAGGATTAAATAGTTCTAGCTAGCAAGGACCTTGGGAATCAACCTGGGAACAACCAGGGATGATCCCAAATAATTCCAAGCAACAGAACCAACCTGGCTGGACAAAATAGCAGGTGGTAGGTTGGTAAACAACCTCTGGTTCTGTTTTTCCAACCTGGGAAAACAACAACCAGGTTCAGGTTCTAAAAACAGAACCTGTTTTGTCTTTGCCCAACCAGCCAAATGCTGGTTCCGCTGGTTTCCCCTGGCCTTGTAGCATGCAGATACAGACAAACAACATCCAACCTTCACCTAAATTGTACCCCTATAGTGCCTTCCCTGCTACACTATAGTTAACCAAACAAAACAGTACAATTTCGAGTTGGATAGAACTGAATCTGCGCAATCAACTCAACCGAACTGCAAAGCTTCCATCTTGGGTTCCTTTGTGAGCTCGTCCTTTCTGCTTGCACTGTTCATAGCGCATACAATGTTGTGCCGAAGCGCACATTGCGCGAGTACCTGCAAATGCGAAAGCAAACAAACACACGAACACACCATTCACACACAAATGCATTCGCACACGCATACTCGTACAAACAGACGGCAGGATGTCGTGCAATGTGCATTTGCACCCAACACACTCCCCCTCAGCCTGCCGGCTGCATCCCCGTCATTCCATGCTAGTTCATGCTCATTCCACTCATGCGCACACAACGCCAATGAGGCTCATCCGCAAGCCTCTTGGTGAGAAAGTATGCTGGCTGCTGGTGAGTCTTGATGTAGATCGGATGCACCGTCCCCCTCTTCACCTCCTTACGCAGCCAGTGCCACTTGATACGCATGTGCTTGTTCAGCCCATGAAGCACAGCGTTTCTGGCCATCCCAAGAGCCCCCTTGCTATCACAAAACAGCGGCGTAGCAACTTTCTGCTCCTGGCCAATCTCCTCTAACAGCCTCCTCAGCCAAATCACCTCCTTCACCCCATGGAACATCGCCATGTACTCTGATTCTACGGAAGAGAGTGCCGTCTCCGTCTGCTTCTTGGACCTCCAACTAACAGGTCCTCCCCCAACTACGCAGATGTATCCTCCCACAGATGAGGAATCCTCCTTCTCAGAAGCCCACGTAGCATCGGTAAAGCAAGTGAGAAATAGCTTGCCTTCTCCAAGCCTCTCCCCCTTCTCTTTCAGCACCTCCACCCCTTTCTGCTTCACCTGTGCAGATGCGGAGTATTGAACTCCAATGCTTGGGTGAGAGTTCAGGTACTTCACCACACGCTCAGCTGCATCCACCTGCTCCTCTGATGGATTCTGCACCACCCTAGCCAGCTGCCCAACCGAGAAAGAGATGTCGGGCCTCGTGTGAACTGCTGCGTACAAGAGGCTGCCCACCAAGGACTGAAATTGCTGCTGCTCTTCAGCTTCAACCCCTTCATCCTCTGCAGCCTTCACAAGCTTGAATTCTGCTGGCAGGGGAGTTGCAACCTTGCGCTCATTCTCAATCCCATACTTCTCCCCCAGCTCCTTGATGAACTTCTCCTGGTGCAGCTTCAACCACCTGTGATCTGGATCCCTCTCCACGTGCATCCCGAGGTAGTACTTTACCTCCCCAAGGTTCTTGCACTTGAAGTTTTCCATCAGTTGCTGCTGCACTTTCTGGATCTCCTTCATGCTGCTGCTGAAGAGAAGAATGTCGTCCACATAGACCAGAAACAGCACCAGCTTCTCCCCTTCGCCCTTGAGAAAGAGGCTCTCATCACAGCTGCTGGTCCTGAATCCCATCTCCTCTAAAACAGCTGCCAACTTCTGGTACCAGCAGCGTGGCGCCTGCTTCAAGCCGTAGATGGACTTGTTGAGCTTGCACACCCTGCCCGTACCATCCTCATACCCAGGCGGCTGCGTCATGTACACATCCTCCTCTAAAATCCCATTCAGGAATGCCGTTGAAATATCCATCTGAATGATGAATTTCCCACTAACAGCTGCATCTGCCAACAAGACACGGAGGGTAGGGGGTTTGGCAGTGGGAGCAAAGATCTCGTTGAAGTCCTGCTTCTCCTTCTGCATAAACCCCTTCGCCACCAGCCTACTCTTGTAGATGGTGACCTGCCCCTTGTCATCGGTCTTGATCCTCAGCACCCACTTGCATTGTATCGCTTTCTTCCCATCAGGCAGCACCACCAGATCCCATGTCCTATTCTCCAGCAGACTCTGGTACTCAGCATCCCTAGAAGCCAGCCACTTGTCCCTATCTGGTCCAGCTAATGCCTCCTCCATGCTAGCTGGTTCCTCTGGTGCTGGGGCAAGAAAACAGTACGCAGGCTCATCCTCCTCATCCGGGTCATAGCCATGAGGTAGAATCAGCAATGCCTCTTCGGTCCCTAGCTGCTGCTCTGCTGCATCAGTTCCTGCAGTCAGCTTCTTAGTAGCCATACGGGTACGTCCTGGCCTGGAGACGGGTGTCTCCCATCCCTTCATAACGACACCCTTCGGCTTCTTAGTTTTTCCCTGCTGCTTCTCTCCTCCCTCGGGTCCAGCAGCTCCACTAGTGCTGCCGCCAGTTTCCACACCATTTTCTCCACCAGCAGATGCCTCCTGTACCTTCTCTCCATCACCATTTCCAGCAGCTGCCTCCTCTCCCTCCTCCCACACACTAGGAGTCAAGTCCAGCTGCATGGTGATCTGCTCCATCTGCTGGGACACCCTTGCCTCCGGCTGTTTCTCCCAGCTCCCATACATCATGCCCTCAATGAATTTCACATCCCTGCTGTCAAACAACACACCCTTGGATGGTTCCCACAGCAGCCATCCTTTGCTCTCAGCAGCCAGCCCCAAATGCACACACCAGATTGCACTCGCCCCCAACTTACTGCGGTAGGTCTTGGGGACGTGGGCGACTGCCATGCAACCGAACACCCTCAGCATGTCCACCGGCGGCTTCCTCCCAAGCCACCTCTCCAACGGCACCCACGAGTCATCCCCAACCTTGGTGAGCACCCTGTTCCTAGCGACAGTGGCGTGCCGGACAGCATGAGGCCACATAGAATTGCTCAGCCCAGATTCTATGAGCAGCGCCCTAGCTGTCTCCAGAATGGTCCGGTTTGCCCGTTCTGCTACACCATTGGACTGTGGGGTATAAGCCGTGGTCAGCTCTCTCTGGATGCCCTGCTTCTTGAGCCAGGCCGTCATTTCAGCTCCAAGGAACTCACCACCCCGGTCTGTCCTAATCCGCTTCACTACACACTCCGCCTGCTTCTCCACGAATGGCAGCCAATCGTCCCGTATCGTGGAGGCGGCGTGGTCCTTCTGCTTCAGCGGATACGCCCACATCAGCCTGCTCCAGTCATCCACAATTGTAAGAAAATACCGCTCCCCCTTGTGCCCTTGCACCGGCAGCGGCCCCACCAAGTCCATGTGGACCAGCTCCAAAGGCTTCTTGCTCCTGCCAGCCACACTATGGAAAGGGAAACGGGTGAACTTTGAAAGCAAACAGATTTCACAGTTGTCATCGGGTGGCTGTCCGTTCAGCTTCAGACCCTTAACGGCTCCATCCTTCTCCAGCTGCTTCAGCAAAGGCATTGCCACATGCCCTAAGCGCCGGTGTGCCGTTGCCCAATCTGTCTCCCCAGATCTGGCCGACACTTTCACACCAACCCCTCCAACGGCATTGCACTCCCCCTGGGATGCAGACCCCTCTCCAGCCTGCCCCCCACCATGCCACGCCAGGGCCGGCAGCTGCCACATAGATCTGTACACGTCCTTGCTCTCGTGCAGATCCCAAAGCACCCGATTGCCCAGCTTCCCCTTATAAGTGCGTGCCCCATCCGTGTTGGTGTTCACCCTAGCCTTGCCAAGCTTACGGAGGGAGATAAGGTTGGCCTTCAGGTCGGGGACGAAGAGAACGTCGTGCAGCACCACCGGCTTGCCATCCGCTCCCTTAAACGCAGCTCGTCCCGCACCAGCCACCTTCAACATGTGTCCAGAGGCGGAGCACACTTCATTGATCGGTGCAGCTCGTACTTCGTCCAGCAGGTCCTTGCGCGGCGTCATCGTCCAAGCAGCGCCTGTGTCCAACACCCAATAGTCTAGGGGGTGCAGCTCTGCTCCAACTTTGGCAGAGGCGTCTCCTTGCTCCCCCGCGGTGCGCTCCTCTTCTTCTCCGCACCGCCGTTGCCCTTCGGGTTGTTGTCGGACGAATCAACGACCATGTTGGCGCCGTTTTTCTGGTTCCTCCGCGCGCCGCCATCCTGGTGATGATTCTGGGGGGTCCATCCATCGGGTTTCTTATAGCACAAAAACCAGGGGTGCCCTTCCTTCTCACAATACCAGCAACTCCCTTTCATTTTGCCACCAGCACCCGACTTGCCCCCACGTCCAGATTTCGCACCGCGACCCCAACCGGTACCTCCTTGTTGGTCGTTTAGTCGTCGTCTTTCTTTGCACCGCGTCCAGCACCACCAAAGCCACGTCCTCTGCCACGTCGGCTCCCTTGCATCCCGTAGCTGCTGCTGCCGTCGTCTCCACCCCTCAGTTGGCGGCGACGGAAGTCCTCCTCCAGAATCTTCGTCCGCACCCACTCGAGCGTCCACAAGCTCTGGTTCTGCGGCAGGCTCAATCCGCTCGTAAATTAAGCACGATTCCGGCAGCAGCGAGAGCATCTTCAAGCACTTGGTCTGCTCCGGGTAGGTGATTCCCGGCGTCGCCAACTTCGCGTAGAGGTCGCGCATCTTGTCCAGGACTGGTTGCACCGGCTCTCCCTCGCTCAGGCGCAACACGGACAGCTCCCTCTCCAGCATCAACGTTGCGACAACGGAGGTAGGGGCGTGCAGCTCCTTCAACACGGTCCACGCCTTTGGACCGCATTCAACCTCCGGCAGCAGGTGCATGACGTGGTGACGCTGGTTCAGCTCCAAACTCTGCGACATCAAATAGTAGCCAGCCGAGGAGCGCTCGTCCCAATCTTCCTGCAGCGTGGGGTCACTCGGTCTAGGCTCCTCCCCAATCATTAGTTTCAGCAAACCGATCTGACGGAAATAAAGTTGCATTTTCCAGGCCCAATCATCATAGCCCTCACCATTGAACTTCTCGACGGTGAAATTCTTCAGCACCTCCTTGACAAGCGAGCCCTGGTTTGTTCGCGCTCCCCTTGGCGCTGAAAGACCAGAATCTTGGCTGCCGCTACGATCTTGGCGGAAGATTCACCCAGCTCCCGCCGAGGTGTTGCCCGCCATAGCTACCTATACCGAGGATCACTATAACGCAGCTCTGATACCAGCTTGTTGGTGTAAGGGCCTAATAAACTCAAGCTATTAGGACTTAATCAAACTTAAAACCTCTCCTCGGGGTCACCTCCAAGGGTCCCTGGGTACCTGGTACAAGACCAGCCCCTATCCTCGGGTCCGAGTTTGTAGAGAGAGGGATCAAGAAGGACTTAGTCAAAACAGCAAGAGTACCTTCAACGTCGCGCAGCGTGCCGTGCAGACCGTCGATCGGATTAAGCTGAGAATTCGCTATATCGAAGCTCGCTCCAAGAGCTTTAAAATGAGCCAAGTTGTCTCGCGAAGTTGCTGCCATTACCAAGTTATGGCTCGGACAGCGTTTGCCTAGCGTTGGAGTGCTAGCATACTAGCGTTGACTCGGGTAGCATTCCGCCGTCGAATAGCGCAGAAACGAAATTCCAGCGAGGAAGGAATTCGCTTGAATCAATTTGACTATATTCAGGTACAAACAGAGAAGGATTATAGTGTTCTAGCTAGCAAGGACCTTGGGAATCAACCTGGAAACAACCAGGGATGATCCCAAATAATTCCAAGCAACAGAACCAACCTGGCTGGACAAAACAGCAGGTGGTAGGTTGGTAAACAACCTCTGGTTCTGTTTTTCCAACCTGGGAAAAACAACAACCAGGTTCAGGTTCTAAAACAGAACCTGTTTTGTCTTTGCCCACCAGCCAAATGCTGGTTCCGCTGGTTTCCCCTGGCCTTGTAGCATGCAGATACAGACAAACAACATCCAACCTTCACCTAAATTGTACCCCTATAGTGCCTTCCCTGCTACACTATAGTTAACCAAACAAACAGTACAATTTCGAGTTGGATAGAACTGAATCTACGCAATCAACTCAACAGAACTGCAAAGCTTCCATCTTGGGTTCCTTTGCGAGCTCGTCCTTTCTGCTTGCACTGTTCATAGCGCATACAATGTTGTGCCGAAGCGCACATTGCGCGAGTACCTGCAAATGCGAAAAGCAAACAAACACACGAACACACCATTCACACACAAATGCATTCGCACACGCATACTCGTACAAACAGACGGCAGGATGTCGTGCAATGTGCATTTGCACCCAACATCTTGCACAACATACTGCCGGCTGTTTGTAAAAGTATGCGTGTGAATACATGTGCGGTGAATGGAATGTTCGGGTGTTTGTTTGCTGTCGCAAATTTCCTTTGATGCATTTGGCAGGGAGTCGCGCAATGTGCGCTTCGGCACAACATTGTACGCGCTATGAATAGTGCAAGCAGAAAGGACGAGCTCGCAAAGAAACCCAAGATGGAAGCTTTGCGGTTCGGTTGAATGGATTGCGCAGATTCAGTTCTATCCAACCCGAAATTGTATATTTTGTTTGCTTGACTATAGTTAGGCAGGGCAGGGCATATAGGGAACATTTAGGTGAAGGTTGATGTTGGGAAACCAGCGGAACCAGCATTTGGCTGGTTGGGCAAACACAAAACAGGTTCTGTTTTTAGAACCTGAACCTGGTTGTTGTTTCCCGGGTTGGAAAAAACGAACCAGAGGTTATTTACCAACCTACCACCTGCTATTTTGTCCAGCCAGGTTGGTTCTGTTGCTTGGAATAATTTGGGATCATCCCTGGTTGTTCCCAGGTTGATTCTCAAGGTCTATTCCTTCTCTCTTTGTAGCTGGTTATAATCGATTGATTCAAGCCAATTCCTTCCTCGCTGGATTTCGCTTCTAAACATTCGACGGCAGAATGCTACCCAAGTAAGCGCTAGTAACGCTAGCACTCTAACGCTAGGCAAACGCTGTCCGAGCGATAATTCGAAATGGCAGAACTTTTTGCGAGGCAACTTGGCTTATTTTAAAGCTCTTAGAGCGAGCTTCGATATAGCGAATTCTCAGCTAACCCGATCTACGTCTGCGTGATACGCTGCGCGATGTTCAAGGTATTCTTGCGTTTTGACTAAGTTCTTCTTACTTTCTCTCTACAAACTCGGACTCAAGGATAGGGGCTGGTCTTTGTACCAGGCACCCGCGGACCTTTGGCCCCGAGGAGAGGTTTTTAAGTTAATAAAATCTTAATAGCTTGAGTTTACTAGGCCCTCACACCA